>JAEIFV010000895.1:0-125965 GCA_018904265.1 Lordiphosa collinella
ATATGATATCTCCAGTTCAACTGAACCGATTTTCATAAAACAAACTGGAATCGACGCAGAATTGTCACCATTCTCGAGTGAACCTCGACCATAATTTTAAAAAATTTTTTACTATTTTTTTTTACACTAAACTACAAAAAAAAAGCCCGAAATTGAAATTTTTTTTTTTGAATGGCCGCCATGACGACAACTTTTTTTTTCACCACCAACTTTGAAGTCTCATTACTTTTTGAACAGCCCTCGTATCGAGGCAAAAAAAATTTTTTATTTACCTTGAACCTTTTGTAATACAATAAATAAAAAAAGTTTTCAATTATTCTTTGCGTTTTCAAATAAGAATTTTTTTAAAAAGGGTCAAAAAAACGGGTTTTGAATGAGAAGACCCCCTTAAAATGGTATCTTCGATGACAAAAATCGCAGAAATGTTTGCTTAATTTTTTTTTAAAGCTAAGAAATAATACTTCACGATATTATCAGAGAGTGCGAATCTATAAAGGGTCGAAAAATGCATCTTCAGCAAATCAATCTGGACGTGAGAGACCATTTCTGTAAACAGATTCGAGTTCAGCACACTTAAATTATGTAGAATCACCACAAAGCATTCGATATAGTACAAAAGTCTTATAAAGTTGCCATGTGTAATTGATTTGTCTTAAATAATTTACTCCATTTTCATTAAGATGGTCGCATTTCGACCACTGGGCGAACCTTGCATAACTAGTTTATTTCCCAGACCAGATCAAGTGATTCAATGTGTCTAATAAATGTGCCCATTTCATTTTGTTTGAACCTGCTTTATCTGAGCATCTGAAAATACTAAAAGGCTCCTTCTCAATTACTCTCAAATGCTTCAGGTGTCCTTATCGCAATCCGTTTAAAATAATTCGCCAGCGATAAAAATCGCCTAAACTTCCGGCAAAAAAAATAAAAAACAAACAACAAATGTTCCATCAATATTGAATAACTCGCAGGACTGAGCCTGCCCCGATAAATATCGGCATGTATCTTCTTCCATTCGACACAACATGAGCTAATCCCGGTTCCATTTCCTTCTGCCAGCCGCCTCGTCCAGGTCCTGGTGTAATAGCCAAGGAGAGAGATCGAAGTGCGATATGATTTACATGCGACATAATTACCGCTGATTGAATTGAGTTTGTCACAAAGGTGATGCCTCGGCATTCTCGCACATATCGCATGACAAAAAGCAAACCGACTCCCGACCCGGACCCCTACCCTTGACCCCCGGTTCGAGTCCCAGATGCGAGATAAGCGCTCACCTCTCATTCACTCTTTTTGGGCTAAACGGAAATGCACACTGCAAACGCAAACGCAAACGGCGAACTGCAACCGGGGAACTGGAAGCTGAGGGTTTTTTTCTGTGTTGATTTACTCTCGCTTGTTTGGTTGTTTGCCTGTTTATTCGAACGTCAGGTCCTGGCTGCCAAATCAAACTCTGATGTTTGGCAATTGAATGCAAAAAGAAGCCAAAACAAAATAGAAGTATGCTTTTACAGTGGAAACTGCGAAGGCAGCAGAATGTGACATCAGCTAAAACAGAGCCCAATACTTGGCCAGTATTTACTGTACTCCTTGTTTACTCTACTCGAGTGGAGGCTCCACTGTTTGTCATTAATTGTTGCTGTCGCCATTTTGTTAACTCTGATTCAACTCTGATGAGCTACACCAACGGAAGTTTGCATTTAGCAAATGAAACACTTGGCCAAACGGCAAATGGTTCGCTGATTCCTTTATTTTACATAAACATTTTTTTAAACAGAAAGCGGAGGAAAGAGTTCTCAAATTTCTCCCCAGCTCCTTGCCCTTGCCTAATCCCGGACTTTGCCATTAACACCAAACCCATGCGAGGACAACAAGTAGCGTTGTTTATGTATTTGCCTCTGATTTATTTATTTATTTATTTATTATTACATTTGACTGATTGCCAAGGCCCAAAGACCAGCACCACCCCCACCCTCACCCACCCCGGGACAAATCTCATGTATTATGAATCGGTTTATTGTCGTGTGCGTCTATTCAGGATTTTTCGGGGCTCGTAAAAATCGTGTTGATTTTTGTTTTGTGTAGCCGGCAAATCATATTAAGGCATCTAATATGCAGCTGAAAATCAAAATCCCATTTAGCATTCCGAGTGGCAAAGGCAAAGGCAAGTGGCAGGCCCATTGAATTCCAGTTGGGTAAACATTCGATCCAAAGATCTTGAGCATAAATTGTTATAAAATACACACACACACACATTGGCGAGTTTACGAGCTTAGCTATCGAAGTGTTTAACCCACCTTTCCTATCGAAATAGTCAGCTTTGCTTTGATAAATGCAACATTTAATTGTAGATTGAAAAGACGCTGTTCCAATCCATTCCATACATTCTTTTTTATACCCTGTTCCCATTGAAAATGGGAACAGGGGGATCATGAAGTTGTGCAAAAGTATGTAACATAAGGTACAAAGAGCAGCTTGCCTGGGCATTATAGGATCCCTGCGATCCACACCCCAGGCGGCCCTGGATGTAATCCTGAACCTGGAACCAGTAGACACTTTCCTGAAGTGTGAAGCTTCGAGAAGCGCAGTAAGACTCCGGGAACTGAAACTTCTCAAAGCATCTACTTCAGGCCACAGCAGTATCCTTCAGGAAGTAGGAATAAGTGCAGAGGCAAAGGGAAGTGACTACTGCATACCAGTCCAGAAATGGAACGACAACTTTGGAACTTTGGAACCCAGAGAGAGAAGAATGGAAGCAAGACACTACCATCAGGGAGAACGAGCTATCCATCTATACATACGGTTCAAAAACGGAAGAAGGCACAGGAGCAGGCATCTTCTCCGAAGAACTTGCGACACAGCTCTCATTCCAAACTGGTGTAGCGTTTTCCAGGCAGAGATTTATGCTATCTGGCAGGCGGCTAAATTGATATACACCTTGGATGAAACCCAAGGAACATTTTAATCTTGGTCGACAGCCAGGCGGCTATTAAGGCTCTGTCATCAAACTCCACAAAGAGCGTCCTAGTCCACAGCCCGGTGACAGCAGTGAACCAAATCCAACAACACTTGTTCACCCTCGTCTGGGTACCTGGCACCAGACGGGCAACGAGGGAGCAGACGAGTGCGCTAGGAACGGCTCAGCGCTGCCAGCGACGCAAGCGGTTACGGACATTCAAAGACCCCTGCAGGACATCATGACGGAATTGAAGTGGAGGGCCAGAAATAGGGTAGAACGATAATGGGACCTCGCACCCGGTTGTCACATCTCCCGATCACTCTGGCTAAGATACTCAACCAAAAGAACTTACCAACTCCTGCACTTTAGCAAGAACAGGATGAGAACTATGGTAGGAGTCATAAACGGGCACTGCACCATCGGTCAAATGACTTCTGCCGTAGCTGTGGGAACGAGGAGGAAATAGAAAGCATCCATCACCTTCTATGCGACTGCCCTGCACTTCTTAGGAAACGCACCCAGCATCTGGGAAAACCATTCTTTGAAGACCTGGGCAGTCAGGCAAATGTGCCCCTAGAAGACCTGGCTTTTTTGTAGACTCCTCAAAATGGTTTAAATAGAGAGTTTGCGCAGAATCTGACCGTCAATTCCCACTACCCCTCCCCCCATCCCCCCCATTTGGCTAAAAAAGTTGTAAATATTTCAAACGGTCACACTTGCAAGTGTCAACTTACCAAAAAGTTGGAGTTTGTTGAAAAAAATTAGCTTTTTCTAATTTTAACTATTAACTTATCAACCAACCCTTGTATATAAGTGCCGCTTAATACTATTTTCTAGTTGTAGAAGCTGTCGCATATTGACTTTTAGCTCAATCCATGAGTTTCTACAAGTTTTGCTACTCGAATAGTGTAAAAGCGGCACAAAAAAAAACACAAAATTTGGGAAACCAGCTCATTTTTGAAGTAGGTGAGTCTTGGGCCTTTCATATTAAAACGACAATATGATATTCCTCCATATTTTGGTTGATTTTATAAGTTAAACAAATATTCCAAAAAGAAACCAATGACTAATCAACCCATCCTTGTATGTAAGTGCCTTGTAATTCTATTTTCGAGCTTTAGAGGCTGTCACATATTGATTTCAAGCTTCATGCTCGTTTTTCTACAAGTTTTTCATCTCAAGTAGGGCAAAAGTGGCACAAAAAACAAGCCAATGGCTTATAAACCCACCTTCTTTAGTGAGGCTCTAGAAGGTTTTACTTATTGATTTTTACGAGTTTCAACGAATGTTTTGTATCGAATAGAGCAAAAGCGGCACAAAAAAAACAACACAATTATGGCAGGTTGGCCCGATTAACATGAAAATCCTTTACAATACTTGCTAAGTATTATTTATTATTTGGGTCTACTTTACCTTCTTGTCTGGTCATCGAACTCGGGTCTTTTGCATTTAAGACGAATGATTTGGGGGTCTTACAGTACTCCACCATCGGACATGCCGCAAAGCTTACTTAATAGCCATAGGTTTCATCGCCATTCTTGACTAAATGATAAATTTCCTTCAAGTAAGTCAACTAGCGGGAGTTAACCTTTAGCTAAAAACTGTTTCATGTTGGTGGGAATGGGATTTGGCTGAGACCATTAGCAAAATCAACAGTCATCTCCACATTTACAATTCTCGGTGGCATATTCACACTTACTTACACTCGCACACACACACACGCAGGACTCTAAAACTCAAGCGGCGTCGGCAACAAAGGGGCCAGCGACTGCCTGGCCAGGAGGAAGGAGCTCTCTCTCTGCTGTGCTCTCTGTCTCTGGCCGTGTTGTCAACGATGTGGAAAATGTTACGCTACAATTTAATTGAAAGGATAATCAGGAGCGCACTCAGCGCAAAGGGGGCCAGGCAGAAAAAAGGATACACAAAGGCAGAAGCCGTAGCCGGAGCGGTGCTAAAAGCTGCAGAATGAATGAATAAAGGCAAATAGAAAATAAAGCAGCGACACAACATCGGCTTTTGTTGTACCCGTCAAGTGTCCTTTTTGATGACGACGGCAAGGACGGGGGTTGCTCTGGTAGACCTCGCTTGTGGCCGGGTACGTGAGCCCACAACGTGGCCGGCTTTGCTTCCGTCGATCCTCAACGGAGCTGGGGCGAGAGCGAGAGGTCCTGTGGCGACACTTTTGTGAAGGGTTGTCCCTTTGTCCGCGTCCGCGTCCGCGCCCTGCTTTGCGATTGGCAAATGAAACTAACAGAAAAGAAGCGAAATTAAATGCGTTGCACACACAAGTTGCAAATTTCATGCAACAATCAAAAAGGATTCACGCTGCGTGTCCTGTTCCGTGCTGTGCCGTGCCGAGCAGAAGGAGCAGAAATGTAATTTTAATCGAATTCATTGCCCCCTCCGCGCCCGCAGTGTTTCGATTCCCATTCAAGTGCTAACCTTATTAGTGCTCGCACCTCTTTTTTTTTCATTTCACATTTTGTATTTTTTTTGTATTCCTGTTTAGTTGCGAGAGTCCTGCGAGTCCTGTGAGAGCGCGTTGCTTGATTTGTGTTGTGCCAACCGGCACAGCGGGCGTCCGCCGACTCTACCAAAGGCATTCTTCTGCGAGAAATGCAATTAACTTGGACAGCCACCGACGACCCACCCCACCGACCCACGACCCACTCCCGGACAAATCTCGGGCCTCGCATGGCGAGCACAATTAAAACAAAAGGCATTCGTCGCTAATTAACATTGTTAGCATTAGCGCCGGAGCGGGGGAACACCGAAAAAAACAACACAAATAAAACAACAACAACAGAGTGCAAAAACACCAAGTGCCAACAAACAACTTTGACCTTTTTTCGATGAGGGGGCAGTCAATGGGCACGAACTGAGCTGAATCAACAAGGCTCTGCGCAGAGGACCTATGATGTGATTATTGAAAAGCTGCCTGATGTCTGATTGAACTACCAGCTAATAAGAACTTCTTGAAGTAAAATGAATTACCTAGTTGGTTTTCAAACCGCTTATGAACCGAAACGGTTTCAACCCGGAATTTCGACTGTTCTTTGAGCTGGATTATTATCGTCCTGAAGGGTTTTTAAAATCATCCGTTCAGTTTTAATGAGGAAAGGTTTCACACTTTACAAAAGTGCCGAAAGCTTTCGAAACACTAGCAAAGATCTTGAATAGCTGCTGTCAACACACTTTGATCAGCCACAAAACCAATGTCTGTTGTTACCCAACTCCACTTAAGTCCCGATCCCGATCCCGATCCTTTAAGAGGAAAAACCCTTATCTTGAGTTTGGCGCCACTGAATGTAGGCTGTCTGTTGCTGTTGCCGTTGCTCTACTTCTCAAACTGATTTACGAGTTTGTTAGGCAAACTAAAAACCAAACAGCAGTTGGCCCAAGTCACTTGTCCTTCGTCCTGCTGCTTTGTTTGACTAATTTGAAATTGGAACCCGCTCTCGGGCATTTCTGGCTTATTACTTAATCAATATGCTCATTGGTTTTTAACTGGAAGTGCTTGTTTTGACACAAGGATAACAACAACAGCCACTCCTTGCGCCGTAAGAGGACACTGTAATTGGAACTGCAGTTTACACCACTTCCTTGGTGTGTGTGTGTGTGTGTGTGCGTTTTTTGTTGAGAATGGGTGCCGTTTTTAACGCTCTCAATTCCTCAATTCCCGATGCTTATCTACCTGATCCTCATCTATTTCCAGTTCAGCGGCAGCTGTTGAGATTTGGCAACTGTCGTCGTCCGTTTCTGAGGCTAATTGCCAGGCCTGGCATGAGGTCTCCTCGTGTTGATAAGCAGCCTGCTCCCATTTCGAGGCACCCTTGACCACTGCGTGTACCTCGGGGTGCCTGATTGGCCTCGGGGCTTGACCACGGAAGTGACCAAAAGGCAACCGAAAGGCGCATGCGCAGGGGATTTATGCCGATCGGCGGAATTGGGGGCATTGTTCGCCGCACGACCGCCTGGAATGAAGCTGTTACGCTCCCCTCCTGCATTGCCCCTGCCCTATTATTATTATTCTTATTCTGATTCTGATTCTGATTCGTAATTGCCCGCCCCTGAGTCAAGGCATTAGTGACGCGGCACGAAGGCCGAAACCCGCAGCTCTACACGACGACAAAAGTTTGGAAACTTTACTATCGACTCTGGGCATGCAAATAAAAGAATCCACACAGTCTCTGGCCGCGTCAGCGGGATTAAGCGACACAAAAGTGGTAGCACTTGGTCCGGAAACACATTGGGATAAACGACACACACACACACACACACACAAAGGGAAAGAAACTACGAAATAAAAATGTGTAGCAAACAATTACAATGCCAGTTGAGTGGTGTGAGGGGTGGAGGGGAGGGTCCAGGGAGGAGAAGGGTCAGTTAGAAAGAGTTAAGCAAGAAGCTGATGAACTAAGATGTGCTGTGTAGACTTGCTAGCATATTTCCCATAAGAGTAAGCGGCTCCGGAAGCATTTGATGAGACAAAATAAGATTCAGGTGAAACAAATTTCTAATGAACCACTATTGAGCACAACTAAACGAGAGAGTTCACTCAACTTAGTACTCGATACTGTGCTTTCGATACTTTTTACTCGATTGTGGACCACTGATTGGTCCATAACGAAAACTTTTTAATTATCGAAACTCAGAACTCCATACTCAGCGATAGTCCGTATTCGATACTTAGTACTCGATACTAAGTACTCGATACTCAGTACCTGATACTCCTAAGTCGATACTCAGTACACGGTACTAAGTACTCGATACTCAGTAATCAATAATCAGTACTCTTTACTCAGCGATACTTAGTACTCGATACTTAGAACTCTAAACTCAGTACTCAATACTTAATACTCAGCTCTCGATACTCAGTACTCGATACTCCATACTCTGTACTCGATACTCGATTCTCAGTACTCAGTACTTGATACTCAGTAGACGGTAGTTAGTACTTGATATTAAGGACACATTTATCAATTATCCATGTTCAGTACTCAATACTCATTACACGATACTAAGTACTCGATACTCATTACTCAATGATAGTCAGTACTCGATATTTAGTATCTGACTCAGAATTCGGTACTCATTACACGATACTAAATACTCGATACTCAGTACTCAATAATCAGTACTTCATACTCAGCAATACTTAGCACTCGATACTTTGTACTTTATACTCAGTACTTGATAATCTATATTCGGTACTCAACCAACCCTTCACTATTCCAACAAAAATTCTTGCACTTTAAAAATAACCACAATCAATACAAATTCATCTATACAGACGGGTCAAAATCCCCACATTCAACATCATACGCCATCACAACCGAAAACACAGTTCTAAAAAATTGGTATACTTCCTAGCTATTCCTCTATATACTCAGCCGAAATAATAGCCATCCTAGAAGCAATCAATATAATAACAGCTGAGCTTGGCAAATTCGTCATTTGTTCAGACTCACTATCCTCACTGAAATCAAAAAGAAATATAGAAAATCACACCTACTACGCAGAAACTATCCGAACAATACTCACAAGACACCCGAACAAAATCAAACTCATTTGGATCCCAAGTCACATAAACATAAAAGGCAACGACTTAGCCGACGAACACGCTAAAACAGCCAACAAATTCCCAATAATCACAACAAACAACATAAACACAGCAGATATTAACAAACACTTTAAAAAGCAACAAGACTTAACAATGCAACAACACCATCAAAATTGTTCATCTTGGTATAGAAGGTTAGGTCCCCACAACACAAATTTTCTACAATTCATCAAGTTTGTAAAGCAAGATGAATTGTCTAGACTGGAGCAAATCAAATTAATAAGGCTTAGGCTTGGACATACCAAAATAACAAATCAACACTACGTCGACAAAAACGCTTCCAAGTATTGCCCCCTATGACCAAAATAACACCCCACAACAGAACAATTATTCTGTCCCTCACTTACCCTATACAGAACCCAATACCTACATTCCACCAACCCACTTAACGCCCTAGTAACCCCATCAAAAAGACAAACTTTATGATCTCTTAAATTTCCTCAAAAAAATCCAATCTATTTCACAAAATATAATATAACACAGATACTCACATACACATACATTCCACATACTTAACTGTACAGTAATCTGCTGTACCCTCACTAGCTATTAAGTTTATAACTTTAAGCTAGTTATACTAAATAAATAAATAAAATATTCGGTACTCAGTACCTGATACTCAGAAGGCGATACTCAGAACACGGTACTAAGTTATCCGCACTCATAACTCAGTACTTCATAGTCGGTACACTCTATAATCAGTACTCGTTAATCTGTTCTATATGATAAGCAGAACTCAGTACTCAAAACTCGATACTCAGTACAGTGTTATATGTGTTCAACGATTTTGAAGGGTAGGTAAATCTATAAGTCGCAATCTGTCAGCTAATGTAGGAAGGTGGATATTGAAACTTCGATTTTGAAAACGATGCCGATTCGGTTTGGTTGGGTTCAGAACCGGCTTGCATCCTCAATTTTGCATCTTAAAATGAAGAATTCAATATTAATGGATTATATATATTTTATAAATCATAATCAGGTCTGATGCGGAATCGGAATTGGTAGCTCTTCCCTTTTCCGAACAACGATCAAGTTATTCCGTTTCAAAAGATTTGCCTAAGAGTCAGTGGAATGAAAAGTAAATGGCAATTTTCTTGACAACGGTGATTCTTTTCATCTCGCAAGTACTTTTTTTTTTTAATCGGGGGTGTCCTGGTTTGCAAATCGCTCGAAAAATCCGTCGGTGCCGCGGAGATTTCATTTTCTAATTAGAAAGTCTAGTTAGAAGGTGTGTGTATAAGATTATGGTTCAACTACAAAAATAGGGCTGAGTAGCTCGCAAAGTATTGATAACAATTTTTGTACATATGTAGCTATATTGATGGTTTCAGACTTGCCAGCCCTGTTTGTGTCTTTATTAAGCTCGCTAAGTTTGCGTAGGTTAGCAAAGTCGGTTTGGTTGGTTTGTATTGTATTAGCTCTGATTGGTTTCTCCAAATCTCCTAACAAAATACGAGTGGTTTGAAACCAACAGAAAGAGATTTCTGACTAGGACACCGAGAATTGGTTTTGGGTTGGTTTCTGTGACACCTACGAATATGTCAAATATTGCAGAGATTTTGAAGTATCCATAGATACGAGTATATCGAGCCTACAATTTTATTTAAGAAATTTCAGAAGAAATCTCAGAAATTGCTTTTAGACGAAAGAAAAACGATCGAAATGAAACCGAGCTGTTCGCAATTCCGAATCAGTGATTGTGCAGTGCTGATCGAAATTGTCAAGGCTGCCTTATAGCTAAATGACACCCATCGGTCCTTTCTCCTTAGCCCTTGGAGCCAGTTAAGGGTAGCCATCGGACCGTCAGATCGGTTCAGCATTACCAGAGACAATACTTGAAATGTCAGCCGTACGGCAGGTGATTTTGGGACAGCCGTCGGCCAGCAAATTTCTGTTAACCATCCGACAGTCAGCTAAGGGTAACCATAGGCCTGCCCGATCCGCACAGCATTATCAGAGTTTGTACACTAAATGTCAGACATTCGCCACGCGATTTCAAGCAGCCATCGCCTTGGGTATTTTAATTAAGCATCCGGCTGTCTGTTAGGGATAACCGAAAGCCCGACCGATACGCACATATTTCAAAGGGCCAGGCCGAGCGAGCTACTTCTCAATCTCAAGGCATGTGTGCTTCTTAATTTTCGTCTTTTCGTTAGATGTTCCGAGCAGGGATCGAACACAATACCTCTTGCACAGCAGACAAGCACTCTACTCCAGGCATACTTAAAGAAAAGCATAGGGCAGAGCACTCACCAATACTTACAAAGAAAAGCACATTGAAATTGGGTAAGGCAACAGCAAAACAGCGCACAAGCCAAAATTCCTTAGACAATCTTTTGAAAAGGCCAAGAAAACCCAAAGCTTCATTGGCAATGACCGATATATGACCGTTAAAACATAATTTGGGCATCAATTGTATTCCCAAGTCGTCAACTTTGTATGTAGATGCGTTCCGGAGACTTATCATCAATCATAAAATCATAAAGATAAGGTGTACTACTATGAAAAGTTAAATATTTTTACTTCTCATTGTTGAGAGGCAGACTATTGATAATGCACCAATTATTAAGAGAGTTTAAGTTCCTTTGGAGGAGAAGAGGTGAAACTGCAACTTTATAAGACAGCCAAAGTTTGAGATCGTTCGCATATATTAGCAGCCAAATGCAAACGCAAACATTCCACCAATTTGGCTAAGCAATAAGATGATCTTTATCACATTGTTTTGAAGCAAAAGATTGCATCAGAAGAGGTAGAAATATAGCAGCTGATGATGAAGAGAAGGAAAAGGAACTTTGCGAAATAACTTTTGACTTCATAAGATTCCACCTCTACGACAACAAATCCTATCCTATCCTATGCACAAGCAAAGTTAGAAACTTTTTGGTAGCATCATTCATAAGGCCCATCACTGCCATTCATACCCAGTGGAAGACTTCAACTTGAAACAGCGCGCACTTGGCGCTTAGCTTCTGGCTCCCTTGTTGACAATCAAGTGCCACTCAGAGTGGATGTGGATGGCGGGGCAAGTTGGTTGTTATCCACTCGGGCGAATTATGCAAGTTCCCTGCGAAACGTATGCACGGCCAATTTGATGACATTATTACGCCAAAATGCACAAAAATTGTTTGAGTGTTTCCTAACGGACCCAACCTGACGCCCTGTCGCCCAGTCGCCGCCGGGTCTTTGTCCTGGCCCTGTGCCTTGGCATGTGTGCGGAGCATGAAAATTGCAATTTTTCGCCTGATAATTT
This sequence comes from Lordiphosa collinella, assembly GCA_018904265.1. Lineage (NCBI taxonomy): Eukaryota > Metazoa > Arthropoda > Insecta > Diptera > Drosophilidae > Lordiphosa > Lordiphosa collinella. The sequence goes on from JAEIFV010000895.1 coordinate 11,833, forward strand.
CAATTTCGAACAATGTTGCAATATTCGCCGTTTCTTTTCTCTTTTGGATTTCACACTCTTTGGGACAATTGGCAATTGGGTTTCGGGTTTTGGGATTGGGATTGGGTGAGTGGGAATTGATTCGTTGCGCCATCATCGTTTAGTTTCTTGTGGGGTCGACCGCAGTCGTTTGGCCACAGCGGGTAGCCCGATCTCTTCGATCGCTGCTCCATAATGTGATGATGTGAGGCTGTTGTTGATGAGCGTGCCGAAAGTGGACACAATGTGAATGTGTCTTTGCCCAGCCCCCGGGGGCTGGGCTTACTGGTGCAAGTATTTGTCACGGCACGTCCAGTTTATGGGCAATTTTGCACATTTTGCGATCTTTGTGATGTATTCATTCAGTTGTTCAGTTGGGTGAAGTGCTAAGTGGTCGCGTGTGACCAATTTGTTGGGCACAGCTGGTAGTGGGCAGGGTGCAAATACAGAGTATTCTATCAAAGTCAAGGGCAAGGAGGGGAAGGCAGGAAGAGATGCAGCAGCAGCAGCAGCAGCTGGTTTGAGCTGTTGATTTGGAAACTAATGAAAAGTCTGAGGTTCTTAATGGTAAAGGTGCTCAGTTCTTTATGTAAAAAGTGAAAGAAAAAACTGATTGCTTTGTTGATGTAGCTTTTGTATGTTTGTGTTACTGTCTAAGTTTTGGTATTTTTACCCTATTTGGAAGTTTCGCCGCTCACGTTAGCCAGCAGCTTTGCTTTGCTTTCAATTTTGCCCTACCAAATAATAATTTAACCTCGACATTTATTCATATCTTGTCAGTTTCCCTACTCACTTACCCACTCACTACCCTCTACACCCCCCACCCAAAAAAAAACTGTCATATCTACTTCTAGGGCTTCGCCTGACATCCAAAACCCCTTAGCACATCCAAAAAAGAAACCCCCAACTCTCTCCAACCCGTTGTGCCATTCATTAGCCCGAAAGTACAATATTATTTTACATGGCCAAACAATGCGACGCCACTTGAACTGTGAAAACTCTCAACTTTGGTGAGCTGCCAACTCCGCTGCAGAAATTACACGCGTCACGAGCTCCCAGGTAAACAAGCGAGGGCGGCGAAGGTGTAAAAGTCAAAACAATGACAAGAAAATTAGCTAAATGTTGCCCCCTTTTTTTTGTGTTTAAGCGACAGCAATATGGAAAAAAAAGTGGAAAAACAACACCATAAAGGGGCAAAAAAAGAGTACGAAAAAAATGGCTTGGAAGTCAATAAATAAACGGTAAATAAATCTAACAAGTTGGGTGGGAGGGGGCGCGAGACAGTTACATAGAAGGTTGTTGTTGATTAATGCAGGGTCAGAGGTCGGTCGGTCGGTAGGTCGGTGGGGTTTGGGCTCTGACAATAAACAATATTTAATTTTACATGTGTCGCTTTGGTTGACAGAGAGTTGACGAGGAATAGGAGAAGGGGCTGAGCATAGCAAGCAGACCGAAAGGGCAACAAATTGCAAAGACTCCAAACACACACAAAAAGTTCTCAAAAGGTATTATATTATCTATGGACAATATGGAATATGTTTTGAAGTAGAAAGATCTTAAGGGGGTCTTCTCATTGAGCAACTTTTTTTTCGACTTTTTTTTTTGCATTTATTTATAGCTTGGATATTCAAAAATATCCCCCCAAAAGGATTTTCGAAAACTCGAATTAGTTTAGGAGATATAGTCCTTTTAGTGACCCAATGTGACCTAAATTCCCAAGCAACTGCAAACTTAAAGCGCGTTTATCTCGAAACCACGTTTTTCGAACTGGCGGCCATGATATCTCCAGTTCAACTGAACCGATTTTCATGAAACAAAGTGGAATCGACGCAGAATTGTCACCATTCTCGGGTGAACCTCGACCATAATTTTAAAAAATTTTTTACTATTTTTTTTTTACACTAAACTACAAAAAAAAGCCCGAAATTGAAATTTTTTTTTGAATGGCCGCCATTTTGTCAAAAAAAATCACAAAATTAAGTTTGAGGTTCACCCGAGAATTACATCTATACTGATTATAACCCCGTTTTTTTTTTCATTTCGGACGCTCCGGAGACCCGGAATCGTGGCCGCCGTGACGACACCTTTTTTTCACCACCAACTTTGAAGTCTCATTACTTTTTTGAACAGCCCTCGTATCGAGGCAAAAAAATTTTTTTTATTTACTTTGAACCTTTTGTAATACAATAAATAAAAAAAGTTTTCAATTATTCTTTGCGTTTTCAAATAAGAATTTTTTTAAAAAGGGTCCAAAAACGGGTTTTGAATGAGAAGACCCCCTTAAGCGTTTCGTCTATGAATTGCAAATCCTCAATAATTTCCAAATTCCGTTCGCCCACTTGGTACTTGGGTGATTTACCAGATAGTTTGGAGAACATTTTGTTAAATTTTTCTGTGATAGAACTTTCCTCTAGCAAGACTGAAGCGAAAGAAATTAATTTCTCTGACAGTTGGTTAATTCGATTGACATGCCACATTTGATTAGGCAACTCTACAGAGAAAGCAGTGAAATTTTTACATCGACAATAAATCACGATAAATCACAATTTAGAAAGAAAGTTGCAAGCGAAATGAAATCAATGGTATGCAAAAAGTCTGAAAATCGTTTAAAATGCATGAGAACTTGAAATTTGTACTGTAGGGTTTAACCTAATTTCTGAACCAAAACTTTGGTTTCCGAAAATCATAAATATAAAAGACTCGGTTCGAGGGACCCAACAAACTCGAACTGAATTGCTTTAACGGGATTCGGCCTTGCCAAATTATAAACTCCTCAAAAGTTTCCCTCCAAAAATCCTTATAAACTGTGACCAGTCCTGACCTTTCCACCTACCCACACACTCGTTGTTTAAACCCCTGTCAATACTCGACCCCCGAGTCGTAGTTCAAGTGTAACAATTGGGAACAGTTTTAGTGCTTCGCCGGAACTCCAAAGTCCACTATGATTCGTTTTTTTTTTTTTTGTATTTTGGTGGTTGCTCTCCTGTCTCCCATCTACCGTCTCTCCCTTCGCTTAAATGCGGTTTCGTGTTACACATGTGTCTAATTAGCGCCTGTTTAACGATAACAAGCGACGGACTGTTGGTGTAACTAATACGGCAGGACTCGCCTGCCGGGTAGGCAGGACTTGCCTTGTTAACGAGCATGAAATTATTATCGAAATGCAATTAATAAGTGCGACACACACACACACAACACAGGATGTTCTCGTCCTTGTTACGACACTTGTCCTGTTATTGCCTGCAAAATGACACTGCGAACGGAGTCCAGAGTTTCCTCAATCACTTTTTCACACGAATTCCCAAACGCCAGAGGACCCATCCATTGCCTCAAGTGGACCCGACAACTTCCGTCCAAAGAATCTGAGTACGGGGACAGCTGCCTAAATTTGGTATATAGAGAGAGAGAGAGAGAGAAAGGGGGAGTAAGCAAATCAGCTTTGAAGCTTCAGGCGTAAATAATTTCGAACCTAGAAATGTGAAAGCTGCCGCTGTCCGCTGTTTGATCCTTAAAGTGGACAATGGCAGAAGATGATAACGGGCCGCCTTTTTTATACGCTTACCCAGGGTATAAGAGTTTTGGCCAGCAGTTGGTAAGGCACAGCCCATAGATCTTTGAGATCTCAGAGAAGTTAGCGTCAAGTTTTGGGGCGATTTAGTTTAAACTAGGTTCTTCTTGGCATTCGTCAACTCCTAGTACTCATACGAATATATGGTCGAAATCTTGGGTGAATTGACTTTGCTTTGCTATGTCAAAAAGGGAGACCTACCTTTGTTTTGGATTTACTTAGCGTATAAATATAAAATCTTTTGGTTCTTCAAGTACAAAATTTTCTACAATTTCTAGAGTATTTCCACATTCCTTTTAAATATACAAAAAAATCTATCTATCTACTTGATTTCCCATCGCATATTTGTTGTTGTTTTGTGCAAATTGAGTCAAGCAATTCGGGTTCCATACACTGATGCCCACTTTGTTTTAATGCTCGCTGATATGTGAGCCGCAGGGCTTAGTCCAAGCACACATGAAAAGATATCCCCAACCCACACCCCAGTCCGAACTCTGTGTGTCTGTGTGGCTGCCTTTTGGTGTTGATTTTTTAACCGAATTGAGAAAATTTGTTGGCTCAGATTCGTTGAAGCGTAGACCATAATCAACTTCAGTGGCCAGCAACTCAATTTATATATATATATTTTCTACTTTATAACTTCCAGCAGATGCGATGTCTGCATTTTGTTATAAAATCAAATTGAAAAAGGATTTCCGTTTTGTCCCCAAACGGTCGATGGTCAGCAGGGGCAGGGGCCAACCCCAAAAGTCGAAAGGTGTAAATTTTATTTGAATTATTCGCAAAAGGTCAACACTTTTGTGTTTGTATTTGTATTTAGTTTAGTTTCATTTTTCTTCGTTTTCTTCGATTTCTGCCATTTTTTTTGTTACGTGACCGGCATTTTCTTCCTCTTGGACTTTCTGTGCAATTTGATGGAATATTTTTGGGAATATTTTTGCCTTTATCAATTGAAGGTGGTTTGATTTAACTTCCGGTCATTTCATTTGCTTTTTTTTTTTCTGTTCCTGAGAGAGAAGACAAAATGGTTGCTGAGGAAAACCTTGAGAGAGAAAGATGGTTTATTTAAATAGATATGGCTAAAGTCAGAACTGATTGTGGCAGCAGTTGGCAAACTGACTTTTGATTCAATCCATTTCTGGGGAACAAAATATATTTAGAAAGCAAGGCTCCTGGGGAAGTACTTACATTTTGCGTGCCAGCATTTCTTTTTGTAAGCCGGGAAGCAACTACTTTAACTGATTCTGGTCTAAAAAACCATCTGCAATCTGCAAAAATTTCACACCTCTGAGTTATTAGGCAACCCATATAGATAGTTCCATTATATCACGCTTCCAACATGGATTTGTGAATCGTAGATCTACTATCAGTAACCTTTTAGAACTCTCATCTTCAGTGATCAAAGGGTTTATAGGTAAGATACAGAATGATGTCATTTATACTGATTTAAGTAAGGCTTTTGATTCTGTTAATCACTCCTTGCTGCTTCACAAACTGAGTTTAATCGGCTTTCCAACTAAACTTCTCAGTTGGCTTTCTGATTACCTAAGTACTAGAACCCACAAAGTTTTATTTCGTAATTCATATTCTAAGTGCATCCAGGTTACTTCTGGAGTTCCCCAAGGTAGTCACTTGGGTCCATTGCCTATTACAATTTTTATCAATGATCTTCCTTCAGTCTTGTCTCACTCTCGGGTGCTTATGTATGCCGATGATGTGAAAATTTTGTTTAACATATAATGATATGGTTTCCTGCTATAATTTGCAAGCAGACTTGGATAAATTTCACTCATGGTGTCAGGATAATCTTCTAAACTTAAACAGTTTGAGTGAAAGTTATATATCAGCTTCTCCCTCGATTCCCCGACTATGTTTATACTCCGAAGACTTTTTCAAGGCAGAATAGTCCCCGAATAACACCCATTTTCCAGGAAAATAGGCCTTTACAGTACAATTTTTTTTCAATTATTTTATTAAAAAATTTTTTTAAATTTTTTGATGCTTAGTTCAAAATGTATAAACTTAATTAAATTTTTTTAAAAAATTAATCATTTGACTAACTTAGATAAGAAAGCACCGTTTGTAGAGAAAAATGCATATTTAGACGTTTAACAATACATGAAATTTTAACACCGCAACGCGATAATTTTCGTTTGCTTTAAGTTTTGTTGAGTCTTATTCCCAATGAATCACATGTTAGATACGCATACTCATTTTTTTCCTTAATCACCACTCTCTTTAATCGCGGCGACTCGAAAAAGACCCCTCAAAGTGATTTTTGTAAAACGATCTTCAAATGTGACTGGGAAGCAGACTTGTAAATCATTTCCAAGATAATCTTCTAAACTTTAACAATTTGAAGTGTAAGTGTAACATTTTACAGAAGCTTACCAAAATTATTCACTTACATGCTTGATAATGAGGCATTTCAGCGCCTAAATTAAGTAAAAAGATCTTGGGGTAATTCTTTGCCAATCTACTTAAATTTAACTCTTAATAAGGCCAGAAGTGTTCTTCGGTTTATTAATCGGTGGTCGAAAGAATTTGACGATCTCTACACTACCAAGATTCTTTCGGCCCACAAATGAGTACTCGAGCCATCAAGATAGAATAGAATCTTATTGTTCGCTCTTGGTGGTTTAAACTGGAATCCTGAGATCCGGTAGGGCGGGAGGTGGGCTGCTATTTAGCCTGGGGTTCGCGCGTAAGAGGCTTTGGCTTGGTGTCGCATGGGCCACTTGAAACTGTGCATTGTACGTCAGCGTCATATTCCGAAGCAACCGTAATAGAATCAAACTCGTTCAAGAGAAGTGTTGGGTTGTTCATGAGTGAGTGAACAAAATTGAATTGTTCACTAAACTGAGCATGTGAACATGTTCTTCACTAGAGTTGTTCAGTTGTTCACTTGTTCAGTTGTTCTTGTTCACTTGTTCTTGTTCAGTCAGAGTTATTCATTTGTTCTTGTTCAATCACTTTTGTTCTGTGAGTTGTTCAGTGACTTTATCACATAATTTGGTGATTCTTCAGCTGTTTTTTATGTTGCTGGCGTGACAACCATTTTAGAGATGGCTAACAAATAGGCAACATCCCGCAGTGTGACCAGCGACGAAGGATTAAAACTAGTTTGCATAATCGCTAATCGTCACAATGCTCAGGTGAAGAACTGGTGAACAATTGGAACAGCACAGATCCAAAGAAACGGCCCACAATTCAAACCAACACTGAACAGCTGAACAAGAACAAGTGAACTTCTGAACAAGAACATCTAACAAGTGAACAACTTGAGTGAGTTGACTTCCTTTGAAAAAAAGAACAAGTGAACATGTTCAGTGAAATGAACAACATTTACCCAACACTATTCAAAAGGGAGCACAAATTTCACTGCAACTGTAATATTGGGCATTTGTGCCTAGGAGTCCGCGATTACATCTAGTAGCTGTGTTCATTTTTGAGGCATATTCGATTATTGAGACAGGCTAGTTCAGGGTTCCCCAAGAAGAGAGGCTCTCTGTCTCTCTCTAGTACTCACTGATGCATTACTTCGGCAAGCATCCCAGTCGGACTTTGCAGCATGTGGTTCCTAAGTGAATGCCATTTTGCATACTGAAGTTTAGTTATTTAGATTAGGTTACTGGGAGAATGTGGCAATGTGAAATGAAGTGAGGTTGAAAGTGAATATGATTATCTGGTATATCTGTGTGATGAAAGGGTTGTTTAAGTATGAGGAAAGCCTGGTTCTCGGAATGGAAGGTCAAGTGGATGGAAACGCTTCAGACGCCTTTTGATGGGACTGTTATCTAACAGATTTCTGGCCAGGTTATTGGGATGGTCTGACAGTCTCTTCGTGTGTTTTTGGCTGAAACTATTGATCTACTCGATCGCCCATGGAATTTTGAGCTCCCTTTGCAGTTCTTCATTGGTAGTTAGGTAGGGGCATCAGCCGCTATCCATATGGCCTTGCTCTGGAATCTCTGGATCCTCTTTATATTTGACGTAGATGCCGTTCCCCACAACTGGAAGCAGTAAGTCCATACTGGTTTAAGGATGGCCTTGTATAGCTGGAGTTTGTTGCTGGTTTTGAGTTTTGAGTGTCGTCCAAACAGCCAGTACATTTGTCGTAGTTTGATGTTGAGCTGCTGCTCTCGCCATGTGAGTCCTCTATCCAGGGTTAGCCCAATGTAATTGATAGTTTCGCAATTTGGTATGCGAGCGTTATTTAGAGTGACCGCCGGACAGTTTCCTCTTCTTTAGGAGAATGTAATGTGGGAGGACTTTTCTGCGTTAGTATGATCAAAGTAAAAAAATCAGTATAAAATTGTCACTACATTCTTTTTTCATGTGCTTGGAAGGCAAAAAGTCACTTAAACATGAAACCGTCACTTCTTTGGGTTGTGCTTTTGGCATGAGTTATGCTTGTTGGCCGATGTAAGGAAAAGTAATTGACAAATTACATTTAAGTTCAATATAATTTTTTTGTTAAATGTTTCGAGAAATCGTCAGTGCCAGCAAAAATGAAAATGCCTTGCTGTATTTTTAAAAAATTTTTTGCTAATGAAATCGCTAGGAACGTTGCCAAACAACATTCGTTAGTTACAAATCAAAGCCTGAAACCAACTTTTTCATAGATTGATGATAGCTCCCGAACCACTAACCCAGATGTGAACCATTGAACCGAACCATTCTGAGTATATTCCTTAGAAATGTTCACCCCCTATTCTGCTCTCTCTCCCCCTTCGCTTTAAGACAACATTTCTTTCAACTTTCCCTCGAACAACAATGTTTCATATTTCAGCTTTAATCAAAAGTTGATCCAACAGCTGTCTCCAATGGCCAAATCGAGCAAAACTTCCCCTCGTTGCCCTCTGCCACTGGTAAATTGCTTTCTCTTTTTTTTTTTTTTAATAAATTTCAATGCAGCCTGGACCAAACAGCGTTGAATGGACCAGAATGGACACTGACGCTGGCCATGATAAAGCTGATGACTTTGACGTTGTTATTGTAACCCGCCGCCGCATCTTCCTTTGCCTCGCAACATTTGCATGGCTCATTTGAGGACAAGTTCCTCTTCATTTATTTATTTTATTGCGGCCTCATTCGCGTTATGAACTCAATGGCCTGTGGACATTATTTTAATAATTGCACTCCACGGCAATAACAACAAGCCAGCAAGCCACCCTCCCCTGCTGTTGTTGTTCCTGCTGTTGGCTCTTTATTACTCGCATTCCATTGATTTTCATGATTTTTCGCTTGTATTGTTTGTGTACTCCCATTTCCTTGCTGTGTGTTTGAGGCGGGGGGAGGGAGGCGATAGGCAACCGGAAGACATGCCGTCTGAGGCTCGCCTGCTCTACCTAAGGATGCAAAACCAATCCCCTGGGCTTATACATATTTTGTGGCCTAATTTATCTTGAGTGGATCAATTGGGCGAAAAAACAAAACAGCAGCCCAAACAAAACGCAGATCGATGATCCCTCGTAGGCTCAGGCCTACTCCCGTCTCACATGACAGGTTCCCGTTTCGGTGGCATTGTTTGGGTCATTGTGGACAGGGTGTGCTTTTGTTTGGCCGGGCGGATTAAGACAAGTGGTCAGTGCCGTGTGTTGGTTGCACAAGGCTAGGATAACAATGCACATGCACGATCGACCTGCTCCGATAAAGGATTAGCCGCGCCGACAGTCAGTCTAGCGCGCATCCTTCGAGTATTGTCGAAAGGATCCTAAGTAAGGCTAAGCCAAATGCTAAACAGTTTGCGCTAATGTGAAAGCCTCTCTCTTTCTGTGGGAGCCACACACATGGTGGCTTAGCCCTACTTGCAGTGGCTTTTATTGTGTGCCGCCTCTGCACAAATTGTTGAACAAAAGCAAAGAACATAGCGCCGGCGCTGCCATTTGATCCAACCCGGGGTTATTATTGTATTCAGGTGCAGCAATCACTCGAGAATTGGTGAATCAATGCAGAGAGGTAACTAGGGGAAGCTCAAGGAAGATTTTGGGGGTTAAATTGAGTCTTACTGAAAGGTAAAGAAAACTTAGTACTAGATTATAGATTACAGCTGCCTGTCTTTTTCACAAATTCTATGTTGAATCAAGTAGCCTTTTGATTGTTTCCATACAAATTAAAAGTACGAATCTAGTTGTCCTCCCGTAAAAAAAAATATGTATTTTCGTCTAAAACAGGCTGTAACTTTTGCCAAATAAGCTAATTAAATATAAAAATCACATAAAAATCACATAATTAGCTCAAATTCTTGGCTACATGTTCAAATGTCTAAAATATTGATTCAATAACCGCGCTAGCTTTAAGGTGATGATTAATTTTTTAAAAAATGCCATAAAACGAGTATTGTTTGACTTTAGAGGCAAATTAAGACACACTACGCTATTCTTTAATGGCGCTTTTCATTTTTTAAAGATGCGATGATATGTGCTCCGTCGCATATAGCTCATAAATCGAGATATTTATACCTAGTGTGGCCTCCATAAATGCTAGAGTGACAAAACTTCGACGAAATTGTTTTTCCGCCATATCTTTAAGACAAAAGCTGATTTTTTACATCGACAAGGCTGCACTTCACAAAGTAGGCCATTTTGTCGGCCTGTGTGATCGAAAATTCAAAATTCTCCTTTTCCTTTGAACACAAAGTGAGATCCCAGGGTATATGTAAAAAGTGAAGGAAGTCTAGTTTTTATGTAGATTGCATAGATCGGAGTTTTATGTGGTAGGCGAAAGACTTTCGATATCTTTGGAGTTTCTCGTATGCCCTGAAGCCCCATTTCGCATTGCTTATAAATTTTCCATTCTTGCAATGCTGATCAGCCTCCTTGCCACTGCCGAATGCGGCTGGGCTGCCGCTAATTTCTTCTATAACTCAGCTCAAGTGGTGTATCACCTGCCAGGAGATTGTCTTCTTTTGTCGAGGTCTTCAAAGCATTGAAGAAAAGTCGCGGACTTTATTTGCGTTGGCGTGAGCTGGGCGAGAAAGGTGGAGCCGAGGTTGAATGGACCACCACAGAGCATCGAATGGGATCTGGAGGATCTAGAGGATACTATTAGCATAGTCGAAAAGAATCCTACCAAATTTCTTATAGATAATCGGGAACTCTCCAGCCGGCGCCACTTCATTGACAACACTCGCGATGAGGTCAAACAGATGAAGGATAAGATGAGCCTGAATCGGAACAGGGAGCGAGATATAACCGCACACCAGCCGCTGCTAGACAACGACCCCAACCAAAACCAGGAATATCATCATTATCATCAGCATCATTCGCACAATGATCGCACTTACTTAGTGGAGTGTCCCAGCACCATTAACGGCAACTCACTGATCAACAGCGGCAGTCAGGTGGTGGCCCAAAACCATGTCAGCCGCCGCAGCAGCCGCCTCGCCTCACAGCGGCACCAAATACTCCAAGCTGGAGAATGCCCTGGACAGTCCCAGTCACCAGAATGGCCTCAACAGTCCGGGCCATCGGTATGTGAGCGAGACAGTGTCCATACAGCAGCGCATGATTCAGGGACAGGATGAGCAACTGGATATGATAAATGATTCCATTGGCACCCTGAAGACTGTTTCGCGTCAGATTGGCGTGGAGCTGGACGAGCAGGCGGTGATGTTGGATGATTTTGGAAATGAGTTCGACACAACCGAGTCCAAGTTGGACACGACCATGAAGACAATTGCCAAAGTATTGCACATGAATAATGATAAGCGTCAATGGGCCGCCATTCTTATACTAACCGGACTGTTTTGTTTTGTATTCTGTTTATTATTTTGTAATTCGTTCATGTTTTATAAGTCTCCGTTTGACGGTCATTTTTTCGTCACGAGCGTTGCTCGATGGACCACACCCCAGCCTAATCGTGGACCGGTAACTACCAACCGACTTTGACCAGCGGCGTTCTCAAAAATGCCCGGACTCCTCCACGAACAGCGCACGAGTCACTTTGAGCGGGTGATGGCCCTCGTGCATCAGTCGTGGATTTTCGGTGCCCCAAGCGTAGTTTTGCTTGTTCACGTACCCAGGTGAATGAGCCTCATCGCTTATGATTTTGGTCGAAATCGTTATTCCGTTATTCGGTTCTTGGGAGTATCGTCTGTTGTTCACTTGTATTCTACAACTGTCTAGTCACAAATGTCAAACAGATCTGACTTTGCGGCTTTTTGCGTTTGCGTACAGTTCGTCCAACATAATTATGTTGCAGGGCATTTGGAGAGTTTGCCATTAGGTCTAAATCGTCCGCGTACATCAAGAGTTTCGCGCGCGAGTCTCCAATCAAAATTCGAAAATCTCGCATATTTTGTTTACAAACCGAATTCGAAGACAATCGGTTGAGAAAAATGTGGAATTTTTCCTCCTCGAGGGATTCTAGTCAATCGTAAGAAACATAATTTTTTGTACAATTTTTATATTCCTTTTTTTAATGTTAGCGGATTTTCCCAATTTTTTCTTCAACTCTGGAAAATGGAGCAGCTCGTGTAAAGCAGTGATTTTGTTTGGCTTCACAAACCAGTGGCTTATCCCAAGTTACATATAATAATCAGCTAAGGGCTTCTGCCTCCACAAATTCAACTCCTTTTTTAGGCAAATTATTTAAACTTGGTTTCCCCATGGACGAAAGTCGACCATTTTTAGAGCGTCATAAAAAAATCAATAATTGCAATTAAATTTTTCTTTTGGCATTCGTCAACTCTCAAGATTCATACCAAAATATTGTAAAATTCTTGCATTAATTGAATATGTTTTACTATGTTAAAGAAGGAGACCAAAATTTGTACAGGACTTGCTTAGCGTATTAATATATAGACGTAAAAATCCATCTAGAGTACATAAATTGTTGCAAATTCTACACCCTTAACCTGGCTCTGTGCGGCAGCCGAAACACGGTATAAAAATGTCAAAGTTTTTACTAGTTTTATTTTCCACCCGGATACGGTCAACATCATCGTTCACTTTGTGCGTGTTTTTTTTGGTTGTTTTTTATGGCTGCCTCTTCTGTTTTTTTTTTTTTTTTTGTGCCTAGTCTGAATCTCGCCGGAGCAGCACTATGTTTCTAATCAGTGCAGCTTCCGCCGTTTTTCCGTTACGTCCGGCCCCGTCTGTCAGTCAACATGGAGCGCGATATTTGTCAACAAGCGGAACTATAAATATGCATGCCACGCCAAGCTCGAAAATGCCTCGAAAATGGAAAAATTGCCAACGCAGTCGTTTGGTTGACGGAAGTAGGCTTTGAATTTCCACTCAGACCCGCTCGACAACCAGTCAGGGGGATGTCGGCCTCGTTCTCTCATTCTAAACCTGAACGCTGAGAAGTGAACTTCTATAAAGCCTTTATTTTTTTTACATTAAAACTAAGCATCTAGTTTTTACACTCAGTCTTGAGATAGCTAAACCTTTTGGCCTTTAAGTACAAAAAGAGACCGCGTCTAAGATAGCTAAACCTTTTTGGCCTTTTAGTACAAAAAGAGACCGCGTCTAAGACGAACCAAGTCAAAGTGCAGACAGTGCGCGAGAAATATTGGTAAAATCAGTGGAACACGTATTTCGTTTGTCAAATTTTTGGCGACCACGTAAAGGAAAGAGTCTTGGTAAGGTTTTGTGGACTAGACGAAGGCACTTGGGACGCCAGCTGTAAAGGAAAGAGTCTTGGTAAGGTTTGTGGATTAGACGAAGGCACTTGGGACGCCAGCTAAAGAGAAAAAACCAGGCACAGAACCAGAACCAGAAGAAGACCAGGACCAAAAGAAGCGACATGTTGCGTCAACTGCAGGCCACCATGCGCGTTACTCAAATAGTTCGCTGCCTTGCCAATAGTGAGTATAAAAGAAGGTGGTTGGTGGTGGTGGGGTACTTGGGGGGAGGGGGAATCTTACGGGCGATTTTCGTATTTTGCATTGAAAATATACATTTTCACTTGTGAAGTGACGGATAAATCGTGGCTCACTAAAACTGCTAAGAATTTTCTTCACCAAATATTAGAGACTTCAATTTTTCAGCTTGGACCGTTAATAGTATAGAAAACTATTCCTGAATTGCAGTTTGCGATGGGCTTATATTAAACAGAATAACATTTTTCAACTAATTCTAATCCTATCTGATGTATTGTGGTAAACATGTGTCATTGTTACCCCACATAAGAACTTCATATCAAACCAACGTCGGCCTGCTTGTCTAGACGCGCGGAATGTGGCTGAGATAAATTATTTTCTTTCACAAGAAGTGAGAAATGGCTTCAACAAGCATTCAGCTAGTGGGTATTTCGCCCCTAGAGAAGCGCATGTCTGGAGCTGCTATTTCACTTGACTTTGTTCTCAAATGAGTTTCTCGTATGAGTCGCTCAGATAGTTTTATCTTTAGTTTTTGTAGGTTGGAAGCTTTAAAGCCGGATTGCCGCTAGGAGGTAGCAACCAAAGTGTGGGCCATATTGCAGACTGCGGACCATTTTTGTTCTGACTCAAGCATTATATTCACCAGATTTCTAACGGCTGGTATCCTCCCAACCCGCATGCTTAGGTCGCGGTTCGTTCATTTAAGAACAACTGCGTCTTGATTGACCCACTGGGTCGTCTTCATGTTTGCATCTATGCAGATAGGATTTCATACATCCGTGTCCAATAAGAAGTTGCGTCAAGTAATATATCACCTGTCCGTGTCCTCTGTCTAGCCAGGGCCCTATATTTGGGATTAGGCTATAAGTCCATTGTCCTTTGATGGAGAGTTCCCAACTGGACTGCCATCTCTGCAGGGTAACCAATCGCAATTCCGCTATATGATCTGCCATTGATGTGCCATCTGACGCTCGGATGCTTTCATGCTGCACCATTCGAGACTGTTCTGAGTGCATTAAGGCGGTGCGCTACGTTTGCTGCTCGTATGTGGGAGTCACAACGTGTGCCAGGTGCCCAAACAGTTGCCGCGTATAACATGGTTGAGCTAACTATGCTTACAAGAAGTTTCCGTCTAGATTGTTTAGGACCACCTGTCCTAACTCATGACTCTGACTAGGGCAGTCGCCGTTACGCCTGCCATTTGACTAGCATACGCCAGGTGATCTCTAAACTTTAGTTAGTGGTCAATCATAACCCCTAGATCAGCGATGCCCAGTCTTATGCTCTTTGGCTACGTTTTGTTTTTGTAATTGCACCCAAGGAAGTCAATGATCGTATACATGCAGGGCGCGAGGTATAGAAAACGACACACATGCAAACGATTTCGGTTCGACTTCTTAAACTCACATAAGGAGGATACTATGTGGAACTTCTAAAGCACTCGCGCAGTCATTGCACTAATAAAAAAACCTTTTTAGGCAACAATAACCACAAGAAAACGAAAACGAAACCCGGTTATTGCCTATTACTTTGAGTGTGTGTGCTTATGGCTGTCTGATGCACACGACAAAACCAATATCAGCAGCGCATACGTATGTAGTAGTAGTAGTAGTAGTAGAATTATCATTTATTTTTCCATTTGTTGGCTAATATTGACATAATCTAATTAGGACTTATCTATACATCGTTTTTTAACAAAAAGAATCTTAAAATGATAATAAGTCGTAACACCGACTTGGCTTAAAGCCATCAGCCGGACTCTAAACGCGTCTCTCCGCTCCCGCAACTACTACACCTGGCTTCCCGGGTCTTCCCCAGATACCAGATCGTTCGTTTAGGAAGCTTCAATCTGCGCAAGAGTCTTATTTTACTAATTGAATTCCTCCTTTACCAATTGCCTATACCGTTGAGCCTCAAAGATGTAGCCAATGAGTTTCGGCCAGCTTTTTCCATTTAAAACATCCAGGTATTCTTCTCTGCTAAGGCTGTCTTTTTCCCAGTAAAAGTACCTTATCTCCCTTAATATTGGGCATTTTGCAATAAAGTGGTGCGTATCTTCTCTTTCCCTCATGTTGCATAAAGTGCAGTCTGTGGGGGGAGTATTCTAAATTCAGGAGCTCTACTCTTGCCCTGAAAATTGTCGCAATTCCATTTATGTTAATAACATCGTTGAAATAGTTTTTGGCTCCAAGGTTATACTCGAGTGCTTTGTAAGTATCACGTGTCTCGCTTTGTCTCGCCCTACACTCCGCGTTGTCTCTTGAAGATCTTTTCACCGCCTCTATTAAGAGCCCATGGTTGATTTTCCAAGTGGACCGGTTCTCGAAAGAGCAGTGAATGTCGAGTGATGATGCAAGAGATTCCCACTTCTGAAAGCACTGCTTTTTGGTTTGCATTAAGTACGTGGCGATAATTCTTGGCAGTCGGTGCGGTTCCATGTTCATGATCTTTCTCACGTAGCTTAGATGCAATTGTAGCGTATTGGCATACAATGGCGAAAGCCCAGATTTTTTATTTGGTTTTGTGTTTTTTTATTGGAAGCCTAAACATTCGCTTTATAAAACCCATTAATAATTTTTCCGCATCTTCATATTGAGTATGTCCCCATACTTGGGCCGCGTAGCACATTATGGATCTGGAAGTTGCTTCAAATATCTTGTACTTTGCGCTGCTTTTCACATCCTTTTTTGCTATGAAGGAACTCCATGTCTATGAAGGAACTCCATGTATGTATGTTGTTTTAAATTTCTGCAAAACTTGAAAGTGAAGAAGGAAAGCGACGCATTCAAAGACATTGTAGCAATTTCTTCATGCATGAGTCCTGTACGCGCGAGAGTCGCTTTGCACAAACCCACAACACATGCGACTGGTGCGTATAGAGCGTGGGCACCGCTGTTTTAAAGTCAGCTAAATACTGAAGACTTTAGAAGTCGTCTTTTGTGGGTCATTCATGTTCCCTCTCAGCTCAAATTTAAGCTACTTTCTTAATAGTTTAACAGGAAAGATTCTCCTTCAACAGCTGCACAAAAAGTAAGCAGTTTGTCCATATAGCTGTTTCGGTTACTTGCATCAGTAGACTTTGCTTACAACTGCAGACCATTAACGGATTTGCTGAAAATCCTATTTTGTAGTATTTTGTAGTAAAAACTAAAGCCTCAACTAATACCTCTCTTCACCCTTATCATTTCAGATACGGCGCGTGCTTTTGGCAGAAGCTGTAAAGCCAACCATTGCTTTGCAAAAACCAAAACACCCGTGTAATCAGAAGAAGCTTGTTCCATCGAATGTGGCCTCTAACGAGAGTAAAACCATTGCCACGCCCTTGAGCTTTAAGTCGACAAAACTGGCTCCCCAACAGGCGCCTATAAATTCAACTGTGGCCCCTTGCATTTCAAAAGCCGATTCTATGGCCTTTGTACCCAACAATCGCTCAAGATCAAATCAGTCGCTTATGCAGTCACCATTGGCTGCTTGCCTTAACAAGATCAACGGCTCACCCTCGGCCTATTCTTCGACATATTCGAAGCAGTCACCAGTGGAGGACAACGGCTCACCCTCGGCCGCTTTTAGTCATTTTAGCAAATCAATTGCCAGGCTGGAGAGGCTCAAGAATCAAACATATCAGCCATATAAACCGTTCCCTAATCAGATGCCACCGGTTGCCAGGCCCCAAAATCTAGGAGAGGAGCCACGCCAGTTGCGGCATAATCCTCTTAGTCGTCGGCAATCGGTGGACAAGGCGCGCCTAAAACTGATGAAAGAACGCAATAAGGAGGAGGAAATCAAGGTGGTAACACGCTCCAAAACCAAAACCTATTTATCACGTCAGGCCCTAAACTCTGGACGCCCTGACAAGATAAACTAGGCGCTTCAAGCTTCCTTCCTGCGTGGTCGCAGCTTTCAGTAGTTAATTTATTTTTTTCCAATGCTGCTTAGTCCAGAATCCAAGCAGAATAAATACAGCATCAAAGAATACGGAAAGTGTGTGTGCTTGGTAGTTGGGGTTGGTTGGGCGTAAATCACGAAATCGTCAGGGCAACAGGAATACAAAAGGAAAAAAGAATCATAACGAGGCCAGGCATCGACATAAGCCGCCATGTAACGGATGCGAGTGCAACAACTGAAACGGCAACAAACGTTGCACACCTCCATGGGGCTTAAAACACACACAACGGAAGAAAAAACGACGCATATCGGAATTGGGTAGGTTGGTGGGAGTGGGGAGAGTGGGCAGTAGGAGATGAAGACAACAAAACCAACAACAATCCCCATTGAGAACTGAACTGAACCGAACTGGACCTGGAACTGGTCTTGATTCTGGGCTAGCCCAAGGGCCCACTCGTCGTTGTCGAATGAGAGTGCAAAAGCAGTTGATACAGTTGGCAGGTTGTGGATTTGAATTGGCAGGGGAAGGGCATGAACTTTATGCTGGTAGCAAGTTTTGCACAATTAATACCTGATCAGACCCATAAGATCTTAATCCAAGCAAAGCCGGAGAAATAGAAGGGGGGGGAATCACGAGTTTACTTAAAGAACGAAACTTAAGATTTTCAATTAACCAAATAGTTTGCAAAATAGGTTCAAATGGGTTTCAAATAGGGTTGGCAGGGTAAGCAGGTTGCCTAAATTGTACTTCCAATCAGCCAAATAGGTTCAAAATAAGTTCAGAAAGAAATAGACGTTAGACGACCGGCTGAGCTGACAAAGACTATCGAAAATCTCTTTCCGAAGCAGCCTTGTGTTTTCTACCCAAACAGAAATACTGGCGGTAGACACGAACCTGCAAGCAGAGGCCTTAAAGCCGACGTCTCTGCTGCCATTGCCGACCACTGACTTGGTGAGTTAAGTAAATCTTTTATGACAGCTGTAGAGTGTAGAGTGGCAGAGTATACAGAGAACTAAAGCAGTTGTCTTGCTATCGTGTGGCCTAGTCCAACCTCTCGTATTCATCGCTTTCAATCGTTTCTACTGCTACCTTCCTCTCCCTCCACTATCCACTATTCCACTAAGCCATTCTAAGCGTTTCACTTTCAACTCCGTTTGTTGCATACAAGTAGCTGGACGCTTTTGGCCAGTTGCTTTTAAGCGTAAAATCGCTACATCCTCTGCCTCTCCCAACCAACCCAAACACCACTCCTGGCCAAGGCATACAAATCACACTAAACCAAATACGTCAAGGCGGCAGTGGCTTAACTATACAAGGGTAAAGAGCTTTGGCTTTCCTTTGAGTGCTCAATATCAGAAAACAGAAAACAGAGAGAAAAAAAAAAAACAAAAATCGAAAAGTACCCGCAAAAAAAAAGCGTACTAACTGAGGGAAGCGCTAGGAGCCGGAGCCGGAGCTGGAGACGGCGAACAAAAGCTGACTGACTACAAAACCAAGTCAGAACGGATGAACGGATGCCAGCATCGACAAGGATTGACTTCGCCCAGCCCCATGATACATATATCCTGTTTGTGCAGAGATTTGGCTTTGAGCTATGGATATCGTTAGAGATTGCCGTCTGTCTCGCAGTGTTCGCTTTTGTGCTCCCGTTCGAAGCCCATCGATTTGGTTTTGACGAGAGGCAGAGATGAGCTCCACGTACGCTTCGAGTGTCGTTTTTTTTTCCCCTTTTTAATTACATCCTTTTGCGTGGGGTGCACTGGTGCAGGGGGGTGGTGGGAGGTGGGGATGGTGACGGGTGGCAAACCAAACCAAAAACTTGTGCAAATGCCATGGTTTGGCTTTGGCCTACGTTCCGGGAATGCAGCGTCGTTAGTTTATTGTAAAATTCCAATAAATGCAGTTTAAGTTGAAGCCCGCCCCCCCACATCAACATCGTCGTCGTCGTCGTCATGTGTGGGTGTGGCAGCAAAAAGGTAAAGCTCAACACAAGCAACTCAAAAAAAAAAGCAAAGGGAAAATCGTAGAAAATCGAAAAATTGGCCACGCAACGTGGCGGGACGGCAAAATGGAATGCCGCTTGATGCAAAAGCAAGTTCCGTCAGGTTGATGGACGAAAGACGCTTCGCTGGTAAAAGTTTCAGCAGAGATCGTTTGCAGGTACGAGCGGCTGTGGCTTGGTAGTAGGCGACTACTCTGCGGCCTCAAGAGTGGGGTCTTCTCATTCAAAACCCGTTTTTTGACCCTTTTTAAAAAAATTCTTATTTGAAAACGCAAAGAATAATTGAAAACTTTTTTTATTTATTGTATTACAAAAGGTTCAAAGTAAATAAAAAAATTTTTTTGCCTCGATACGAGGGCTGTTCAAAAAAGTAATGAGACTTCAAAGTTGGTGGTGAAAAAAAAGGTGTCGTCACGGCGGCCACGATTCCGGGTCTCCGGAGCGTCCGAAATGAAAAAAAAAAACGGGGTTATAATCAGTATAGATGTAATTCTCGGGTGAACCTCAAACTTAATTTTGTGATTTTTTTTTGACAAAATGGCGGCCATTCAAAAAAAAAATTTCAATTTCGGGCTTTTTTTTGTAGTTTAGTGTAAAAAAAAAATAGTAAAAAATTTTTTAAAATTATGGTCGAGGTTCACCCGAGAATGGTGACAATTCTGCGTCGATTCCACTTTGTTTCATGAAAATCGGTTCAGTTGAACTGGAGATATCATGGCCGCCAGTTCGAAAAACGTGGTTTCGAGATAAACGCGCTTTAAGTTTGCAGTTGCTTGGGAATTTAGGTCACATTGGGTCACTAAAAGGACTATATCTCCTAAACTAATCCGAGTTTTCGAAAATCCTTTTGGGGGGATATTTTTGAATATCCAAGCTATAAATAAATGCAAAAAAAAAAAGTCGAAAAAAAAAGTTGCTCAATGAGAAGACCCCTCAGGTTAACTTAACGGCCACTGCTCTAAGAAAGACTCCTTTTAGAACGATCACAAATCAAGCACGGCTTTCACTGAAAAACACCAACGGGCTTCTTGCTTATTGAGTGCTAGCTCGGCTGAACTCTTCACTGTGATTTATCGCACTGTCTCGCGCAAGATCGACAGTCGTCTGCGTTAAGATGTCGACTTTCGTGTTAAGTACGAAATCTCGAGTTCAATTCCCTGACCACTTTGCTCTGCTCACTTACAAATACTGTAACAGGGACTGACATTCAGCTGACGCAACTGCTGCCATTGCCGACCCCTAGATAAATGAGTTTTGCATATCTTTTAAGTCAGCAGAATCAGTGTACTTCAAACTTCTTATGTCTGAAATGGAGTGAAAAGTATTTTCAGTGCTTGGAACAGTAGGGTACACCGCCCAACCTGCATGGCCCAACTATCACTACATGACAGCGTCGCGGATTTTGATACCCACCTGACCAAGTGAGAAGAGTTTATCGTATGTGTTCGTGTGGCACTCAGTTCAATTGTGCAAGGGATTGCTGCGATGCGCCGCCAAGGCCATCATCATTATTATCATCATCATCATCATCTTTTTTTGTCGTCGTCGTCGTCGTCGTCGTCGAGGGGGTAACGAAATGGATGCTGCCCAGGTCCTGTGTTCCTGTCTCCTGCTTGCTTTCGCTCTACCGCCGTTGGGGTACTTTGGGGATTTTGTGCAGATTTACATGCAAACAATCAAGATATGCTCGAGCTTTCAAGTGGCGCTGCTCGGGGACCCAGGACACGGGCTCCGGTACCCGGAGTCGTGTGCCAATACGTCATGTATGCCTCAACAGAGAGGCTTACCCACCGACTGTCCGCCCTCCCAACTCCCGCGCGACTTTCGCCATTCGCCATTCTCTTGCCGCGTTTGGTAAATACCCCCAGTGCACGTTTCGTTTGCTTTTCACATCTTTTCACCTTTGATTTGCCAACGTGTTTCGATTGGTATTTCAGTTGTTGTTTTCCCTTTTGTTGTTTGGCATGTTTGTTAAATAAATAACTCTACACATGTTTCCCCCCCCCTGCCCAGCCACCGCTCCACTTGAGCCACTTGAGCTTTGTTATTTTGGTTGATATTATTGGTTTTTAATTCAATTGCTACTTAGGCATGTTAAAACGTTGTTGTTTTCCAATTGGGGATTACTTTGAATTTCCATTTCGATCCGCCTGCCTCCACATCTCTGCCCTACCTCCCTGGTGATAAATGATAAAGGCGAGTTAATTATTTAATGCCTGTCACCCAGTGGCTAACTTCGGGGTGTTTGAAATGCAAATTGCCATTGTCCACGGAATGAACAAGGACAACATGTGACACAGCAGCAGCAGCAGGATATCAAAAAATGGACCATGCCCCATGCCACCAAGGGATGGAAAACAAATCTAACACCATTTTTGTTGGGGGGTGTAATTGTGGGTCAACCATGATGGCCATGCAGTCTGTGCTGAAGCTTAGCTGGATTAGAAAGCGCATGTGCTTAGGCATATGTGAGCTTAAGGGGTGGGATAAGGTCAGTTTGTAGCAACTAATGCGCTCTGTGTGGTATCCACAAACATTTTATTGAAGGGTTATCCCACAGGGGTCGGTCGAAATACTTCCAATAGAAATATCAAGGTACAAACTTTAGTCAAATCACAAAATTTGCAGAGCCAACTTAGACACCAATACAATTGAAGAATATATTTCTGAAGCAATGACAACCACTTGAAAAAGAAAGAGTAAGACGATTATTGAGTGGTGCTGAATAGTTGTGCTTGTGGCTGTCTGATGCACACGAAATCAGTCGTTGCCAACAACAAAATCTACGCTAAAGACAAGTCCAAACATAATTTTTGTTGCTTTTAATTGTCCAAGAGGCAAAGGAGAGAGAGAAAATGAAAAAAAAAAAAACATTCTAAGTTGTTGTTGCAATTGTGCAATGAGCTCTTCTATGTCTATGCGTAAGACAACCACAAATGAAGGCGTTGCGCATAGGCTGTGGGCACCCCTGTTTTAGTTTATATTTGGTTAAATAGGGGGGTGCTCGGTAGAGGCCGAGATTTCTGCTTGGAAAACGCCACATCAGTTCGGTAGACAGAATGCAGGCTGTTTCGCTAGTTCTTCGCAGAAAATGTCTGCATCTGAGCTTTAAAGACTTAAAGACTTTGCTTAACAAGTTGAGTGCGAGACAGAAAATTATGGCCAAGATTTGCCTGCCTGGTTGAACAGTACAACAACTTGACTTTTCCCTTTTTACGAGTGTGTGTGTGTGAGTGTGTTGCGCGCATTATCATTAATTTAACAGATTAGGCAAAATGGAAGAACAAACAAAGAAAATGTTAAAAAAAAAAACCACAGAAAATTTTCCAAGAATTTTAATTGAGTTGTACGGCGGCGGCGTCGGCGGCGCGCATGCCAGCAACAGCTAACCTCAACCTGGGACACTGAAGTGCGTGATTTAAGGCAAATCCCAAAAATTGTGATAATCGTCTTTGACTTTGACCGAACTGTCGCCGCCGCCGACAACATTGCGCATTTTGGTGACAATGTCTGGACGCTCTGGACTGAACTCTGGTTGCTCTCGATATGCTCCTGCTGGCTGCTGTTTGGCAAAAGACAATAGGGCTCCGAGTCCAGATATCCTGTTGTTTTTTCCTACATACTCCACAAGATAGAGGCCAACTCGTAGCTCTGACGACACTTGGGTGCAAACGAGCCGATTATTGCCGCCTGATAATGTTCTAATTGCCCTGCAGAGCCCAAACGGGGCTCCTACTGTTTGGGCCTGCAAGTTTCTCTTTTTCGGTTTTTCTGGTTTTATTTTCTATTTTTTTTTTTTTTTTTGGCAGTTGACAGTTGCAGTTGTTGAACGTTGCAGTTGCTGTCCTTTGTCCCTTGCGACAGCATGCTGAGTCCTCGTCGTCTCTATCTGACTGTCGGTAGGTGTTTTATTTGCCCTTTTTGGGCAATGGAACACAGAGCGGAGCTCTTCATTAGTGTCTGCTGTACGTGGTCAACTACAAATCTATTTCGAGCCTTGCTTAGGGCTATCACTAACCGCAGTTGGTCACTTTCTTGGAACTGGGGCGGCATTGTACAAACAACAAAAACAGATTGCATAAAGCAACTTCAATTGATTTTTTTCAATTTTCACTTTTGATTTTTTGGGGGTTTTGGTACGAGTTGAGTTGAATTTTCATGGATCTATTAGATTTCTACTCAAAGAATGTCTAAATTTGTGAATAAAGGGGTGATACCTGGGTGTTTACATAGAAATAGTTGCCAGTTGGGTGCCTTGTTATCTCACAGTCTTCTGAAAAAAGTCAGTAAGCAGGTGATACTTGGTTAGTGTCTTCAATATGTGCAAATGGTGACTTGAGCTAGTTGAAAACAAAAACGATTTTCTCCCTAAAACAAGTTTTTCGAACGATCGTTCCTATGACAGCTATATGCTATAGTCAACCGATCC
The DNA here is from genome assembly GCA_018904265.1 of Lordiphosa collinella. Lineage (NCBI taxonomy): Eukaryota > Metazoa > Arthropoda > Insecta > Diptera > Drosophilidae > Lordiphosa > Lordiphosa collinella. Next base: position 35,565 of record JAEIFV010000895.1, read on the forward strand.
GGCCGGTTCCGACAAATGTGCACCGTACTTGAACCAAAAGACTTCGTGTAAAGTTTGGTGAAAATAGCTTTTAAACTGACGGAGGAGATAGCATAAAAACCGACAGACAGACATGGATAAATCCACTCAGCTCCTCATGCTGATCAAGAATATTATATACTTTGTGTGGTCGGAGATGCTTCCTTCAATGCGTTACAAACATCCGGACAATTTTATAATACCCTCTGCAAGGGTATAACAAAACAAAATATTGACCTATTAAGGGGGTCTTCTCATTGAGCAACTTTTTTTTTTCGACTTTTTTTTTTTTGCATTTATTTATAGCTTGGATATTCAAAAATATCCCCCCAAAAGGATTTTCGAAAACTCGAATTAGTTTAGGAGATATAGTCCTTTTAGTGACCCAATGTGACCTAAATTCCCAAGCAACTGCAAACTTAAAGCGCGTTTATCTCGAAACCACGTTTTTCGAACTGGCGGCCATGATATCTCCAGTTCAACTGAACCGATTTTCATGAAACAAAGTGGAATCGACGCAGAATTGTCACCATTCTCGGGTGAACCTCGACCATAATTTTAAAAAAATTTTTTTACTTTTTTTTTACACTAAACTACAAAAAAAAGCCCGAAATTGAAATTTTTTTTTTGAATGGCCGCCATTTTGTCAAAAAAAAATCACAAAATTAAGTTTGAGGTTCACCCGAGAATTACATCTATACTGATTATAACCCCGTTTTTTTTTCATTTCGGACGCTCCGGAGACCCGGAATCGTGGCCGCCGTGACGACACCTTTTTTTTCACCACCAACTTTGAAGTCTCATTACTTTTTGAACAGCCCTCGTATCGAGGCAAAAAAATTTTTTTATTTACTTTGAACCTTTTGTAATACAATAAATAACAAAAGTTTTCAATTATTCTTTGCGTTTTCAAATAAGAATTTTTTTAAAAAGGGTCCAAAAAACGGGTTTTGAATGAGAAGACCCCCTCAAAAAAGAAAAATTATTCTTTTTAAACGCCCATTTTTCACCTAATTAACAATAATTAGCTTGACTTTCAAAAAGTTCAATAAAATATTCATAAGACAAAGTAAAAAAAAAAAGCCATGGCTACGATTGCCACTTTCATGCCAATCCATGCTAACTAAACGACCCCAAGAAGTCGGTCGGTAAAGATTTTACTCAAAAAGTTGCTAACAATTAAAATACTTATTACACATCAATTTTTTATTTTACTCATACAATTTTTTTTATCAAAATCGTACCGAAATTCAAAATGATTGGATCGAAAATTTCGTACGCATTAAAATTCAAATATGCTCGACAATAAAACCCAAATCTGGGGAGTCTACAACCAAATTGGATGGTTTTTTTTGTGTAACTCAAAATTCGGACAGATCAAAATAATCCTCGTCCATATCATCAAACTCGAAATCTGCATCTAGTGAGTAATCTATCATATCCTCGAAATCATCATTGTCTAGATAACTGGCGCCATCTGAGCCGACAGGAGCATTCAGAGTAGCAGAAGCAGAGCTCGTTGTAGGTTGTTGGTTATCCGTGGCCGTGTTATGCTCGTCCATATCATCAAACTCGAAATCTGCATCCAGTGAGTTATTTATCATTTCCTCCGGTGCGAAATCATCATTGTCTAGATCACGGTCGCCACCTGAAGCGACAGGAGCATTCACATCGAAATAAACCTCCATATCATCAAATTCGAAATCTGCATCCAGTGAATTATCTATAATTTCCTCCGGTGCGAAATCATCATTGTCTAGATCACGGGCGCCACCTGAAGCGACAGGAGCATTCACATCAAAATACAACTCGTCACTATCATCAAACTCGAAATCTGCATCCAGTGAGTAATCTATCATTTCCTCGAAATCATCATTGTCTAGATCACTGGCGCTATCTGAAGCGACAGGAGCATTCAGAGTAGCAGAAGCAGAGCTCGTTGTAGGTTGTTGGTTATCCGTGGCCGTGGCCGACTGGAATGATTAGAAGTTAAAACCTTTTGCTAGCCCCAAGGCTTTAACAAATTCACCTGCTCCAACTCTGGTTCATCGAACAAGGCGCGACACAGGGGACACTTGCGCTGGGCAGGTGGACGATTGATGAGCTTAAGTTTCTCAATGCATTCCAAGCAAAAGGAATGACCGCAGCGGATGGTTATCGGATTTGTCTTCTCCTCTAGGCAAATCGCGCAGTTGTCTTCTTCGGTCTAGGCAAAAAGAAGAGTTGAGTATGAGTGTGATTCGTGATTTCGAGAACATCTTATACTTACCTCTATAGCTAAAGCAATTTCGCTAAGCAGGCAGTTTGGGCTATGACGGAAGCGATCCGAGGACTTGAAATCGTTAAAACATGTAATGCAAAACGAGTGCCCGCAGCAAGTAAACCATGGAACTTTTTTAGTGCCCAAACAGACAACGCATTTCTCTTGGTCTATGTTCATTTTGATCAAATGTGTTAGAAATTTGGAAAAAAAAATATATATATATATGAGAGTATTTAAAATTTGACTTTGCAGTAAAACGTCCGGTATAAGTCTGTTAGTCGATTTGTAAATATATCCAATGACTACTTTGAAATGTGACGACACGCTTACTGTGTGAAGTACAAATTATTTGAATCAGATTGAACTCAATAACTATTTAATTCACAAGCTTAGTGTCCACTCTATACGAAATGGCTGCGGAAATTTTCCGCGTCACAATTCCATATCCAGTGTCCACTCGACACGGAAAAACACTACGTTCTGTTACCAATTACGTAGCTTGTAAAGCGCTGCTCACGCCTCATTTCGCGTGGAATTATGAACAGAACGATTCGTATCGATGTTTCGCATGGAATTGGACAAAATGAGCTCACCAAAAAAAAAAGATTCTGCCAGAAAGCGGCGATAACAGGCATTTTCTAATGTTGATAAAACTAATTTAATAATCGCTGTGAAAGCTAGGAGCGACTTGTGGGACTTGGCTGACAATAGGCACTCGGATTCCAGCGCAGGCAACGCGGCCTGGATGTGGATCAGTGGGAAGCTTAACAAAGCTAAACAAACAATTATGGGCAGGACCGGTCGCAACGGTGATGGGCAGCACTTCACAGGTACAAAGTATGTAATAATCGGGCTTGAACGACTATCTGTTTTGTTATCAAAGTGGATGCAACAAAATGGCTGTTCTCCTGTGTAATCGAACGTACACAGCCCGCGAAAATTCAAAAATCACCTTTTCCTTTGAACACATCTCGTATTTGATTAGAAAAAAGTGAGACAGTAAAATACCAGGGCAATCCGGAGAGCACAAGCTGCCGAGAACGTAAAAATACTTAAATTGAAGAATTATCCTTTGATAAAGCTGACTAGTGAAATATTACTGCCGGCGCTTCACATAAAATTGGATGATTGGCAAAAATGCTGAAATATTTCGACAATTTCAACGTCTCGATGTCATTTAATTTCATTTTTAGCATCATCATCTTGTTTTTTTTTTTAACAATTGCCTGCCAAATCGGCCGAACAAGGCAAAAAAAGATACCAAGGCTGGATGCTGGACGCTGGATGCAATACTCCCAGAGGTTTGTTAGTGGAGCCACAAGGTATGCCAGTATGAGAGAGAGATGAGCGTCCAACCTGCGTATTTCTTAGTTTACTATCCTTTCCTATGGTTTTACCAAATTTGGTCGAAATCGGTCATCTATTTAGTATAGCTGTCATAGAAAAGTAGAGTCCGAAAAGTAGTTTTAGTTAGAAAAACGTTTTTGTTTGCAATGGAAATGTCCTTATGTATTTGTTTTAAATGCTCCCACGAAATTCCACAAATTTTGGTCGAAATTGGAGGACTATAGCATATAGCTCCCATAGGAACGATCGGCGGAAAAACTAGAGACGTCCCTTACGTTGCCATATATTTATTTTATATACTTTTACACAATTCTACAAAGTTTTGTCAAAATCTGATGACTAAAGCATATAGCGCAGTAGAATGATCGGTCGAAAAAAAGTTCTAGTGTGAAAAACTGTTTTGTTTTAAGGGGGGTCTTCTCTTCAAAACCCGTTTTTTGGACCCTTTTAAAAAATTCTTATTTGAAAACGCAAAGAATAATTGAAAACTTTTTTTATTTATTGTATTACAAAAGGTTCAAAGTAAATAAAAAATTTTTTTGCCTCGATACGAGGGCTGTTCAAAAAGTAATGAGACTTCAAAGTTGGTGGTGAAAAAAAAGGTGTCGTCACGGCGGCCACGATTCCGGGTCTCCGGAGCGTCCGAAATGAAAAAAAAAACGGGGTTATAATCAGTATAGATGTAATTCTCGGGTGAACCTCAAACTTAATTTTGTGATTTTTTTGACAAAATGGCGGCCAGTCAAAAAAAAATTTCAATTTCGGGCTTTTTTTTGTAGTTTAGTGTAAAAAAAAAATAGTAAAAAATTTTTTAAAATTATGGTCGAGGTTCACCCGAGAATGGTGACAATTCTGCGTCGATTCCACTTTGTTTCATGAAAATCGGTTCAGTTGAACTGGAGATATCATGGCCGCCAGTTCGAAAAACGTGGTTTCGAGATAAACGCGCTTTAAGTTTGCAGTTGCTTGGGAATTTAGGTCACATTGGGTCACTAAAAGGACTATATCTCCTAAACTAATTCGAGTTTTCGAAAATCCTTTTGGGGGGATATTTTTGAATATCCAAGCTATAAATAAATGCAAAAAAAAAAAGTCGAAAAAAAAAGTTGCTCAATGAGAAGAAAATGTCCATGTCTTATTTAGAAAAACAAGCTGCAAGGGTATACAAACTTTCCCCTATTTTTCACCCTTAAGATACTGCGAAATAAAGTTCATGATGAAAACAAAATGTTAACTAGAAAATATAACTTTCGTTGTACCTGAACGGTATGAAGGAGTGTTCGTAGGAAGAGAGTATGAGTGAGTTGCTTATATTGTTGTTTGGGATAATTCCGTAACTTAGTCGTTTCTGTAAAAAACATGAAAAATACAGTTTTGAAGCACTAAATACTATTATTTTGGGTCTCTCTTCTTTATCTATGACTTTACCAAAGATATAATAACAGAATTCCAAACGCTCATATCACTGCGCAGACATCGTCACAATGTTTGATAGGGTCGAGGACTAGCTGGCCGGCAAACAAAGTTGCGCAAAGCTTAAGTTTTAAAATCAAATCAATTTCAAGTTCCAACCAAAAATTAATGGTTCATATCTGTTTAAATCGACCAAAAAAATAGACTTCCGTTGTTTTCGGAAAAGCAGATTTAACTCTTCAAAAGCAGTTGCAATCAACCAAGACAAACTGAGTTTCAATCACACGTCACACCACTCAAATTATACATCGGTCTGCACAGACCAGCTTGTACCGTTTATGAATTGTTTTTTTGAAACACAAATAAAACCGAATATATCTGATTTTGTGCTCATTAAGTTCTCTAAAGCCGCTTCTAGGAAGTCATGGACTGATTCGTATCTAACCAAGCAAAACAAAAAATTTATACACACTTTTATATGCAAACGGTCTGCACAGACCTGGTTGAACTTCTTTGGGTTAAGAAGGTAGTATTACTTGTTCAAAATTTATAATATGGATTCTAGCTACACGTATTTGCTAAGATCTGCCTGCAAGTATAAGAAGTTTTTGTCCCATACATGTCAAACCTCTATCTCTTACCATCCCTGAGATCTGTTTGCTCATACGAACTGTCGCACACTTTTGCCAAACTTAATATACTCTGTGTACCTCAGGTATAATTAGAGTATAATAACTGTAATTAGTGCCATTTGGGTACCTTATTTGCTCACAGTCGACTAAATAAGAGGTAATTTAAATGTCCTAATTTCATGTTATCTACCCAAACACCAAATTGTGAGTTCATAACATAAATCATTTACGATACTTTGAATCACTTTTGAACCGGTTGATAAGGTAAGAAATCGGTCTTGATTCAGTCAAAGTCCTCATCCCATATTAGCAAACTTCACACCGAATTTAAAAAGAAATTTATCGAAAACAATTTTTGGTTCTGAATGACTTTAGAACCATTCGAAGCTGGTTCGGAAACACTAAACCGTGTCTTTTTCATATAACCAACCGAAATACCAAATTATTTTGAATCACTTAAGAAACAGTTCAATCTGTTTCGGAACTTTTCTTAAGCCAGTAAAATGTCTCGCCCCATATTGTCAACAAAGACTTTATGTTTCAAGTTTAATCAGATTCAAATAATTTGTACTTCACACAGTTAGCGTGGCGTCACATTTCAAAGTAGTCATTCGATATACAACAACCCGACATCAAACTTATACCGAACGGTGTTACAAAATTACCGAAAACACTACAAAATACAATTTTCCATATATTTTTTTACACAATCTTTACAATTTGTGGCGGCATGGAGAATTGCATTATTTGCTTAGGTGTTAAAAAGGATCCATGGGTTATTGGCTGCGGGCACTCTTTTTGCTTAAGCTGTTTCACAGCCTTCAAGTCCTCGGATCGCTTCCGCACTAATCCTAAGTGCCCAGTTTGCGAAATTGCTTTAACTGTAGAGGGTGACAAGGCTGCGGAATTGCCAGTAAGTATAAGATGTTCTCGAAATCACGAATCATACTCATACTCAACTCTTCTTTTTGCCTAGACGGAAGAAAACAACTGCGCTATTTGCCAAGAGGAGAAGGTTGATCCGGTATTCATACGCTGCGGCCACTCCTTTTGTTTTAATTGTCTGGAGAGATTTAAGCTCAGCAATCGTCCACCTGCCCAGCGCTTGTGTCCCCTGTGTCGCACCTCGTTGGATGAACCAGAGTTGGAGCAGGTGAATTTGTTAACACCTTGGGACTAACAAAATGTTTCAACTTCTTATCATTCCAGTCATCGATCTCTTCTAGCGACAGTGATCGACCCAATTTTTTTTTCCAACTGGACGATATGATTACTCTGCATCCCGAATTTCTGCTAGCAATTATGGGAGAGACTGATTCCAGCTCCGATGAATCCTTTTAAGCTACACAAAAAAACCATTCCAATTTCGTTCGAGTCCAGATTTGATGTTTATCACGCTTTATATTTGAATTTTATTGCGTACGAAATTTTCGATACAATCAGTGGCCATAAAAGCGACTGGAGCCATTCTCGTTGCTGCTGCTGCTGCTATCCTGCCAAATGGCCAAAGGCTAACAAGCTGCTGGATTGTGGAAAGGGGGGAAGAGACGGAGGACATTTCTTGTTGGCCACGTTGGCGTCGTTTTCCACGCAATAAAATAAACATTCAAAACGAAATCAACTTAAACGCTTCACGTTGACCCTCTCCATTGGGTGCTGCTCCGCTCCGTACACGTCCACGTCCACATTCATGTCCATGTCCATTCCTCAATCTGGCACACATTTAATTTTATGCTTATTTTTATTTCACTCTATTCCTTTTTGTACACAAAGCTCACATCTTACCCCCACCCCCCGGGTACACGGCGAGAAATGGTTTAGGTTATATTTAGAAAAAGTTAAATTTGGCATTCCAATCATTGAATGGAGGCTAGATGGGTGCTGTGTTATCTAACAGTTCAGGTAAAAGAGCTCAGCCATGGGGTAAAACTAATAGAACTTATTCCTTGATCATTCAATTTGCTTATGGGTGCCCATTTTGCTCACAGTCAGATAACATTTGGGTAATATTTGGTAAAAAGTTCATTAAATAAATATTTGGGGGCTAAGACTTATGTGTTTTTTGATTCGATACTTGGTGCTAAAGGTGGCTTTAAGGTGGCTAAGCTTAGCATTTAACATTGGTTATGATATAAATATATATATTAGGTCTTTAACACAAAACAAAAGTAGAAATGCCAATAGAAAGTATACTAAAACTAAGCTTATTGCTGTAGGTAGATGTCAATAAATTTTTTAAAAACGAGTGCTTCTATGTAACTATTTTGAGATCGTTATGTAGTTGATCTCTTCTTAGCGCTACGAGTGCTGCTTGACTTATATTTATAACGCTAATCACTACATCAACATGGGTTCATAGGTTCCTTAGACCAATAGCATAGCATAGAATAGCATTGCTTCTAGCGCTACAGCTTTTGCCTGCAGCGCATAGTTGAGAGTTTTCTTTAGGTCTTCATCTGTGGTGCATCTATTACATTACCACTGCGCCTGCGCCGCTCTTTTTAGGGTGATTATCCATTCCATTTCTTCTTACATTCTTCCCTCCCATAAATGAATGTCTTTATTAAGGTTATACATTCTCCCAAAGTACAAGAATATCTCGTGAATTCCTTGAGAGCGCCACAAAAACGCCTTATGAAAAGTAAATTTGACCAGGTAACCAAGATATAGGTCTTTACTTATGCATATTAAAGGTGGTGTGTCACGTCTTTTGGGGCACCACTTGGAAAAAAGTCCTTGAACTTACGCTGAGTAGGCCTCCTGGGGAAACCACGCCAAGATGCGCGCCTTGAACTTTACCTCAAAAAGGGGGCCTGGCAAAGCGTTCATACAGATCCAAAAGGTGGGAAGTTTTCCTCAATATCCCCTTTAAGTTCAAGCAAACTTTCGTCTTACTCATATGCTAGGAATATTTTCTGGGCATACAAAGGTTATCGATATCAACCTCTGGTGACATTGATCGAATGCGCACCCTCTTAAAAAGGCTCAGAAAAGTTGCTTTTCTACATATAAAATTAAATCAACCTGAGTCCACAGCATCAGAAGTGGGATTAGCTAACTTTTGTGCCTACTAAAACTCAAATTTGCTCGTCGTTCTGCTCTGCCATATATTGTGTGGCTTGATTCGCAAATTCTCCGGAAAAAATTTTGCAAGACGAAAGTTAAATTCTAGGGAAGCAAAAAATGAACTTTCCGACCAATGGAACCTCTAGACAATTGACCAAAATTGCATCGGAGTACAATTATGCTACCTCATATACATACGACAATGAAGAAGAAGCCCATGTCAGCGACCTCTGCAACCAAACCATAAAGCAGAAATCTTCAGATGCACGCCAGGCGAAGGATGATTGCACCATTAAAGGCCACGCGAATGGGGATCCAGCAAACACAAATTGTTACGAACAGCAGCAGTGGAATACATTGCAAGAAGATGAAGACTTATTGGAGAAACCTGGAAAAAACAATCGCTGGAGGACTTAGTGAAAAATGAATCGAAATCCGAAGAGGGCATCAGAGATGTTGTTCACACAGTTCCTCCATATGCTCCCTGCAGTTCGAGAGGAGGCGATAGCTACTCTGAGTACTTACTGGTGGCGATGGTGGTTATCTTATAGATTACAAGTAAGTACTGCAGTAAGTACCTACGATTGGGTAGCGACAATAGTACAGCAGTTTTGTTTACAAAGTAAACTGACTAGAGTTACTTACGGAGGTACTTACTCAACTACTGACTAGAGGTACTCTTACAGAGGTATTTACTTTACTACTGACTGGAGGTACGGAGGTACTTACGGGACAAACAACTGTATATACTTACGGTACTACTTACATGTAATGCGAATAGGTGACGATTGGTTACCTCCTAGGACATGCCCAGCAAAAAGTAAGTAACTGAAATGCATTGCTGGTGGGTTGGTTTGTAAGTACTTCTGGTTACCAGTAAGTACTGAACTCAGCACCCATATACTAGTGCAGTGTACTGCAGGAATGCTACAGTGTCAGGTGATGCAAATAAATGGAAACATGGACTTAAGCATGTGAGTGATGCAATTGATTATAGCGACATCTTCTAGTTTCATTATGTTGATGAAACCAGCAACGGATGACGACAAGTTTTTGCGCGACAAACTTTTGGTCGTGACTACATACTCGATGGTCGAAGTGATCTTGCTATTGCGAGACACCCGATATATGCTCGGTAAAACAACAGTAATGGGGCTCAATCTTTAAATGCAGTAGATTGCTTCACGCGCTGCCATTGACGAGATGCAGACTATACAATCGATCATTGATGGGTTCTGCGATAAAACACCCAGTATTGCTATTTTGTACTCAGCGAAAACATTGGATCAACTTAAAGTACTGTCTCGCAGATATGGTGACTTGCGCAGCAAAGCTCAATCTTCAGCAACTCAAGGAAGTGCAAAATTTTTTGTCATCGTGCTCAGAACCAAATAATACTTGTTGAAAATCTCTGATAAGGACCAATGGCGACTTGAGCTATTGCACTAGAGTTTTTTTTTGCAGTGATATATGAAAATAAGTGCCAGTAGGGTGCCGCATTTGCTCACAGTCAACTGAAAGAAGGTATTTCTGCCTGTAATACTTGGTAAAAGCCCATTGATGTGGACCAAAAGTGTTTAAAGCTAGTGAGATGGAAGGGATTTGCATTTATATATGAAATTAAGTGCCATTTGGGTGCCGCATTTGCTCACAGTCGACTAGAATATGGTCATTAAGCTGGCGAGTCCATGAACAGGCGGCTTGAGCTTCTTGAGCTATTCAGCTAGAGTTCTGTATTGCATAGATATAAGAAAACAAGTGCCAGTTGGGTGCCGCATTCGCTCACAGTCGACTGAAAATAAGTCATATTACCGGTAATACTTGGTAAAAATCAATTGATTTGGAAAAATGGCGACTTAAGCTGGTCAACTAGAATTGTTTTTGCATTCCTTCAAAGAAATAAGTGCCAGTTGGGTGCCATATTTGCTCACAAGTGCACTGAAAAATGGCATTTAGCATATTAAACTAGTCCTTGATATGGACTAAAGTTAGTCAGCAAGAATTTTCTTGCATTTACACGTTTAAATAAGTGCCTGTTGGGTCCCGCATTTGCTCACAGTTGACAGAAAAAACGTCATTAAGCAGCTGATACTTGTTGGAAATTCATTAAATGTACAAATTGAGCCTTGAGCTAGTCAACTAGAACGGTTTTTGCATTCTAACAAAGAAATTGGTGGCAAATGGGTGCCGCATTTGCTCACAGTTGGTCATCAAGCAGTTGATACTTATTCAAAATCCATGATAAGGACCAAAGGCGACTTGAGCTAGAGTTTTTTATTCATTGATATATGCAAATAAAAGCCAGTTGGGTGCTGCATTTGCTCACAGTCGACTTAAAAGAGGCCTCTCAGCAGATGATACTTTGAACATTTGAAGACTTGAGCTGGTAAGCTAATAATTTTTGCGCCTGTTGGGTGCCGCATTTGCTCACAGTCAAGGTTAAAATATGGTTTAAATAAAAGGTTGTTCCTTTTAATACTTTTCTCAACTTTTCTCCCAGTGTTCATGGGCCGGTCAAAAACTTTCAATGGCCAGTGGCCGCAAAAGCCCTAAGAATCCTTTACCCCATCTTCTGCTAATAGTTTTGGGTAAACAACGACCAAAAAAATATAAAAAAAAGGGGTTGACCGTGTGGGACATGGCTGGTTGGACTTGATTTAATAAGTTGGGTCTTTCGATATCTATTATCTCAGCTCTGGGGATTGCGAGGAGAGGCTTTAGGGTCAAATCAAATGCGTATTTATCGAGACTCGAATGTGTTTCGACAGGAACACCCACGCTGTCCAGAGAATCTGGTTGGGTTGGGGGCGACCTAAAGTGCCTTGGCCACAATGGGTGCGGGGTCAGAGTCGGTAAACAATCGTAAAACGGCTCAAGGAAAAACAGGAACAGGAAATGACAATGGACAACAACAACGTCTGCTGCTGCCGCTGCTGCTGCTGCTGCTCATCTGCCTCCAGCTCCGTGTGTGGTGACATCATCGCCCATTATAATTTTGGGACAACAATTACCAAAAAAGACCAAGACAATGGCTGGCCGTCTCCTTGATTGCTTCATTTGCCAGCAGGAGCGAGCAGTTTTGGTAGCCAAACAACTACAACTAAGTGAATTATGGGCCTCCACTCACAATGAGATCAACTTTGCTGGAGAAGAAGCCTCTACAGTTTCATGATTTATACTGCGGATGCGACTGGCACTTTATGCTGACTTCTTGGCTCATAATTTTCAGTCAACTTTTTTGTTATTTTGGCAGCGGGATTTTTCTTCTCGAAAATTTCAGCTGGTTGAGATTAAGTCTAAAAACGCATCGAATGATCTGAAATTTCTCACTTGCGCAGCTGGGCAATCCATCAGAGGGTGACTGCGTCATTTTGAAAATTGGTCTGCGGTCCGTCGTCGGCGTCGTCGTCGTCCTTTATGAAATCCTTAAACCGAACGACAACAAACGATTTTTATGTGCGCACATAAAAAAGGCAAAAAGGGGCAAATCAAAAAATCAAAACAATAAAAAGCGGTGAAAACGTCTGCGTAGCCTCCGCCTCCCACCAAGCACACACACACCCACACACATGTGAAGCAGGCAAATTGTCATTAGACATGCCGAATTTATGATTGTTGTTGTGATTTCTCTTTTTTTCACCCCCCCACCCACCCATCACACATCATGCCAATTCGCCCCCTGCCTGGACGCCCGCTTAAGTATGCTACACATTTTTTTGGGTAACCCTTGCTCCCGCTGCTGTCGCACACAAAACTCATAAATTGTATAAATTGTTGGGCTATTATTTCTCGTGGCTGTCAACGCAATATTGCAGGAAAATTGTTGTGGACTACAGGGGAGGGGGGCGGGGGAGGGCATGTGGAAGCAGGGGAAAGGAACTGTAGGGTCCCCTTCAGCAGCCAAAAACGAATTTTTAATATCCCTTTTGCTGGTGGGACTTTCTTTTTTATTGTAAAACTAAACCGAATTTTCTTTACATTTTATTAAAAAAATAATTGACGAATATTCGCTAAGCTTATCAGCTTTGTTTTCAATTCCACTTCCACCAAAACTTTGTGATTTAAGACCGATTTTTGGACTAGAAAACTTTTGCTGAAGTGGAGAAGTGCAGGCTCAAGGCAAAGTCGAGGTATTGGAGCCACAACGACCAGAAGCAGTCTGATGAGAGATATGTTTATCTTGTAACAGTCTGTAACTCCAACCAATTGCCAATTTGGACCAAATGATTTGTTAGGGAAACCCATCTAAGGTCTGGCTTACATATGCCCTTTTGAGTTCAAGTAAACTCTCTATAATACTGACTCCTTAACTATTTCAAATAGATGCACTCAGAAAAAAACAGTTTTTTTGTGTAACTCAAAATTCGGACAAATCAAAATAGTCATCAATATCGAAATAGAACTCGTCCATATCATCAAACTCGAAATCTGCATCCAGTGAGTTATCTAACATTTCCTCGAAATCATCATTGTCTAGATCACGGGCACTATCTGAAGCGACAGGAGCATTCAGAGTAGCAGAAGCAGAGCTCGTTGTAGGTTGTTGGTTATCCGTGGCCGTGGCCGACTGGAATGATTAGAAGTTAAAACCTTTTGGTAGCCCCAAGGCTTTAACAAATTCACCTGCTCCAACTCTGGTTCATCGAACGAGGCGCGACACAGGGGACACTTGCGCTGGGCAGGTGGACGATTGTTGAGCTTAAATCTCTCTAAGCAGTCAAAGCAAAAGGAATGGCCGCAGCGTATGAATACCGGATCAACCTTCTCCTCTTGGCAAATAGCGCAGTTGTTTTCTTCGTTCTAGGCAAAAAGAAGAGTTGAGTATGAGTATGATTCGTGATTTCGAGAACATCTTATACTTACTGGCGATTCCTCAGCCTTGTCACCCTCTACAGTTAAAGCAATTTTGCAAACCGGACACCTTGGATTATTACGAAAGCGATCCGAGGACTTGAAGGCTGTGAAACAGCTTAAGCAAAAAGAGTGCCCGCAGCCAATAACCCATGGATCCTTTTTAACACCTAAGCAAATAATGCAATTCTCCATGCCGTCACAAATTGTAAAGATTGTGTAAAAAAATATATTTGAAAATTTTATTTTGTAGTGTTTTCGGTAATTTTGTAACACCGTTCGGTATAAGTTTGATGTCGGGTTGTTGTATATCCAATGACTACTTTGAAATGTGACGACACGCTTACTGTGAGAAGTACAAATTATTTGAATCAGATTGAACTCAATAACTATTTAATTCACAAGCTTAGTGTCCACTCTATACGAAATGGCTGCGGAAATTTTCCGCGTCACAATTCCATATCCAGTGTCCACTCGACACGGAAAAGCACTACGTATTGCCACTACGATCTGTTACCAATTACGTAGCGAGTAAAGTGCTGTTCACGCCTCATTTCGCGTGGAATTATGAACTGAACGATTCGTATCGATGTTTCGCATGGAATTGGACAAAATGAGCTCACCAAAAAAAAAAAAGATACTGCCAAAAGATACTGGCAATAACAGGCATTTTCTAATGTTGATAAAATTAATTTAATTATCGCGTCTTAAGGGACTTGGCTGACAATAGGCACTCGGATTCCAGCGCAGTCAACGCGGCCTGGATGTGGATCAGTGGGAAGCTTGACAAGGGCGTTAAGTCATGCCTTTATAAAGGGTGATTTTTTAGCTATTATCTTTTTGGCAACACTGGTTTAAACAGCTCACGCACGGTTCGTGTTTTGTTTCTCTGTCAAACATCTTCAGTTTGGTCCATTACAAACGAACAACGCTTGCAAATTATTGAATTTTATTATCAAAATGCGTGCTCTGTTAAGAAAGTTCATCGCGCGCTTCTTCCATTTTATGGTCAGTTTAATCGACCCACTGAAGCGGCTATTCGGGCTATTGTGAGTAAATTTCGCACCAAATTTACATTGTTGGACATAAAACCACCAACACGCTCACGTAGAGTGCGAACTGAAGAAAATATCGCAGCAGTATCGGCCAGTGTTAATGATGACCATCAATTATCGATTCGTCTCCGTTCGCAGCAATTGGGCCTCTGTTACTCAACAATGTGGAAAATTTGCGGAAGGACTTTGGTGTGAAGGCTTTCAAAATACAGCTGATGCAAGAATTGAAGCCGAACGACCTACCGCAACGTAGATTTTTTGGTAAATGGGCTCTTGGAAAGTTGTCCGAAGATCCACTTTTTTACCGAAAAATTGTGTTCAGCGACGAAGCTCATTTTTGGCTCAATGGGTACGTTAAATAAGCAGAATTGTCGATTTTGGAGTGAATATTAGCCAGAAGCATTGCTAGAAGCATTGGTAGCCAATGCATCCAGAAAAAGTCACAGTTTGGTGCGGTTTATGGGCTGGTGGCATCATTGGACCGTACTTTTTCAAAGATGATGCGAATCGTAACGTAACTGTGAATGGTGAGCGCTACCGTGAGATGATATCCAACTTTTTTTGCCCAAAATGCAAGAGCTTGACTTGCATGACATGTGGTTTCAACAAGACGGTGCCACATGCCACACAGCACGCGCAACAGTGGACTTATTGAAAGGCGAGTTCGGTGAACATTTTATTTCACGTTCGGGTCCTAGATCGTGCGATTTAAAGTCTTTAGACTATTTTTTGTGTGACTGTGTTAAGGCTCATGTCTATACAGACAATCCCGCCTCAATTGACGCGTTGGAAGACAACATTGAAGCATTGGGCTAAGCGGATGGACCATTTGAGGCGCAGTCACGGTCAACATTTGCATGAAATAATCTTCAAAGAACTTTTGAAAAACTTTCCTATAGCTCTTAAAAAATCACCCAATATTAGGGGTAGTTTTTCTCGATGTTTTTCATAAAAACTTTCTTAAATTTAGGGCAGATTTGCCCTTGAATTAAGAAAAGAAATACATTGCACGATGTCTTTAAATAGGGCGTCTTCCATTGAAGTTAGCAAAAAGCCCTTATTTTAGGCAAAAACATTTCTTAAATATGGAAAAATAGCTTAGAAACTCGCCTTAAAATATTAAAAAATTAATCTGGAAAATCGCCCTAAAATTTAGATAAATATGAAAAGGAGAAGTGACAAATTCCCAGCATTCAGAATATAAAAAATAGCATTTGACCGCGTTTTATACTGTGACTCCCGCGAGTGCTTGATAGTCGAATGTGGTAAAATGCCTTTCGTGTTATAGTTTCTTCGAGGTCCCGAGATTGGAAATAAAATAATTATTACTAATTTCTATGTCTTTTTCAGAAAGAAGATTTTAGTAAGCCTTTCTGTTGGCTGTTGGTTGGAAAATATTGGGCGATTGAAACGGTTTTTTTTGGAGCATGATTTGATAGTCTTGAGATACTTTTGCTACATATCCCATTTTTGAGCGAAACTATGATATGTTATTCCTTAGCTTGTTAGTTGCGTTTAGCAAATCAATTTGCTGCTTAACAGCTGCCAAAATTACCCCTTACCGCCATCAAAATATCTCTATACAATTTTGGTTATATTTTATGGCATTTTATGGTACGTTTTTTCGGCAATTCGGCAATTGACTTTGCAGCCTTGACTTACGCCAAATGACATAATTAAGGTTGCCCAACAAAAAAAAAAAAAAAGGGTCAGGTAGAGTCCCGCCACCCCTACCCCTTGCGCCGTAACCCTGTCATAAAAACTGCAATTTCAGCGAATTCTAACCCTAAAAATCGCACACAAAATCCTTTTCTCGCATTAAATTTCTATTATATTTTTGTTTGCCTATTTTTTGCGCATTTTTCCGGGGAAAAGATTGCCGAATTTCTGGCAATATTGTTTAACGGTTAGAAAGTCAATTGCTTTATTTCGACTAATCGCAGTTGGCTTAGACTTTGCGTTCAAAGTCAACTGGTAGATTCCCCAGAGCGAGTGGGTCAGTTTTGTTTGGAACACTAAACCATTTGGACACACATTTTTGTGCTCGGAAAAATTTTCTGTAAAATTTGTACGAGTTTCATAATTGCATTCGATTTTCAAAACAAAACCCGAAAAAAACCAGCACAAAAATCAAACCGCAAAGATGATGCAACGTCAGGCATTCAAGACTGGACTGCTGGTGCAGGCGCGCTTTATAAGCCAGATGAGCTCAAGTCATACGGCTCCCAGGGTAAGATTCTCTCTACAGCAGGACGTTGGTACCACACCCAAACGATTCCTGCAAGTGCTGGCCAACAATCATCCGGCCTATCGTGTGCGTTTGGATGCCAACTCCAGAATACCCCAGTTGACTTTCTCCGACTTGGGTGAAGACCGTCAGCAGTGGAGAATGTTGATTGAGCAACTGAAGGAGCTTAAGAATTCCGACTGGATGGAGGAGATGGGTGTGTATAGCAATGCCATGGAAGAGGAGGACGAACGGGAAGACGAAGATGAGGAGGAACAACTGGAAGAAATGGTTTATGAACGTGAGCAACCGTTGACAGTTGCCCAGGTCGAGGAGGGCGACGAGTTAAGAGCGAGGGAGGAGCGTGCAGAGGCTCGCCAGGGGGAGGAGCGTGCAGAGGCTCGCCAGGTGGAGGAGCGTTCAGAGGCTCGCCAGGGTGAAGCCCCGCCACCGCGCCAAGAGGAAGCCACACTGGATGAGGTGGAGGAGGAGGAGGCTGCCAAAGAAGAGGTAGCCCCCCGGAAAGACCCACAACAACCAAAGGCCGAGTCTGAGCTAAAGGAACGCGAATATGAAGGCGTCTACTGGACTGGAGATGGTCAACGCTTTGACACACGCATCGATGAGTCCCTCCCGGCTGGCACTGGTGAGGACAGTGGGGCCTATGTCACCGGTGAGGGCATACGAGTGCCCGCTGGAGCTGAACCCACCACCAAAGCTGAACCAGCCGTCCAGCCAGTCACACCACCCAGCCCAAAACCTCAACCTCCCCGCCAGTAGCTGCTACGAGGTCCAGCCTTGAATACTGAATAAAAACCATAGCCTAAAGCCATATAAACTTAGCCTCTTCTTGAAAAACCCCTGACCCACAGTTTCCTTGTAAACCGTTTACAATCTTTCCTTCCTTCCTACCTGCGCAACACTTCATTGCATCAGCCCAAATATTGGCAAATTTTATGCAACTCTTAAAAGTCGCGGCTACCTGCTGCTCCGTAGTACACGCTTCGCCTTCACCACACAAAAGAGTACCCCTTCCTTCCATGGAAACACTTTCACAGGGGAAAGCAAAAGGCCAAAACATTTGGCCATTTATTTAGCCATTCATTTTTATCGTCACAGAAAACGTTTTCACTCCAAACATCCAAACAATTATAGTTCAATAAATTCTCCCAATCACCTAGCCAAAGAGCCAAATGGTTCAATTGAACAGAAAGAATATCAAATGCCCCAAGGAGCCAGAGACAGAAGAGAAGGAGGGCGGAAAAAATGGGAAAAAACAGATTTTAAAAAAAGAGGAAAAACACTCCTTTCTCTCTCTGTCTTCAATTGTCCCTGCCTAATGTAATGTAAGATTCCGAAATCCAAATCGAAAACTGAACTCTGGGAATGATAAACGATGTTTGCCACCGGAAATTAAATTTGTTTTGAAAATTTGCCAGGCATTTTGCTTGGGTTTGTGTTTGCTTTGGGTTGGATGAAAGGTTTTTGGGTGCACGCCCCACAAAATATACAAGAAAAGGGCAAGGAAAATGGGGAAACTAGAACTAATTATGGGGTTAAGTTGATAAGGCAGGATTGTGGGAGAGAAAACAAGTTAAGTACTCGATCGTTTTTCTAGTTTCAGCTGGAAGCAGTGCCTACTCAAGTGCGTCTTAGTCTTGGAGGTGTTCATTTTCTTTGAATCTAAGCAGTTAGGTCAGCTGAATTTTAGTTCTTAAATAAGATTTTTAAAGAAAGTGCTCAGTACTCAACAAAGAAGTTCTTTCATCTTTGTAATCTTAATGAAATTGGCACCAATATTCGAAAATATAAGGTCACTCTAGAAAAACCACTGAAAAGTATTGATGGGAGGATATCAACGCCAATAAGCAAGTCAATCAACAAGCTTTTTGGCGTTAGAGTGGAAGTACATAGGCTGAAGATTCCATGTGCATCCGGCTCAAAGGACCAATGAGCCTTTGTATTTAAGAAACGGCTACAGTGATATTCATCTAGATTGCCCTAGGTCAATATGTTTTGGGTTCCGAAATGGAAGAGATACCATACCCAAGTGTACCAAAATATTTGACATATTTAAAATATTTGGTTAAGGCCTACTATCAGCAAAAAAATTTTTTGACTGCATTTTTTTATAGCTTGATCATTTAAGAATATAACCTAACAAATTTAGAAATGATATGAAAAAACTGCAAACTTTGAAAAATACGCGTTTATCTCGAAAACCACGTTTTTCGAGCTGGCGGCCACGAGTTCCGCCAGTTCTACTGAATACCGATTTGGATGAAACAAAGTTTAATCGACGTAGAATTGACACCATTTGGCCTCAGTAGTAAAATAAAAATATTGCGATTTTTTTACTATCGTGTTTTTTTACACTAAACTACAAAAAATGCCGCTCCAAATTCGATTTGTCAATTTCAAGTGGCCGCCATTTTGTCAAAAAAAATCGCAAAATTTTTATTTTACTACGGGCCAGAATTACATCTATGCTGATCATAACCCTATATTTTTTTTTCAGACGCTCCTGAGGGCCGGAATCGTGGCCGCCAGCACCATGCCCTTTTTTGAGGGGCCAACTTTGACGGTGCCATCATCTATGGACAGCCCCTATATCGGATCAAAAATAAATTTTTTATTTTCTTTCATTCATTACTAATTATACAAAAAAACAAAATCTCAAATATCTGTTTGCGTTTTCAAATGATTGAGAATTAATTATAAAAATTTTTTTTTGCATACAATTTTGAAAAAAATAACAGCAACTGTGTACGAAAAGTATTTGCTTAAAATATTTGTTTAAAAGAAATTCTCAATTTCCCTTGTACTCTTTATAAGTCGATTTTGTACTCAATTTAAGATCTAAGATCGCGCTTTTGTTTAATTTTTATTTTATTTATGTTTAATAACTCTGCTTAAATCTATTTTAAAACTAATTCCTGTCTTATTTTCTTGAGCTCGTTTGATCTTTAGAAGTCTTGACCTTAGTTTTTTATGAAACATTGAAATGACAACTCCCAAATATGGTCCCCAGCTAGTTCTCTTGCTAATTGATTAATATCCTTTTCCCCTAAACATTTTAATCCAGTCAAACAAGTCAATTTCTACGTTTTTTTGTTCACAGACACCCACACTCTGACTCTCCCTCGCACACACACACACACACACACACTTGCTCACAGAAACCCAACCATCAACCCTAATCCTAACCAGGCAGCCAACTAATTGACTTATTGATGGGCTCATTAAATGTCAAACCATTGGAAATTGAAACCTGTAGAAATGCGCAGCCAAACAAGCCACAAACAAAACTGCATCTCAGGCCAAGTAGGGAGTCCTGCGCCGACCTTCGCTTCCGTCCCTTCTATTTTGATATAAAAAGAGAAAAAACCAGAGGCATTAATCAATTCCACACAAACAATAATGGGGAATGCCATAAGAAGAGCTGAAATTCAACAGAACTCGAGTAAATGTTTTCGTAAACCAATTTCTAAACAAACAATGAATGAAAAGTGAACAGGTTTTCGGGTCGAGCTGCGGGGGGAGTCGAACAAAGCCAGGGAAATGGTCAGGATGTGTGTGTGCGTTGGCTCAATCAATGCCAAGCTGAACAAGTGTTATGAATGATTTGGATGTTTTTTTTTTCGGGAAACGTTTCCAAACCGCACAAAAGGCGAGACAAAATTTGTGGAGAAAAAAAAGAGAAGCAATAGTTTAGACGAGCTGGCACCGACCCACGACGACCGCAGCTTGTGACATGATTTATGATATCCCCGAAATCAAAGCCTGAAAAACTCCAACCATTGTCCGTGGTCCTTTATGGCCACGGATTTGTGTAAGAAATGATGAAAAATGTTTCAATAAACTGCTGCAACTTAAGCCTGCCTTAGGGGGGGTCCCAAAATAGAAGGGGTCCACATATTAACAGCTTAATTGACCAATGTGCGGTGGTCATCTGTGGAAGGTTTTGGATGTACATTGTAACTGCAGTTGAGACTGGAAAAAAAAACGAAAAATTTAATTTAAAACATAAAAATGGGACACATTCTGTTCAACAACATCAAATTAGATGTGAGCTTGGAGCAGACGAAAGCAAATTACGCGTTTTTATTAAAAAGCAAGAGGGTCAAAGGTTGGCTGGAACTTTGCGGACGTTTTTATGCTCTTACAAAGGAATCAAGCTTGAAATTGTTTGGAAAGTTGTAGCCAAAAGGCCACAGAAAGCAGCTATAAGTTATAAGTTACCACTGGAGATGAGTAATGATGAGCTTCGTGATAGTGTGGTAATCGATTGTCCCTCGTGACTAGTAATCGATAGTCACTGGGGACTAGTGTGGGCAGAGTCGCCACAGACTCTTACACTTTCGATAGGTTTTGATAATTTTATACTCCATTTCTAGATCAATCCTTTTTGTTCGTCTATATGAACAAATGAAACAGCAGATATTTGAGAATTTTCTGTACATTTTGAACTTTCCAAATTCAAAGAAAATACCAAAAAAAAAAATGTTAAAAACCAAAGAAAAACGAGTCAAAAGTTAGGACCCTAGTAGCCTTTGCTTCGAATGTCACTTTTTTCCCCTCCCTGTTACCAACTCAACAGCCAAACCTTAGTACCCTTAGCAGTAAGTGCCACCCACCAGCAACACAACGAATCGCACAAATCAGTCAATGGTCAGAGTAGAGCAAATGAGACAGAGATACGCAGAGGCAACAGCAGCATGGGCCAACCCCCAAGATTACACACCAAGTTAAGCTGATCCCACCACCACCACCATCAGAGCTAGCCAATATATTGACAACCAAAGCGGCTAATCAATGAGCCCCATCTATCCGCTTCCCCGCCCACAAGTATTAAACGAGCCTGTTGCAGCTTTGATTTTATATATTTTTGTCAACCATTTTCAACCATTTTGCAACCGAAATCCTGAAAAATGCAAAATGTTTAGTCATCTTTTAAACAACTGTCAAACTTTCAACCAACTTACAATATTGAAATAAATCAAAATGGCAAAACCTTCTCCTTTAGGCCGCATCTGGCGGAGCATTGTACGGGTCCTGGTCCTGGATATCAGCGTCGTTTATTTCGCGTCCCAAAATGCGCAACTCGTTTTGCGTCACTTCCATAAGAAAGATCAAGTGGTTCAACATTTCCAACACAGTAGCACGCTGTTGGTCCAACGCCATGCCCACTTGATCAATCTCCAGAGTTTTCTTGCAGTTGTTGTGGTTGTCCTTGTTGGTGCCGTCGTTACCGTTGTTGTTGTGGTGGTTGCCTTCCATCGTGAATCAGCACAAAGTAAGAATTAATTGAAATTAACAACACTTAACACGTTGAGGTTATATTTTGGTTTGTTTTTTTGTCGGAAAAAATTTAAAGGCGATATCACACGTTGGAGCTCTACTTTGATACTGAGAAATTTTTGTTTATGCCTTTGGGTCAAGCACGAAATCAGTAAACTCAAGGCTAACTAGATGTGAGTTCAAAATATGGAAAATCAAGGCTTGCTTAGTCAGTGGATAAAATTTATTAGACTGAATTCAAATTTGAATTTGTGCAAAATCCTTCAAATCTATATAAAAGACTGAATAGAACCGAAAGCCGCATTAGATAAAGGTTTCATATGGTCGCAATTTTTTTGAATGAATACGAATATGAACGAATATTTTTCAAATCATTTTTCTTCTTTTTATTCGGTCAATCAATGGCAACAAATCCTGCCAGCAACGCCGAAGTTTCTCTGATCACTCATCGATTGCAATGCGCACCTCATGCATTGGGAAATTGTCCAATGCTTGGACTCAATGAGCGCCATCACCAGCACACACCACCAATTATTTAACATAAATCATAAATCAAACAAAAAGTGTTTGGCTTTACACCCGGTCACCCCTCTCTGCTGTTGGCGCCAGCTTTGTAGTAGTTAGCCATGCAAAAGTTTCTCAAACTGCCGTTCGGATTCGGCGTTAAACTGTAGGTATACCTTTCTCTTGTGCGAAAATTAGAAGCGCTCAAGCGAAGAGATTGAGAGGCTCGGCTTTGGCCCTTTGGGGCTGTGTCAAGCCATATTAGGTTGGAGGAATCTACCGGGGAGTATTCCTTCAGCTCCATGATTGCCTCAGAGGAAATCTCTCTCCCAGCCGATTTGAATGAGATGCAGAACACGAGCACATGAAAATGCAAGCGAAGGCAGGTGCACAGAGATATCTGACTGTGCCCACGGAGATTATTTAAGATGAAACACCAATTTTGTTTAAACCTAAGTTCTCATTCAAAACCTGTTTTTTGGACCTTTTTTGAAAAAATTCTTATTTGAAAACGCAATGAATAATTGAAAACTTTTTTTTAATTTATTGTATTACAAAAGGTTCAAAGTAAATAAAAATTTTTTTGCCTCGATAGAGGGCTGTCCAAAAAGTAATGAGACTTCAAAGTTGGCCCAAAAAAAGGTGTCGTCCCGGCGGCCACGATTCCGGGCCTCCGAGCGTCCGAAATGAAAAAAAAACGGGGTTATATCAGATAGATGTAATTCTGACCCTAGCAAAATTTAATTTTGTGATTTTTTTGACAAAATGGCAGCCATTCAAAAAAAATTTCGAATTTTGGACCCATTTTTTGTAGTTTAGTGTAAAAAAAATAGTAAAAATTTTCTAAAAATTATTCGAGGTTCACCCGAGAATGGAGATAATTCTGCGTCGATTCCACTTTGTTTCATGAAAATCGGTTCAGTTGAACTGGAGATATCATGGCCGCCAGTTCGAAAAACGTGGTTTCGAGATAAACGCCTTTAAGTTTGCAGTATGCTTAGGGAGTTTTAAGAGTCACATTGGGTCACTAAAAGGACTATATCTCCTAAACTAATTCGAGTTTCGAAAATCTTTTTTGTTAGGCCTTAAACTTAAGCACAACAAATATATTAGTCAAAGTGAATGTTAGCAGGCTCAAGGTCGAGGTTTGATTATAGTTCAATAATCAACCAGAAAATTCAACATTTAATAAGTTTTAAAGCATATTTTTAGTAGATTCTCTATCCATTGTGAAGCCTACGGTGGAATTCTCGTACAACTTGATCTTTCCAAACTGGCTTTTGTTCTTGCTCTATACTTTTGAATCCGTTTCATTCAGATTATGATACTGTCAAATGCCCATTGTCCCTATAAGGCGTTAGTAAATATATACTTAAAGGGTAGGTTGAGTTTCCAATTAGATGACTTTCTTTCAAAGTAAATGCTAGTCTTGAGACCTCGTGCATCGTGCATCCTAACTACATGGCTGACCCACAAATACTTTACCGAATTGGGCTGTGCTGTCACATACACCTTGCAAAATGATTGAGTGAAATGGCTATCAGCTATAAAAGTCGTACGCATTGCCAACAGGCTAAAGCCCGGCTCGAATATCCGATGGTCAGGACTTGTTGGTACATCCTGAAATGAGCCTAGATATCGTCCATTCTATAATGTTGTCACGTCGAAGAATAATTGGGATCGTACGCTGGGCAGCTCCTTTGTGAAGTGGCGGCTTTCCAAGCTTCCCCCCACCGCAACAACCAGTGCCTTGCACAAATTTGGTCATCGATTTATGCTGGTGAACGCGCTCAATATTTGATTGTCAAGTAGAGCAACCAATAGCCTCGAGTCCACAGTTTATAGTCCAATTGATGCAATGGATCTGGGCTACCAGCAAGCCACCAGCAAGAAATGAAGTTGGGTACATGATTTTTTTGCCATGTTTGAGTCATTTTTGCCTTGTGAGCTGGAGCGGTCTCTTGTTGGAAGGTCCACGGCTTGTTTGCCAATAGTGTTGTATTTTTCAAAAGGTCGGATTGATACACTTTCGTGGAAGTTTTGACTCCTTTTCACAAAAAAGGAGCTTGGTCACTCCCCACCAAACAATCACATAAGCCGGATGGTGATCTCACTAAAGCAACGGGATTACAATTGAAAGTACGAGTAGGCTTGATATGGATCCGAGTCGGGATTGTTTCCCAGTCAATTTATAATATGAATTTGACACTGTTGAAAGCATCCGAGTTGTGGTGCCGGCGGTGTCAGTGAGTGGTATCAAATTGAGTTTTATGAAGTCCCTGCTCGGGCGCCATCTGTAAGGTAGTGTCTAATTCTGAGGTATAACTCAGTCTGGCCAAGGCCAGGGTATCTGTGGCTGGGTCTAATGGTTGAACAATCGCACCGGAGGTTTGCCATTTACAGCCGGAACAATGGGCCGACGAGGCAAGAAAGTACCTGTCAGCTAGCACGGTGTGGATAAAAGACCCAAATGGGCATGTCGAATACAAACGCTACAACGAACGTGTAGGTTAGTCGAAACAAAATGGCAACCCAAAACAAGGCAAAATCATTTCTGCGTCAACTCCAACTAGATAATTAAATGGGCATTGGCCACACCTCCCGCACCACCGGGTGCGTAGCACCACCAAAAAAAGAGGAAGGTAAAGAGAAAAAAAAACCAGTGAAACCTGATGACAATATTATTGTTAAATTGCAAAGCGCGCAAATCAAATTAACAACGCGCTGTGCACTTGTCACTGTTGTTGCCGTTGCCGTTGCTGCCGCTGTTTTTGTCTTTCGGCCGCAGAAAAATTGTTGGCAATGTCGTTGGCAACCACAGCGCGCGGCGGCATCAGCAACCCCCACCAGAAGGAAGAAGAAGTCGAAGCAGCAGAAGAACCGCATGGCCAGCCACCAACCCCACAGTCCGCAGTCCACACAAGGGGTAGCAGCACCAAAACCACCCACCAGCTGTGACCCGACGGCGTTAATGACGCACAAGTGTGACACTTTCTCTGTACCAGGCACAGTGGAGCGAGAAAGTGAGAATAAAGTGAACGAATGACTGAGTCATCAACGCACAGACCAATTGAGAAACCAAAAGAAAATTCGTAAGAACTTTAAAAATATAACAATCCTCAACCTTGAGACGGCTAACAACCACTTTGACTAAAATCAAAAAAGGCTTAAGGACGAGGAATACCTATGAACATGAACAGTAGCTGTGGCTGTGTAGACGGCCGTTTCGGCTGCCGCCATGGCAAAGCCTTCGTCAGTACTCTTTCAGTTGCTGTCACACCAACTAGCCATTTGCTAATCCTATTTATATTACCCAGGCGGCGAATAACGAGTTGAGAATTCCAAGTGCACAAATAGCCTTTAATCCTCCAATTCCCAGCACTTTCCCCTAACTCCAGCCCACAGTGCTGTGTGTTGTCTATAAAGTTGAAACACGAAACAAGAGCAAATTGTTACAATTGCTTTTTTATCCCAATTGTGTGTGTGTGTGCCGTGCGTGTGTTTGGTAGCGACAACAACAACAGCAGCATGAATAAATGAAAGCAGAAAATCAGTTGATTTTAATATGAAATTTCACGCTGCTCTCCCAGTTTGTTCTGTTATATCCTTCCCGGTTTCATTCCTACTCCCAATGCTGCCAAACTTCTTCTTCAGCGAATGACGAAAAAAAAAAAACGCCGTTTAATTGAAAATTATCGCAACATGGTTGTCACGCAATTATTTCACGTTATCACCCAAAAAAAAAAAAACCAGAACGCACAGACGAAGACAACTCAGGCCTACACGCAGGGGGAACCATTCACCGAGGGGTAGGTGGGTCGGTGGGTAGCAAGTATCATTTATATTGTTGTTCGCGCCATATCCCATGCGTGGCGAATGCGTTTGAAACAAGTGCAACGCCCAAAAACGGCTGGGTAACCAACCACCTGAGGTTGTCATAGCCACACATAAATTTGATTTCTTTAGCGTGAAATTTTAATTGCCCAAATGCCAAAAGTTGATCCCAAAAAAAAAAAAAAATTGAATAAAAATATACAAAAAAAAATACCCATCAAAGATGTCAATGCCTAAGGTCAAGTGAGCGAGCAGGAGGGTGGCTAAAATTTGGCAAGTCAATTTATGGCCAGGTTACAAAAGGTCAAGTAACTTTGGCAAAAGTTGAAGTACAATCTTTAAACAGAATTTAGGAAAAACAAGACGGCAAAGCAAAGGTGAATTTTGAATTCGATTATCTAAATTTTGTTTTTGTTATATTCGGACACATATGTTTATCATATGTTTGCATTAGCAGCCAATTTCGATTAGTAGTTTGTCACATTAGTATCGCTCAGGAGTTGTTGAATGAGGTGCTTGAACGGGTCATTACAGTTGACGAAACTTGGGTATATGGTTATGACATCGTAACCAAAGCCCAATCATCCCAATGGAAGCGGCCAGATGAGCCAAGACCGAAAAAAGCCAGACAAGTTCGATCAATGCTCACTGTTTTCTTTGATTACAATCGTGTGGTGCATCATGAGTTCCTGCCAAGAGGTCGTACAGTTAATAAGGAATACTACAAGGAAGTAATGCAACGTTTGCGTGAAGCAATACGGCTCAAATGATCGGAATTGTGGAAAAAGCTCGTGATCATGCCTTAACCACCGTATTCACCAGACTTGGCTCCCTGCGACTTTTTCCTCATTCCCAAAACTGAAGAGACCAATGAAAGGAAAGTCAAAGAGCATGCTAACGGGCAAGGAGTTAAAATTATCAAGGGCTCTAGATATGGGCTCACGAAGGGAATAATTGGTTCGGCAAATTTGATGGGAAAAGGGTTGAAAGGATCTAAGATTCCTAGTTGGTACACCAAAGCTGATCTTGCCTAACAAAAAAGGACTATCAATAGCACCTATAACAAGGTCGGTTCAGAAATATAAGTGACGCAATAGTTCTCCGATCTTCTAGTGTTGAGAGATGCAACAGGGCACACCAACTAGTATACGGTGGCAAAGGTTCAGAGAAGTTGAGCGGGAGAAGAGCAAATTTGAGAAATTTTTTTGTACCCTTTCGAGCCTCTTTATGTGAATTGCGCCAGAGGGATTCCAAATAAATGAGGCATATTCCAATTTGGAACGCACAAATGCCGAATAAAGGCTCAACCTGGTGTATTGGTCCTTAAACTGGCAGGCATTGCTCTTAACAAAGCCAAACATGGAATAGGCTTTAGGCTAAATGTACACAGAGGGAAAAAACTTGGTCAGAAAATAAGTGTTTATTCATCTCAAAATATGAACAGAATGTTCTCTCAAATATTTGAGCACAAATGTTCCGAATGTTCTTGAAATAAGCACAATTCAGCTCACCTCAACCACCCCACCGAAAAGTATATGTAGGCATTTAGACGTGCGTCTTCAGAGGCATGGCAATAACTTAACCATCTACGACGCGTCGCGACGGCCGTCGTTGCGCGCGCCAAATGTCTTGGGCTCTACTCCCAGTAAGTCCGACAACAATTTTTATTTATTTAATAATTAACCAAGGCTGGTGGTGTTGTACAAGCGATTTTTCTGCCCACCTGAACGGTGGATCTGGACAGTGGACGTGGACCTGTACGGTGGTGGACCTGGACGGTGGATCTGGACGGCGGACCTGGTCGCTAGTAGACTTATACGGTGGTGGACCTGGACGGTGGATATGGACGGCGGACTTGGACCTGGTGGTGGACTTGGACGGTGATGGATCTGGACGGCGGATCTGGACCTGGACGTTGTGGATCTGGACCTCAAATTTTTTTGTGTAGTCTTAAGGGTTGCTATTCAAAACCCGTATTTTTGGACCCTTTTTAAAAAAAAAATTCTTATTTGAAAACGCAAAGAATAATTGTGAAAACTTTTTTATTTATTGTATTCAAAAGGTTTTTAAAGTTAAATTTTCTATGGAGACTTCAAAGTAATGGTGGTGAAAAAAAGGTGTCGTCACGGCGGCCACGATTCCGGGTCTCTGAGCGTCCGAAACTGAAAAAAAAAAGGGGTTATAATCAGTATAGATGTAATTCTCGGGTGAACCTCAAACTTAATTTTGTGATTTTTTTTTGACAAAATGGCGGTCATTCAAAAAAAATTTCAATTTCGGGCTTTTTTTTTGTAGTTTAGTGTAAAAAAAAATAGTAAAAAATTTTTTAAAAATTATGGTCGAGGTTCACCCGAGAATGGTGACAATTCTGCGTCGATTCCACTTTGTTTCCATGAAAATCGGTTCAGTTGAACTGGAGATATCATGGCCGCCAGTTCGAAAAACGTGGTTTCGAGATAAACGCGCTTTAAGTTTGCAGTTGCTTGGGAATTTAGGGTCACATTGGGTCACTAAAAGGACTATATCTCCCAAACTAATTCGAGTTTTCGAAAATCCTTTTGGGGGGATATTTTTGAATATCCAAGCTATAAATAAATGCAAAAAAAAAAGTCGAAAAAAAAGTTGCTCAATGAGAAGACCCCCTTAAAATGTTCTCAAAAACGGAACATATCAACTCACATCAAGATTGTGCGTTCTCAAAAAAAAGTTCTTGAAGTGAGAAAGTGTTCTTAAAGTGAGCAAATCCGGTCATGATTAGTTTTTGTGACCGACTGTGCTCATTTTGAGTCCAATGTTCTAGGTTTTTCCCTCTGTGTAGCTTAAGTGCTCATTAAAAAGAAATTTTGTGTCAAATTTTACTCCAAATCAATGGCCTCATCCCGGCTCGATAAAATTTGATTGGCGATTGAATAAGTCGCCGTAATGTTGTAGACACATTTGCTATATCTGACAGTAAAGCATTGGTTTAGATTAAGTGGAAGTAGGTTGTTTGTTTTGCCACAATTGATGAGATCAAGTCAGAATCGAAGACCGAGCTGATGGCCATACCAAAAAGCGCATTTCAGGAGTGCTTCGAGGATTGAAAAAAAGCGTTGGCACAAGTGTATTATAACCGAGAGCGATTACTTTGAAGGGGACAAAATGGAATTACTTTTCAAAAAAAATTCAAAATCGTACGCTGCACATTTGTCGGAGCCGGCCGGATCGGCTGTTTATACCATATAGTTGTCATAAGGTCCATATGCTATAAACAGCCGATCCTGCCGGTTCCGATAAATGTGCAGCGTAAAGACTTCGTGCAAAGTTTGGTTAAGATAGCTTTCAAACTGACGGAGGAGATTGCATAGAAACAGACTGACGGACTGGTCTAAATCAACTCAGCTCATTGTGCTGATCAAGAATATATATACTTTATGTGCTTGGAGAAGCTTCCTTCAATGCAAGCGTATAAAAATATGAAACAGTATGTCAAATTGTTAACGTTATCGAAACTGCTCACCCCTTTTCCCCAGTTAAATCGCCAGTTACCTGCTACCAAGATGATTATAATTGCAGAGATGACGACTCCTAAGAGACACCATGCGCAAAAATAGATTCAGAATATCCAATTCTGTATTGTTCACTTACGATTTGTTTGCTTGTCCATTGCCTCATTATAAATTCAAAATCCGGAAGCATATTTCTGTTATTGTATCCCTTTTTATTTTGGTTGTTTTCGCTTTTGCTCAAAACTAAGCCCCGCGGCGTGAACAATCGAAATGGCATCATCAAGAATGCAGAGAGTCCAGAATGCAGTATGCGCCATTCTTCGTTCAGATATTTGTGCAAAATCTTAAACAGAAGTTTCCCAATTTGCATTTCGTGTTAAAAATAAAAAACGGAACCGAGAATCGAAAAGAGTAAATAAATAAATAAATCCTACTTAATGTCACAATCAATCCGAGACACACCGAACAAAAAAGGAGTAAGTCCTGACGAAGGGCTAAAGTTGCTGAAATCTGAACCCCTATTAGGGCGCATTTAACTGTTCATTTGAAAGTTTCATTTGGCGCGCTGAAGCGTTAAATCGGGCACAACACAACGGGACGGCGCTGCCCAGTGACATGTATAATTTTAATCCAGCTGTAACATAAGTTTTTGATTTGACAAATCCCGCTCACGCTCGCGCTCATACGAAACTATTTGACAGAAATTGAACCGTTGTTTTGTGGCCATGCCAACGACGTCAATCCAAGGAGGAGGGTGGCTCGCTCGTCCCCGCTATTCAAATTCCATTCGGCAAGCCCATACGCAAATAAGGCCAAAGGGTGGCTAAACCGGCGAGCCAGCGCAAGGGGGTTGCATCATAAATATCTCAACATTAACATTAATTGCACTCGATGTCCTCTTGTGTGGGCCCACAAGAGGCATCATCATCCTGTGCGTCCTGAGAAATCCAACGGCTGCTCCCAGCAGCTTTTTTCCATCTACTTTTTATGCTGTTCGGGGTGGCCACAATGGTTGCTGGTCTGCTGCCAGCTTTGATGTGTGTGTGTGTGTGCGGCATTATTTCAATAATGAAGCTACCTCCGCCCCCGCCTCCAACCAAGTGGCGGGGGTTTTTCAATTTCTGCTCAAAGCACGCGGAATGGCATCGCATCGACTCGCAGGACTCAACGCAGCTGCCACTTGGCCTTGGCCTGGGGTTGATTGGGCTTGAGCCAGGAAAACTAATAAGTTGGCGCATTAATTGGCTTACAGGCATTCCCCGCATAGCTCACGCGTTGCCCTGGACTCTCTGGACGCAGCCAAATGTGGTGGTGGAGGAGGAGTTGCCAGATTTAAATCACTACTTAAGTTGTGGTGAGTTTTACTTTTTAAATTTACGAGAATTATGCGAGCTTACCTTTGAAGTAAGTGAGATCTACTTATTTATACAGGTAGAAAGATTAATGCTAAAGAAGGGCAGCCATTGGCCCTCGATGCCGGAAAACTTTATTCCTCTTAAGTAACAAAGACGGTCTAAATATTACTTTTTTTCCAGTAATCATCCAAATGATATCATTTAGTCATCAATTTGATATCAAATTCACTGTAACAACCCCAAATATCAAATTGATACTTTCGAAAGAATTAAAATGATATTTCAGAGATCATTAAAGTATTCATTTTGTTAATATCAATTTGATACCAACTAATATCAATTTGATATTTCAAGGGTCAAACTTTTAGTATCATTTTTATACTTGATTTTTTGAATTTTATAACTACTCCGCAGTACAGGAAGTGGCGATAGCTACATGTACTACTTGCTGATGGCAATCTTTACCTTATCGCTTTACAAGTAAGAACTGCAGTAAGTACCTACGGTTGGGTACCGACATTAGTACCCTTTTCGTTGCAAAAAGAACGGAGTTTAGACTAAGTTTGCTTGAAATCGGTTATATATTTAGTATAGCTCCATTAGAGGTCACAAAAGTAGTCTTAGTTGGAACAACTTTTTTGTTTTCAATGGATATTAACAAGGGACACACCTAGTCCCACATTTATGGTCTCTAGTTAACCCTCAATTAAGCAGCATTTAACCATCAGTTAGCCTCATCAAGTTATCAAAAGGAAAACTGTTCAAAATATTGTTGTCATCTTGTTAGGCATGCCTCAACGGTGGCTCACTCCCCGCTGCCCATTCCCCGCTTCCCCGCTTCCATTGTTCGTTCGGCTGATATTGTAAATTGTAGATTTCATTATAATGCTTAATTTTTCATTACTGGCGAGCATCAACACCCTGTGTGTGTGTGTGTGTGTGTCGTACAACTTGTGAACATGACAATGCAATTGAAAAGGTGGCTGCTGCAATGCTGGGGTTAGGGTTAGGGTTACATTGCAACCCTTTTTTCATGTTTCTATCTTTTTGTTTTTCCACTTTTTATTGAAGTTAATATTTGTCGCGCGGCGTAGAGTTGCGAAAAAAGGGTGCTTATTCCCGGCAAGAGGCATAAATCATGCAACATATTGCATAATCATGCCAACCGGATGACAGCACAGCCCAGCAGCTAATGGACTCTGCTCGCCTTGAGGAATTGGTGGAAATGGTGCTGTGGCAAGGTCAGCCTTTTGCCTAAAGGATTTTTCGAGGGAATCGCTTTGTGCCCACGTTTATGATGCAATTGAGAAACGAGAGCAACCATTTCACCATTTCACCATTTCACCCGCTGGGCTTGTTTCAGCAGAATCCCAAGCCATTATATAAAGTTACGCACCGATTCGAGCGGGTTTCCGCAAACGACTTTTAATGACAATTTTTCTAATGAATTTCCCTTTTGCATTTGGGTTAAAGTCCGCCTTTCCCTGCAATATGTAAATGTCCTTCCTGGTCCCTTTTGCCAGTCGCAATATTATACAAATTTGGTCCTCGCGGTTGTCGTTTTTATGATCGCCTCATAAAACCGTGTGTCTTGTGGCTAGCTGACAGTTTTGCGCCCCGAAGGAGAAGGATGCTAACTTGTCGCGCGTTCGTTTCGCGGGAAATTGGTTTTGGTAACCCCTTTACCCCCCTCTCCACACGAAGTAGTACAACACACACAAACATTCGCCACGCCCGTTTGATGCTAAACGGGTTTGCATTTTCTTTCTCACTCGGGCGTTAATCTCTTAATTTATCAATAGCTGCTTTCCATTTCCATTTGTCGGTTTCAGTTGCAAATTAATTTCCATAAATGCGCGAGACGAGAAGACAAAAAAAAAAAAAGGCACCGCAAAAAAGTGAGCTATACCCGGGGTTTTGGGCAGGCAGGGAAAGGGTTGAAAAGGGTTCGACAAAAGTTATGTTTACATAATTAATTAAACAATACAAAAAGCCCAGGCCGAAGAGCTGGAGACCGAAACACATGTGCAGTGCAGAGAGGCTGAAAAGTGTCAAATGATGAAATTACAAACTGGAAATGGGGAATAGACAAACAGTGGCACGAGAATGCCAAGTAAATGCAATGGGATCAGCGTTTCAGTCGCCATTTAGCGAAATTAAGTCATGTAGAAATTGAAGGATTCATACAGAGAATAAGTACGATCCACTATGGATACTTTATAATATTCTTTTGTTTGCTACTTAAATTTTCATTTTTCATATCCTTTTGATGATTTTCAGCTCCATTGGATGAACATCTAAGATCAATTTAACTTTAAATGGATATTTTAATATTCATTAAAGGATATTAATTAATAACCATTCCAAATGGATACCAAAATTATCCAATGAAGCATCAACAACTATCCTTTTTTTCTGTGTACGAGAATGGTCTATAGAGGTCTTTTCCCTGCAAAAATTACCAATTTCAAATCTCTAAAACATCTCTTAAAAATGAAATGGAAATTGACAACTTTTTTTTTTCTCTCTTTAAAATATTCTCAAGCTCCGTTTTTTGAAATTTTTGGAGGGGGTCTTCTGTTTGTTCATATGACGGACAACTTTTTTCTCAGACTTAATTTTCTTTGCAAGTATTATAAGAAATTTATAGCTTGATATTCATAATAAAGCCCCTTTTAAGGATTTCACAAAATCTCGAATTAGTTTAGGAGATATAGTCTTTAGTGCCCCAATGTGACCTAAATTCCCAAGCAACTGCAAACTTAAAGCGCGTTTTTCTCGAAACATTAAACATGATATCTCCAGTTCAACTGAACCGATTTTCAATTTAAAAAAATTTTTATTTTTTTTTTACACTAAACTAATTTCAAAAAAGCCCGAAATTGAAATTTTTTTTGAATGGCCGCCATTTTGTCAAAAAATCACCAAAATTAAGTTTGAGGTTCACCGAGAATTACATCTATAAGATTACCCCCCGGTTAAATTGATTTTATATTCTTGATTCCGGAAAGATCATCGAATCGTCCGCAAAGGAAGAACCTCAAAACAATTTTTCACCACCAATTTTGAAGTCTCATTCTCAGCGGTCTTTACGATTACCAAACGAGCCTCGGATGGAGTTAAAGAGAACTGCAAATTTGATATCTTATCTTATCTTGAATGTTCTTTTTTTAAGTTTACAATAAGATCAAAAAAAATTCACCTCAAATATCCGTAGATTAACCATTAGTAAGTTTTGGTTGCCGGAACAGAGTTCTCAATACCGCTGTTTTAAAAAGTAAGCCGAACGAATCGTTTTGGTTTTGCAGTTCTCAATTCCGAATAGTTACGTTTTACTTTTTAAATTTCACTCGGAAATGGGAACAGGCCGATGGGCCGATTTGACATCTTCTACAAGGTGGGCCAAGAGAAGCCATCCGATGTTGTTTGGCTTTCATTTTTTTTTTTCTAAATAAAAAATATATATTCTGTTTTTTGATTATATTTATTTGAACCTTTAGAATTTTATTGGTCATTTCGAGAAGATGATATCGGCCAAATGGGCGCCGTTACAATTGATTGCCATACGGGCTCGTTTTATGGCATTTTTCATCACTTCGGCAAGAACTTCGGGCCGCAGATTCTCGCACTCGTGTCGAATGTTGTCCTTGAGGGCTTCCAAGGTCTCGGGCTTGGTTACGTAATAACGGGATTTCAAAAAACCCCACAAAAAGAAGTCTGGAACGGTTAAATCGGGCGATCTTGCAGGCCAGTGCAAATCGCCAAAACGAGAGATGAGGCGACCCGGGAATGCCGCCTTCAGAATGTCGGTAGTCGCTCGTGCAGTGTGTGCCGTTGCTCCGTCCTGCTGAAACCACATGTCCTCCAGTCCTATTTCGTCCAATTGCGGCTGAAAAAACCCGGTTAACATGACCCTATAACGCGCACCGTCCACTGTTGTCGGTTGACCAGCGGCGTTCTCGAAAAAAAATGACCCGATGACTCCTCCAGCGTGAACAGCGCATCATGCAGTCACTTTGAGCGGGTGTAATGGCTCCTCGTGCATCACTCGTGGATTTTCGGTGCCCCAAAAGCGATAGTTTTGCTTGTTCACGTACCCGCTGAGGTGGAAATGAGCCTCATCGCTCATTATGATTTTGGTCGAAAAATCCATTATTCACGATTATTCCGCGTTCTTGGGGAGCATGGCTTGTTCACTTGTATTCTACATCTGCCTAGTCCACAAATGTCAAGACAGATCTGACTTTGGCGGCTATTTGTAAAAATAAGAGCATCTTCCAATAGGGTGACTTTTTTTGGCCCACCTTGTAATTCTATGTAAAAGATGTGAAGTCGGTCCTTACTTCGAAGATTATCTGACACATAGCAGCTATCTAGAACAGCTTTGTTCAAGAAGAGCGAGGCCAAAAAGTGAGAGTGTATTGGTGTGCGAAATTACAGTAACACAGCCCAGCTTTGAACTGCCCCGCTCGACGTCTGGGCATCGAATGCAAGCCAAGAGAGCGCTGCTTAAGCTCATATGCCCGACTTCGGCAAGCGCTCGGCTCGTGTGCGTGTAAATAGCCGATTGTGCTCGATCCCTGGGGACTATGGAGGAACATCGCTGATCTAGAAGATAGCTGTGGAGAAGAGCTGTGAACTCTTTAAAGTGTCTTGATTTAATTTTTTTCTAAAAATACACAAAACAGAATAATATAAAACTTACATCTTTTGTGGATTTTCATGTAAGGGATTTCCCAAATAGAATTCAATAAATAACGTCGTCGATTCGACGAACAATGATCGAGTGTTAAAGCCTCAATTTTCCAGGGAAAAGTTCTAAACATTGCGAAAATTTGGCAAGCTGTCAATTTATGCGGTCGGTTTCGTGCTGGCATTACCTTCTACTTTTGAAATCTCTTTCATAATTCCCTAATTACTCACCGCCCTTAACCCACTGTACCTTCTCAGCTGCAGTGACCAATAATTTATATAATTTCACACACCAAGTTACGGCTGCACACACTGCAACCATTTGCCATGACCAAAAAAAAAAAAAAACACAGAAAAATCCCAACAGCATCCCTTCATTTACTTCATTTACTTGGCCTGGCGACGGTAATAAACTCATAAAAAGCCAACTAAAAAGGGAACATTAAAACAAAACTAAAACTGTCATCTCAGCACGCCCAACTGACAAGGCCGCACAAAAGTGTGAAGAGTGGTTGGGCAGGGGCAGAGGAGGGGGGGGGCTGCTACAGGAAAGGGTTAACTCACACACGCAGCAGCAGCAGCACACGGTGGGCGTGCCACTTGGCACATTTGTCATGACACGGCGCGGCAACCGGACAAACGGGTCGGCACTGAAATGACTTTTTGATTCACTTGCGTGGCAAGGATTTTCCTGCGCTAAACAGGCGCAAATGTCCCAAAGGTGCCATCGTCCTTAGCATTGTCACCAGCTGGCGCCTTCAGCTCTCGGCTCGGCTGTGAAATTAAATCGCAGCCATTTGGTGTCGCCATTTTATGGCACTTTTGTGACGCTTTTCCACTTGGCCGCCGCCGCCGCCGCCGCCTCCTCCTTCTACTCCTCAGGCTGAGCGTGTGCTGGTCCTCCCATTCTCGGCCAGGTGTGAAATTAGAGCAATTTGCCAAGTCTAGTGTGTGTGTGTGGATGGGTGTGGGTGGATTGAAGGATGTGTGTGTGTGTGTGTGTGGGGGGCTGCTGTGGCCAACCAACTGGTTTGTCGTTCTCGTTGTGTGCTCAAGTGTGGCCAAAAGACTGTGTGGATAGGCTGAAGTTAGTTGAAGGCGGAGCATTAGATTTAAGGTAAAAGGAATTTCTTTTTCCACCAAGATGTAACGTCACGCCAGGTGCTAAGATCTATAAACGGTGTTTGGTAAGTGATAACTTGGAAAATTAACTTATAAAATTTCAAATCATACTTAAAAAAAGTTCGCAGAACTTTGCAAT
Organism: Lordiphosa collinella; assembly: GCA_018904265.1. NCBI lineage: Eukaryota > Metazoa > Arthropoda > Insecta > Diptera > Drosophilidae > Lordiphosa > Lordiphosa collinella. Next base: position 72,872 of record JAEIFV010000895.1, read on the forward strand.
TTTAAAAACCAAGTCAATATCTACTACTGTTCTATGTAACGTCACGCTAGTGCAATTTTTTACTTCTAACATTAAGTCCTTAGGCTGGATTGATGTAATTTTTTTTAAACTAATTTTAGAGCTACTTAAGCACTTTGTTTTTTTTACATATTTATTAAATATTTTTACTTACGAGTGTCACGTCACGCTCTCATACCAAACCTTATTCTTCGATTTGACCTTAAATTCTTTTTGCAGAATTCCGATTTACCACTGAAGAATTCATTCATGTGGCATTAACATTTTACAAAAAAAAAAATGTCTAGAAATGTTTTTCCTACCCCCCCAACTCAACCCTCTTCTTTTACACAGATTTCCTAATCTATCAACCTATTTTTACTCCCGCATTTGTAACTCGTAATTCGCTGGACCAAAGAGAATTGCAAAATATTCTAAATTGCAATTTGGATTTGTTTTAACATCCCTTTTTTTTTTTTTTGTTGTTTCTGATTTCTGTGCACAAAAAAAACGCACAGATCACGTGCTAAGTGAAAGGATTTGAAAACAAAAATGTGTAAAGCTGCCTCTAAATGAAAACAACAAAATTTCTGTTGTAGTATTTTTGGGGCTGATGTTTATTTATTTGAAGCGAGACACGCGAGTTTATTTTTATGGTTTTAAAATGATTTTTAACCCTGGCACGTTCTCCTCCGCCCACTCCCTCCGGCACTTGCAGTGCTAAACTGTGCTTAACCGGAAACGGATGCAAATTGCATGCGTCACGTGACAGACGGGCGAGCGCATGTCGCGTATTAAGCTTTTAGCAGCGGCGATTTCAGCCTCTGGTTGCAGATTTTTGTTGTATACACATTTTTATTTGCTCTTCTTGCCAAACACGTTTGCGTTTTAGTATTGATTATGCAATTTGTTGTTGCTGTTGCAAATCCCCAGCCCGGCCAAAAAACAGCTGCAAACTCAATAAATCTAAATTGCGCACAAAAATAATTGAATCACTAAACCCGTGCACAGAGCTGGAAAAACAAAACAAAACTACGCGAAACTTTGCTTTCCCACTTGCCTGTTTCGTTATTTTCGTATAAAATGTACACACATTTGTATGTATATATCAAAATGTGTTTTACTTTTTTTGGCGCTGGAGATTTTGGGCAGATTTTCCACACGTCGCTGCGCTACTTGATGCCTCCTCCTGTGATTGGGGCTTATTGCCAGGCAATTCAATTGTTAACGAATTTTGATGAAAAGGTCAGCCGGATGACAGTAGTTGAGATGAGTTAGCTCTGAAAAGGATTTAAGAGAATAAAGGATTAGTTGGAATAGATTGAAAATCAATTTAGAATATTAGAGAATATTGTTAAAAAAAAAATGCGGGAATGGAATGGAAAATGGATAGGGAATTGATCGAGGCCCCGCAACGAACTTTCAAAATCGAAAACCGAAACAAAAATCTACCACTTTGTCGTTTTTGAAGCTACACTTTTATGATCCTTCGACCCGGATATGGGTACGAAGAAATTTTGGGACCTAGGTTCTATGGTCTGAAATTCTTAGGTCTGAGTTTCAAAGGTTTAGAGGATCAAAGGTCTGAGGTTCTAAGGTCAAAGATTGTAAGGTCTGAAGCTCTAAAGTCTGAGGTTCTAAGGTCGAAGGTTCTAAGTTCTGTGGTTCTAAGGTCTGAGCTTCCAAGGTGTGAGGTTCTAAGGTCAAAAGGTTCTAAGGTTCTAAGGAGTGAGGCTCTTTGGTCAGAGGTTCTAAGGTCTGAGGCTCTAAGAGGAGAGGTCCTAAGGTCTGAGCTTCTAAGGTCTTAGCTTCTAAGGTGTGAGGTTCTTTGGTCTGAGGTTCTTAAGTCTGGGGTTCTATGGTCTGAGGTTTTGAGGTCCTGAAGCCTGAGGTTCTAAGGTCAAAGGTTCTAAGATCTGAGTTTCTAAGCTCTGAAGCTTTAAGGTCTGAGGTTCTAAGGTTAGGCTGTAGTGTCTGAGGTTTGAGGTTGAAGTCTAATTTATTTTTAAGGTTCTTTGGTCTGAGGTTGTAAGGCCAAAGGGTCTAAGGTCTGAGTTCTAGTTCTAATATTCCACTAAGGTTCTAAGGTCTGAGGTTTTAAGCTCTGACGATCTAAAGTCTGAGGTTCTAAGGTCAAACATTCCAAGATCTGAATTTCTAAGGTCTTAAGTTCTAAGGTCTGAGGTTGTAAGGTCAAAGGTTCTAAGGTCTGAGGATCTTAGGTCTGAGTTTCTAAGGTGTGAGGTTCTAGGTCTGAGGTCTATCTGTCTATTCTAATACTAAGGTCTGAGGTTCTAAGGTCTGAGCTTCTAAGGTGCGAGATTCTTTGGTCTGAGATTCTTTAGTCTAAGATTCTAAGGTCTAAGGTTTTAAGGTCTGACGATCTAAAGTCTGAGGTTCTAAAGTCAAACATTCCTAGATCTGAATTTCTAAGTTCTAAAGTTCTAAGGTCTGAGGTTGTAGGTCAAAGGTTCAAAGTAGTTCTAAAGTCTGAGGTTCTTTGTCTGAGTTCTTGTTTTGAAGAAGTTTAGGTTTTTTCTGAGCTTCTAAGGTGTGAGGTTCTTTGGTCTGAAGTTCTTTAGTCCAAGGTTCTAAGGTCTGAGGTTTTAAGGTCTACGTAAAGTCTAGGTCTAGGCAAACATTCCAAGATCTGAATTTCTAAGCTGTAAAGTTCTAAGGTCTGAGGTTGTAAGGTCAAAGGATCTAAGGTCTGAGGTTCTAAGGTCTGAGGCTTTAACGTCTGAGATTCATAGCTTCTTTGCATTGAGAGCTTAACACCATATTTCATCTTCTTCCTTTAGACTTAATGTCTAAACAGAAAGCGAGCATCACAAACCTGAGATTGAGAGAGTCTGAAGCCTGAAACGCGGGCAACTCGGGACACTCAACCATACTCCACCATCAAAACGCGGCTCCCGCCTTTAATGTATAGCAACGACATTCCAGAAACTCTATGACGTCAATATCCCTAGTAGACACGACTGGGAGAACTTACCACATAGCAGAGCTAATGTCATTAATATCTACACGGATGGATCTAAGCTCGATATCAATGTAGGAGGGGGAGTGTTCTCCACAGAGCTAGAATTGGAAGTATCATTCCGACTCCCTGATCATTGCAGCGTGTACCAAGCAGAACTGGTGGCCATCCAGGAGGCCGCCAAATACCTTAGCATACTCATGGTTGTAGTCAGGAATATATACACCTACTGAGACAGTCAAGCAGATCGAACGGCGCTTTACTCTTACACCAGTGATGCCAAAACCCTCACGGTATGCCGTAGATCCTTAAATAAGATCGCTCGGCATCTCTGTATCCACCTTATCTTGGTGCCTGGTCACCGCAACATTGAGGGTAACGAGTCAGCCGACAGGCTGGCTAGACAGATCACTACTATCCAGCTCCTTCCGGAGAAGAGCACGATAGGGATGCCCTTGGCCTCATACAAACTAATTACAAAAATGAAACCTGGCGCCTGGCTACTGAACGATGGAACCACCTTCCGGCTTGCGCTGTAGCGTGGCCCACGTTCGACCTAAAACGTACCAGTAGCCTTTTACGCCAAAGTAGAGGGAACATCTCACTTATGGTCGGAGGCCTAACTTGCAGCACGCCTAGGAGTCGCCCACAATGACTTCTGTAGAAGCAGCAAGTGTAAGGAAGAGGAGGAAACATTACTGCATTTTGTCCCACTGCCCAGCACTAAGTAGGAGGAGACACAAAACACTCGGTCAGATAGAGATAGAGATTCTGTCTCTACTAAAATTTCAATTGGGAGGAACCCTCCCTGGTTTAAATAGGGAATATATATAGTATCGCAATTGTCACAAGTCATCTCAACCTAATCTAACCTAGAATTGAGATTTAAAAGTCTGAGGCTCTAGGATTTTATGTTCTTAGCATTGAGATTTTAAAGTCTAAGGCTCTAAGGACTTCGCTTTTAAGGTCAGACTTTCAAAGGTCTGAGGTTTTAAGGCCTAAAGGTTTTGAGGTTCCAAGGCCTGAGGTTCTTAGATCTGCGGCCTTAAGGACTGAGGTGCTAAGGTCACAGAGGCTAAGCTCAGAGGTTTTAAGGTGTGAGTTTCAAATGTTTTTCAGATTCCAAGGACTGAGGTACTAAGGTCTGAGGTTCGAAGGTCTAAGGCCATAGGTTTAAGGCCCAAGGTCTAAGGTCTAAGGACGTGGGTTTGTTTTGAGTTCGAAAATTTCTAACATTCGTTGATGCGATGTACCATTGTGATAAAGTAATTCATGGTCCTTCGTGCCGGATATAGGTAAGATGGACTTTTGTCTCAGTTCTTAAGCTTCTTACATTTTATCTCCATTTTTCACTTACCCATTTTGAATCTATGAATAAATCAGGTTCAATATCCTTTGCAAGTCCTCCTCCTTGCGACGAAACATGGCCGTTCTTTGCTCTTGTAGCTCCTTGGTGGAGGTGGCTATATTGATATACAAACTGGGCAATCTGGTCATCGCCCTTACCTGACGCAATGCAAATGATCGTCTCTTAAGCATTCTCTTCTTTGGGGTTTTCCTCTTAACTCGCCTCACCTTTGTCTTGCGATTAAGTTTTCTGTTGCATTTGGGTTTCTTAGTTTTATTTCTCTTGGAGTTCTTGAGTTTAGTTTTCTTCCGTATCTTTATGGCTGCCATGGTAAAAAATATTTACGAAAATTTTATAAAATAGAGAAAAGATGAACTTATAATTTTGATTTAGCTTATTCTACTCGACTCGGAAGTGAAATGAAACTGGTATATTTTATATGAGAAAGACAGCAAATGCAATGGGATTTAAGTTGGTGAAAAATTACAAATTTGAAAGCACATTAAGCAAAACTTGAACATCAGGAACTATTTGGTAAAATGTAGTTGAATTCGGTACTTACTTGTAACCAGAAGTACTCGCAGTTCAGCCCACTAGCCATGCATTTCATTGCAAACTTTGTTCTTACAGTTTAGGACAGAATTTATGTGACCCAGCGATTAATCAGCCATGCAATCCACGAACTCGGTATTCATAAGTACTCGATACTTAGTAATTGATACTCAAATCTCGATGTTCAGTACTCGATACTCAGATCTTGATACTCAGTACTTGATACTCGACACTAAATAAACGATGCTCAGTAACTATAAGATAAACCCTCTAGTACGGCTGGGGTCAGTCACAATGTTTTCGTCAACCCAGCGTTGCTCTTTGTTCGGTGATGCGTCGTGACGACAACGATTGAGGCTTATGTCGCTTCTCTGTATGGCATTTCGTCTATCGAGCGTCGCTCATATCAGTTTCTGCATGTGTCGACCTGGAGAGTCGTTTACGTATTGAGCGGACATCGCCTTGCACGTCAGTCGAACACATTGTGAGGGGTATAAGGGTGGGTCGACGACAGTCACAAAATCATCGACGGAACGTTGATACAGCGTTGGTCGGCCGTACTAAAGGGAAGCTAAAACACATCGTCTCGCTGTGAATCGGTGGAAAACCTTTGCTCCTTTGTAGTAGTGAGGCTAACGTGACCAACATTCAACCGAAGGGAGCACTTGTCGCTAAGACTTCACTTGCCATGACTTCTGTAGAAGCTACAAGTTCGAAGCAGAGGAGGAAACGGTACAGCACCTTCTCTAACTTAGGACCCTTGGTCAACCTCTCTGACTCAACCTCTCGGAGACATCCGGGCTAGAGTTCCCAGCTCTACTTAATTTCATTCTGTCCACACAATGGTTCAGTATCGAGGACCCGTCTCAGTAGTATAAAAAGGGATAACAGGGGAATCATATGGCCTAAGTAGAAGGGCGACTTGTCGTTCTCAGCCATCGCAACCTAACCTAACCTATTCACTACTCCATACATAGCACTCGATTCTCGTTAAATGTGTCATGTCAGCGTGACGCGTGACGCTGAAATTCAAATTAACTCCTACTAAAATATTCCTTAGTACTTGTTCCTCTGTATTCAATACTCAGGGCACAGTACTCAATACTCAGTACTCGATACACGTTAATAAGTGTCATGTCTGCGTGACGCGTGACGCTGAAATTTTATTTTACTCCTACTAAAATGTTCCGCAACGAAATTCTAAATGTTTCACCTCAAAAAATTGAAAAGTTTCACATGTTTAAGCTCCAACCTTTTGACCCTTTAAAAAATTCTTATTTGAAAACGCAAAGAATAATTGAAACTTTTTTTATTTATTGTATTACAAAAGGTTCAAAGTAAATAAAAATTTTTTTGCCCGATACGAGGGCTGTTCAAAAAGTAATGAGACTTCAAAGTTGGTGGGTAAAAAAAAGGTGTCATCACGGCGGCCACGATTCCGGGTCTCCGGAGCGTCCGAAACCGAAACCGAAAACGGGGTTATAATCAGTATAGATGTAATTCTCGGGTGAACCTCAAACTTAATTTTGTGATTTTTTTTGACAAAATGGCGGCCATTCAAAAAAAAAATTTCAATTTCGGGCTTTTTTTTTGTAGTTTAGTGTAAAAAAAAAATAGTAAAAAATTTTTTAAAATTATGGTCGAGGTTCACCCGAGAATGGTGACAATTCTGCGTCGATTCCACTTTGTTTCATGAAAATCGGTTCAGTTGAACTGGAGATATCATGGCCGCCAGTTCGAAAAACGTGGTTTCGAGATAAACGCGCTTTAAGTTTGCAGTTGCTTGGGAATTTAGGTCACATTGGGTCACTAAAAGGACTATATCTCCTAAACTAATTCGAGTTTTCGAAAATCCTTTTGGGGGGATATTTTTGAATATCCAAGCTATAAATAAATGCAAAAAAAAAGAAAAAAAAAGTTGCTCAATGAGAAGACCCCCTTAAGCACAATTTTACTGGGAACATTGCTTTTGTTGAGGCAATTGTGACTTATGCGATCTAGTGGTTAACTAGAGACCATACATCTGGGACTAAGGGAGTCAATATCGAAAAGTCGAAAAAGTATAAAAAGTTTCACCCATTTTAGTACATTTTCTTTTTATGAACAACTCCTGGCCCATCTGCTGGTTATCCTTCCCAAAACTAGAAACAAAAAAAAAAACACACACACACGCTGATCTCATTAAAACTGTCGCATCAATCTGAAAAGTGTGAAACGATGGTGATTTCAAGCGTTCCTACCTGGACATGGATTACCCATTCAGTTGGATAGCCGCTGTCAAGGCTAAGACCTTGTCGTCACACTTTGTCCTGCATGCATTGTCCCTGCCTAATGCTCTTTGACTCCAGCTTAGAGAGGAGCTGCTGGCTGCTGGGAAATCATCATCACAAGACAAATAATAAGTGCAAATCCGAAAGGAAAAAAAAAAGGGAATGCGAAAATTGAATTTGCCAGGAGCAGAGCAGGACGCTCGCGTAATTGCACAGGATATGCGGCTAAGGACGAAGGATGATTCAATTTATGTAAGACAGCCGTGATGACGGTTCGCCTTCATTCATATTTCTGGCAGCCGGAAGGACACTTTGACTTTTGCTGATTTCCCGCTCTCTTTGCCTCGGCTGACGCTGCTGCTTTCTGCTGCTGTGTTGTGGGTAATCATTTATCAAATTCAAATTAAAGCTCAATGCAAAAGGTCCTGTCATTAACAATGCGTCCTGACAAGTGAACCGACCAGCACCCCTGCGGCCTGCGCCCCATTGAGTGACATATGTATGCGCTTTGCGCGTTTCCAAGGGGTTCGTTTCGCCTCATTTTTCCCATTTTTTGTACCATAATGAGTGCAGCGTGTTTTTGTTCGCATATCTCGAGCACCCACTGTAGGGCATTGTTGTTGCTGTTGTTGTTTTGGGTTTTCACTTTTTTTTTTTTTTGTAATATTTGCGGTTGTCGGCGTTTCTGGAAATTCAAGCATCAAACCATCAACTTGAGTTCAATTAAAATCCACATCAAACAATGAGCGAGCACGTAGAAACTACTTCACCCAACAACATCCTGGGGGTGGCTGAGTGGATGATTCCTGTGCCTGTGTGTGTGTGTGTGTGTAGCTCGTGCCTTGGCTTAAATCGAGCCAGAAGAAAGCCAAACACGTGTCCACGCGGGCAACAAACTTGTTGCCCTCGGTCCGCCTCCACTTTTTCCACGTTTTCTTCTTCGATGCATGTGACGCGCTTCGCACGCGATGCCCGAAAAGTGTTGGGCTCTTAAGTTCAAAATCATGTCCTCTACGAAATGTCCTTTCAAAAAGCTTTGCGTGCTGATTAACCCAATAAGGCGGGACGAGTGTGTGTGAGTGAGAGTGAGTGCATGTATGCGGTTATTATGCTGGGCGGTGGGGTTTGGGATGGGTGGGTGGACGTGTGTGTCTGTGTGGTTAAGGACTAAGCCTCAAGAAGATAAACCCAAAAGACATTTTTAAATCAAAATTTATGAATTTTTTTTACTTAAAACTGGGAACACTTTTTGCACAAAAAGATATGTTTAAATATCTAGTTTTTATACTTCAAAGTCAAACAAAAACAATAATTAGGATATTCACGACCCCCAGTTGAGCTGTAGAGTTGTTGAATTCAGGAAATTTTTAATTTTTTACAAGTCGAAAACAAAAAGAATAAAAACAAACAATTCTACTGAAATGTTTTAAAAAAAAAATGTGAAATTCCTCAATTCAACAATTCCGTAGCTCAACTGGGGGTCAGTCACAGATCTGCCACAGAGCTAAGCGAATTTTACATAACCCTGAAAAGGTAATACACAAGTGACGAAACTTCATCGTAGCATGTGGTTAATAAAATTTTTCTTACAAAGAGTTATAAAAGGTTTTTAAAAACGTGGCATACTTTTTGGCGCTATTTGCTTACATAATGTTGAAATGTTATCATTAATGTTAATGCTCTGTTTACTAACATAAAGGAAGGCTATACATCATGAATTTCTTTTATTTTTTTTTTGCACCTGCTTAAAAAATCACCCTCTCTTTGTTTTGCATTTTAAATAATGTCAACACAAATATAAATGAAATTCCTATCCAGGTTACCTGCAATAGCTCTCTTCCTAGTAGGCTGTGCAAATTGTCAAACATTGAGACCCTCAAATCGTTACAAAATTTATTCATTCTGTTTTCGGTGCTGGTCGAGCCCACAACTCCAAATGATTTTATTATTTTCTATTTTATTTTGTTTTTCCTTCTCTAGTAATTGTCTGATGCTCAGTTCTTGTTTTACTTCCTCATCAGCTGTGAGATGGCAAGTTATTGTTTATTAAAACAAAATATAAAAATTTTGTCATATGCTGAATTGAAAAAGAGTTCAATAAAAAAGTCTACAATCGGCTAGTTTTCTTCTATTTACGAGCACGTTTTGGCATTGCCGTGGGTTTAGAAGTAAAATAACCGGAGATCCAAGTCCAGTGAGTTCAAAAACTCTGTTGCATATCCACAGCTTCATTGGCATCGCAAACTGCATCGATCGATTTGTCTGATACCAAGTCGGCTTTAACTTTAAGTTTATTTCGTCGACGTCAACATTTTTTGCTGCCAAAATGATTTATGTATTGCGTGCTTACATCGGGGAATACTCTGTCAATGAGAGCATTTTACGCATCAATGATTGTGCAGAAATTGGTGGGCAATTTTAAGCATCCAATATTTTCATGAACAGGAACTTTTCTTTCGCCGATATGGAACATTTGGTGGGGTCTTAATTCCCGGTAGTTGCACTTTTCCTGATGCGCAACACATCCGTGCGGTTTCATTTTTGAATTTGAGCGCATGACAATTGGGACATTCTTTGTCCATTGCACCAATCAGGACTTTCGAATGAGCAGAATATTCGATATTTGGCTCATACTGGAATGCGAGACGAAGGAACGAAGCAGATGTATATGCTCGATGTTCTTGTTGGCGTTCTCGGTCAATTGCTCTGCGTGTGTTAACATCTGTCCGGCGCGCTCGTCTCTGCTTCAATTGTTGACTTCCAAAAGCTCGTACATCTTGTGATTGAGAAGAATGCAGCTCTTGACTGTGTTGATCTGTTCTTGCAGCCCTTAACATTTCGCCTGTGTGTTGCTGCATTCGCTCGACTGCCCAAATAGCCACCTCTAAGTGTTGATGGCATTGTTTACAGTAACACACTCACCCAAATTAAAACGATTAATGAAAAACGATATTCTAAACGATACCAAATTTGCACATTAATAAAGCACAAAGTGGCAGCCTGCTGCGTTGTCAATTCAAAAGAATGTTCTGCAGAGGAACACCCAAATCATCTAGCGTTACGAATTATTTTTAGTCGTCTCAAGGTCGGGTAGAAATTATAATTCAATAATTCTCAAGAAATCAACAACAAATGATATGAACATATGGACACAAGCAGGTTAAGGTTTCCCAGACATGCTGACGTTTCATCAAGTACCAATCTAGACTCATCAGTGAGATGCTAACCACTTTCAACACCAACAGCCATTACCTTAACAGCAAGACACAAGGGGCCGTCGAACAAAAGAAGCAACAATCAGGCGAAAAAGTAGAGCAGAAAGAACAGACAAACTAATCCCACATGATAACACTCTGATACTCGTTTCAGGTGATTTCACACAAATACTTCAGTTTTTCCACGTTTAACATATGCTGATGAGATTAATGCTTGCTAGAAATCATCACCAATGTTGAAAAGTCCATATGCTGATACATTTTCTAAGGTAATTGTTAGATATCGACGATGGAAAAGTTCCAGTCCATGAAAATACCGGATGCATAAAATTGCCCAACAAGGGCTTTGGCCCTTTGGGGCTGTGTCAAGCCATTTTACATTACCATCGATGTTAATCAATGTCGATTTTCAAAACTTTCAATGCTGCCCATTATCGATGATTGGCCTAAACTACTGAGTGTGCATCGGTGGATGAATAACATTAAGATTCTCTCTCTAATGCTCTTACTTTTACAATTCAAATTGTAAATTACTTTTCAAGTTAAATTCATGGGGATATAACCACACAAATGCAAAACTACTCCATCTTCTTTGGCAAATATTGTAATTTCAAATCAGATTATCCCTCGTAAGGAGTGAGTTTTTTGTTATTTCTCACAATTTGTATAATTAACTTGTGTCTACTCACCGCCTTCCTTTCCATTCTTCCTCAATACCCAATCGCCCAACACTTAAACACTTTCAAAAGTAAATCCATCTTTTAATTCCAACGACAAAACAATTAAGTATATAAACTTCAAGTGCTTGTTGAAAGTATTCCAGAAATAAGCCCACTAATCAATTGATAGACTAGCCCAGCTCTTAGCTCCCTCCACGCTGCTCGCTCCACCCTTCCCTACTTACTGGTGCCAAATGGGGTAATCACTTAATGCCACACACAGCACAGGAGCAGAGCACTCCGTTCTCCGTTCTCCGCTCGACACGTCGTCTATTTGTTTTGTTAACAACATTCTTGAGATGCTTTTATGACGCGCGCTCGCGTTCGCCCCTAAATGCCTAGAAAATCGACAGAATTTGCTGCCTAGTAAATCACATGACCCCCCGACTCGACCCCTTCCTGGAGTAATGCGCATGGCTTAATTTCAGTTTGTTGTCACATATTTTGGAAGGCGGACGGGCGCCCCTGCCCCATAAATATTTATAGCCATCAGCAGCCCCTTCACAGATTAGAAAACGCTTAAGTGCGACTTTTGGCTCGTGACTTGTCTTAAGTGAACGCCCCCCCTTCCCTTCCCCCCTAAATATTGAAACGAAGGCACGCGTGTTTCGGCGGAGGCAAGACACCCGCATATGTTTTATAGTTGCGCCCGTGTAATTTGAGGCATCCTCCAACTCTCTCTCTCTCCGATCTGACTTGTTTGATTATGTTGTCGCACGCGCTGTTTAATTTTGTATGAATATGAAAATAAACCAACCAACCAATGCCCTACCCCCACCCCCCACACACACACACACACACACCGTTCAGGGGGCCACGGGGGTGGTTTGTTGCCAAGGCGTTCGGCGGGTTAATTGAAAAACTTAAGTGGCAACAGTCGCTGAGGATTAACCATGTTAAAAATTTAATTAACGCCTTTTGGCGTCTGCAAAACTATTTTTTAGAGACAGAGAAGGGGGAGATGGCAGGGCAGAGGTAGAGAAAGGAAGATATTGAGACTACTTAGGGGCGTGGCGCTTAAGAAATTGTGTTGATGAATTCAATTAAATCGAAATGAATTTAATTAAGTTTTCAGCCAAAAATTTACATGAATTCAAGTAGTTGGCCCACAAGAGTTTTGGTCCATCAACGGCTAAACGTCTAGCAAATGCGAGTTACAGATTTGTGTGGACACAAGAGAAAGGGACCTACAGTTTAACGCCGAATCCGAATGGCAGTTTGAGAAGCTTTTCATGGCGAATTACTACAAAGCTGGCGCCAACAGCAGAGAGGGGTGACCGGGTGAAAAGTTTTTTCAAAGAAAAAACTTTTTCATTAGATGTTTCGAGGCGGGATCGAACCCACGACCTCTTGCACAGCAGTCGCGCACACTAGCCGCTGAGCCACCCGGCCACAACATCGTTCGTGCTAATGTGAGGGATTGTATTGCACAGTCCGGTTAGCGCTGAATAATTCAAAATTTGAAAATGCGTTTGGCTACAAAATGTTATTAAATACCATCAGGAATGATTCTACAAATTTTTTTTCAATGATAATCGAAGTTGGCACAGCTGTGAGCTTTTAAAGTAATCATATGGTTTGCGGGGCTGCAACACATTTTTCACTTTTTGTTTGGCGAAAGCAACTTTAAGTAAAAACTTTAATTTTTTTAATTTTGGTTACGTTTTCTTTTTCTAATTTGAAGTTAAAGGTATGCATTATGTTAAAAAGTATTTGCGTGACCTGTCTATGTTGTAGTTCCTTGAAAATTTTTGTATTGTGCCGTTTAAATAGTGAGCCCAAATTAACCTTGTGCAATTTTAGTGGAGTAAATTTAATATTGATTGGTGTTTATTGGTGCTATATCTTTGTGTTTGTGAAAAACGTGGATCTTTGTGATTATAAATGTTTAATATGAAGCCTCGGAAACGCCCGTTTTACAAGATATTTATTTTTTAGGAATCATGTCTGTTTCCAAGCGAGCACTTTTTTCGGTATAGCGCAAAGGAAAGGCTTCTAACAATAAAAAAATGTTGCTCGAAAACTATGTTTTTGCAAATATTGATGCATCAAAACAAAATGATGAAGAGATAACGACCATAAAAAACAAATTCATAATTTTTTGCGCAAATTTTATTGAGATGGAAGCGGTCTGGAAATCGAGAGGATCATTTTTGAGAAAAAAATAATGAGTGGTTAGACACACCACTTATTTTCATTTCGAAAAGGACCTTTAACCGACCTTCAAAATCCGGACCGACCTTCAAATTCCTTTGCAGATTGTAGCAGTGGAAGTCAAGTCCAAAAGGTTTCCGAGATTGTTAAAGATTCCTCGTGCGATGAACTTATGGTAGCGACCAGCAGCAGCTTATACACCCAGAAAAAAGTATGGACTAGAATGGTCCAAAATTACCTTATATATTATTAAGGTGTTTAGAATGCATTCTTCGCATTTCGTATAGACTGCCTATCAAAAAGTGGACAATTATAGAGTGCGATAAGACAGTAACCGACGAAAAAAAAATAACTCGTTCAAAAAAGGTTGCGGGAAGAAATGTTCCTCCTTGTGGATATTCCAATTGCTGGGCTGGCACAACCAATAATGGGAATATAGCAAGAAGATTTGTCAGGACCCAACTTTGGCAGCTGAGATGACGGGAGTCAGCGAGTCCTTAATATACCGATTCAGCGTGCTATAGGATCGATGGCCTCCGGTTATGAAATTGATTCGGACGCCTTTCGGACATACGCATTACAAACAGCGAAAATTTTCGTCAATTTTACCCGTGGTACTATGTGCCGTCCCTCTGTTCACAAAATTTTATTGCACGGGGCTGAAATAATAGCTCAAGTTCCACTTCCCATAGAATGATGTCGGAAGAGGCCCTTAGAAGCTAGAAATAAAGATTTCTGCAACATTCGTCAGCACCATACACGAAAAAACTACGGTAAAAAATAAATGGCTTTTTTTTATTTTTTTTTAAATGTTTTATTTTTTTTTATTAATATTAAAAATTTTTTTTATTTATTTTTTTTTATTTTATTTTTTTTTTTTTGTTTTTTTTTTTTATTAAATTTATTATTTATTAATTTTAATTAAATTTTATTTTTTTTTTTATTTAATTTTTTTTTTTTAAAATAAAAAAATAAAAAAAAAAAAATTTTTTTTTTTTTTAATTTTTTTTTTTTTTTTTTTTTTTATTTTTTTTTTTTTTTTTTTTTATTTTTTTTTTATTAATTTTATTTTATTTATTTTATATTTTTTTTTATATTTTTATTTTTTTTTTTTTTTCTTTTTTTTTTTTTTGTTTTTTTTTGGTTTTTTTTTTTTTTTGTTTGGTTAAACTGTCGACCTGCTCTTGGTATGGGATTGTAAGTCATAGGATTGTTCTACTCTTGCTCTACCAATACTTCTAAGCTTCTTTTATTGTTTCCAACTTTTTCGTTTCATCCTGTTTACTTTTTCATGCTTTTTACCTTCACAATTCTTAACTCCTTCATTTCGAATTTCTACTCATTCCTTACAACTCTCTTTCAGTCTTGATCTCTCTTGGCTAAATTTTCCTTCTTCAACGATCTTTTATTTAAAGACTTGTGATAAACTACGAGTTCGTGTATATAAAAATGTTATTTTGATGGCGATTCCTCAGACTCTTTATAGGTCGAAGGAGATTTTAGTCTAATAAGGTCGGCTGGGACTCTCGAAAGGCAAATAATGTTTCGAAATAAATGGCATCCCAAATGATAAAGTTAAGTTTCAGTGTAGAACTTGTCTAAAGTCCATTATGAACTCTGATAACTGCTCATGATTCACGCAAATTATGATTATGGTAAACAATTTGCCATTCCAGCAGCTCATTCATCTTCCCAAACGGAATGAACTTTTTAACTTCTTCGCCCGCCACACTCTAAGGACCCAGGCAACACAGGCAATCCACACACACACACACACATTCGCACACTTACACAATCGCCTGTATTCCTGCATATTTATTCAACGGGCAAGTAAAACACTTTTGGTAATTCATTAAGTTACGGAAGTTGAACTCAGAACTGCAATTTCCCCTAGAACCAATTATAGAAAAATTTAAATTCGTTTTAAAAAGCAGACCAAAACGCATGTCCCATGTCCATGTCCAGCAGACCAGACAGACGACGACGACGACGATGACGACGAAGAGGATGACTGCGAGGACGAGGACGACTCCAGGCAGGAGTCGTTTCTCTCTGATGGATGAATGTAAATGCCAAGTGGTGGCTGGGTGGGGGTGTGTGGACAGCGGCATGTTCATAAATTGAAATCACTTCCATATCCAAGAGGAAAAGTTCGGCAACAAAATAGAGCAAAGCGTCACAAAAAAAGCGCCACGCCCCCACCCCCCCACCACCCAAGTGCTACTGTACAGGGGGGGATATAAAAAATTCCGTTTTTAAACTGGACCTGGGATCTGAAACCAGGCGCAGCAGCTAGCCATGTACGACAAGTGGGCAACACTTGACACAGTTGCCACTTTCAATTGCCAACATAACTCGAGAGTGGCGCTGACTGCAGCAGCACAGGACAAGCGATAAGGGTAGGGGGAGGAGGAGGGGGGTGGGTGTGATGCATTGGAGGGGACTTACATAGTTGAGGGCGTCACTGCGCCTGCATATAAATACCGCCTGTGGCCATAAAAGTGGAGACCAACCGACCGACGTGTAACAGGCCCAAAAAACAAAAAAAAAAAAATGCAAGGGGGGGGGGGGGGGAAGAAAAACGAAAACAACAACAAACAAAAAGTTGCAGTGCTACCCCCCAACCCTCAAATCCCTCGTACTCGTACTCTTACTCCTAGCCCAAGCAGCCCGCACTAAAAAATGGCTAACCGAATGTGTGTGGGCGCGGCTGTGGATGATGTGGAGCCCGGATTGGAATGGGCTGTGTGGCAACTCAGTCCGAATCAAGCACCAGAAATAGAGACTCAAAAAAAAAAAAAGAAGGAAATAATGTTTGCTGGCTTGGGCCTTGGTTGTGCGAATACTCTTCCAAGAAGTAAGAGATGGTCTGAATCTTAGCATCATTCTTACTGTCCCTATCTATACTATCTTTCTTTAATATTAGCATGTGGATAGCCGTGCCATCAAATCTGGTTAAATATGCACTTTTTGTAGTTCGAAAGACGGAAATTCAGTTTCATTCCTACTGTCCCTATCTATTGTAAAGCAAACCCATCGCCAAGGGAAAGGACCTGAAATAATAAGCGGGGAAAGAAAACGCTTTTGAACTGAATTCACACCCAAATCGGGTATCATTAGATTGTGTTTATCATCAAGATTCAATTTTGTCAGTTTAGAGGCAATTTCTGGCATAGGTGTTTGATTCATACTTAATTTAAGTACAAGAATGAAATAAAGTTTTCTTTTGAAGATAGTCAACATATAGCAAAGTTCTTCAGCTTAAATCAGAGTATCTCCGATTCGTTTTGATTGAAGGTGCTAAAAAATATCGTTACTCTCCTGGTTCCACCACTCGTGTTTGGCTTCTATTTTTCTCTGCCATGTCCTTTGCCATGGACCATGGAATGTCCAGTCAGTCCAGTCCAGTCCAGAGTCGTGTCCTGTTGTTTAGTTACTTTGGTAGTTTCGTTATATTTATTGGCCCACATCGGGTGAAAAATGTTCAACGCTTTGGCAATTTAGTTGAGTACCGTTATATGCTGGCTGGGATTGGATGCGCGGGAGTGCGAGGGGAGGAGCTCATAAAAAGCGAACGAGCCAAAGCAAAACAATGAATGCCAGCAACAGAAGCCAGGAGCAGATTCACCTAGTCAGGGATTTGGGTATGGGGGGGGGGGGATGAGGAAGTGAAGTGAAGTGAAGTGGAGGCGCTTGACGATTTACGAGTTGGCATTCTGCTGCTCAACTGGACCATGAACCGAGGAGAGTGACAACAAAAGTGGGTGGGTGGATGGGGGGCGAATAGAAAACTCTGACCAGGTTGGCATCGCCCAGCGAGACCTCAGCTTTATACCATATTACATAATTGGGCGTGTAACGAGTCTAATTGAGTTTTTATGTTTTTTTTGGCCAAGGATTCGCCAGACGCCATGTCATATACAATATATAATTCCTTTTGTTGTTGCTGTTGCTTCTATCTGTTGCAACCCTTCGAGACTTGTGTGTGCCCACACATGTGCGGTACTTTTATGGCCGCTGGTCATTGCCACGCCCGCCCAGCGCCCAACGCCCTCCAACGAGCGAGCCGCAGGGCAATGTCTAGCTCATTTTCGTCGGGGTCACCAAATCAATTAACTTCGCTCGCTGGCAACATGTGTTAATATCCTTTTCAACTTCCGCTCGACCCTTTTTTTCTGTGTTGGCGTTAGAAATGGTTTTTGAATGTGTGTGTGGGAGGAGCAGAAGGGGGGTCCAATTGGGGCGGTATAAGAAGTGGAGCAGGCGTCGGCTGTGCCAGGCGCAATTAAAGACTCAGGAGATAAGCTGAGCTTAAGGCTAGGCGAATTTTGTATCACAAACATTGAAAGAACGGAAAGAGTTTTGCCACCTCTCAAAAGCGGTTTAGTTTTGGGTTTTTTCACTGAAAGACTGAATTTAAGTATCATTCCTACAGTCCCTATCTACTATCAAGGGAAAACGATGCCAAGGGAACGGGCTTGAGCTTGACTCAATCATAAATCGGGAATCGTTACATTGCACAAATTGTGCATAAAGTTTTTTATTTTTTTTTGTTTTTCCTATTAAAAAAACTCAAGAGAAAATAAAACTGTTCCGAAAACAGGAGGCCGAAAATCTCAGGTGATTATTCCCCTTACCCCTGAAGAAGCATTGGCATTTTTGTTTGAAAATGGACTTACTTAACTTAACTTAACTTAACATCAGTATATCAATATGCATCATCTTAATAAAGCTCGTGGCTGCCACATTTTCCCCCATATTCAGCACTTCAAGACGTTAAATTTGCAGACCAACTCAAGCTGAAATTTCGGAAAATTTTGCTCAGCAAAACTATTTTACAGATAGGCCTGCAGAGGAAACCCAATAAATTTTTTGTACCATACATTTGAAAACGCAGAATAGTTGAAAGATTTATATTGGTCCTGCAAAAAGAGGTTCACATTTCAAATGGAAAATGTTTTTTTTCACGTAGGGGGGGGGGAAGAGGGAAGGGGGAGGGGAGTCGAAACAAAACCGAAAACGGGGTTATAATCAGTATAGATGTAATTCTCGGGTGAACCTCAAACTTAATTTTGTGATTTTTTTGACAAAATGGCGGCCATTCAAAAAAAATTTCAATTTCGGGCTTTTTTTTGTAGTTTAGTGTAAAAAAAAATAGTAAAAAATTTTTTAAAATTATGGTCGAGGTTCACCCGAGAATGGTGACAATTCTGCGTCGATTCCACTTTGTTTCATGAAAATCGGTTCAGTTGAACTGGAGATATCATGGCCGCCAGTTCGAAAAACGTGGTTTCGAGATAAACGCGCTTTAAGTTTGCAGTTGCTTGGGAATTTAGGTCACATTGGGTCACTAAAAAAGGACTATATCTCCTAAACTAATTCGAGTTTTCGAAAATCCTTTTGGGGGGATATTTTTGAATATCCAAGCTATAAATAAATGCAAAAAAAAAAAGTCGAAAAAAAAAGTTGCTCAATGAGAAGACCCCCTTAAGCTAAGGCCAGCAACTCTAAAATGTGGTGTCAGCCTGGATTCGATTTTTATACCCTTGAAGAGAGACTTAGAAAATTGTCCGGATGTTTGTAACGCATAGAAGGAAGCATCTCCGGCCACATAAAGTATATATATTCTTGATCAGCACGACGAGCTGAGTTGATTTAGCCCTGTCCGTCTCTCCGTCCGTCTGTCTGTCTGTTTCTATGCTATCTTCTCCGTTAGTTTTAAAGCTATTCTCACCAAACTTTGCACGAAGTCTTTTGGTACAAAAACGCTGCACATTTGTCGGAACCGGCCGGATCGGATGACTATAGCATATAGCTGTCATAGGAACGATCGGTCTTAGTGAGAAAAATAGATAGAAAAATAATAGAAACACCTCTAAAGTAAGTTTCCCATGATTTCACTAAGTTTGGTCGAAATCGGATGACTATAGCATATAGCTGCCATAGGAACGATCGGTCGAAAAACTAGTTCAAGGGAGAAAAACGTTTTTATTTTCAATGGTAGCGTCTTTAAAGTGGCCACATAGAAATATAATCAGCTTCAGCACAATTTTGCCGAATTTGATGAAAATCGGAAATAGGTATCGAAAAGCTGTCATGTAAAAACTGGTCACTCAGCTAGTACCATAATGTTTCAATGATACTAGAAAATTTTATTCGTGCTGCAAGGGCACGACTTTTCTCTATTTTTTGAGAGAGTGAGATATTTCGTTTTCTCTACGTTTTCGTACTTAATTTAATAGATTCTGTGATTTACTGTCCCAGAATGCTCCCTAAGATAACCCGCAAAGATAACGTAAGGAATGCTTTAATAGTCTATGACTTTTGGAAAAGGATTCCACAAATCATTCACAGATAACCCAGACAGTGTATTATGGGAAAGCACTTCGGTAACGCTCCCTAGAGGTGTTGCTGTGGAAGCTCCTTTGCACTCCTGGACCGGAGTCAGGCCTGTCGAAAGAGGGATTCAGGCGGGGTCCGGGGGTTCTCATGTTGTACATAGTTTAAGTTTTTCATAAAAAAACTCGCCATTGCGTGCGCCTCTGATCTAAGTTAATAATGCCAGCGGGCAGCTCATTTTTCCGTCCATATGACGACCAATTCTGATACACACGTCCAGTCTCCTCACAAATACAGTTGGAGCTGTCGCCACTACAGCCAGTACGTCCGGCTATTTGGAGGAATTTTAAAATTGAGCGACATTCACAATGTATGCGAGCACAGCAACTTCCCTACATAACGAGCGTAGTGCGAACAACAGGATGACATGACCATGAGGTGCAAAGTCCTCCGCTAATTGGCATCGGTTTCGGTAAGAGATAGCGGAAAACAACATAAATAATCGAGGAAAGCGACTGGCCGGTTGGTGTATATGCCTAGGAGGAAGCAAACATCGGAAAATGAGTCATGGATTTGAAGGCTTAACATGCGGTTTCTGGTTTCTTACGCTGATCCACACGCATTGAAAATCGTCTCTATGCGAAGTCTTTCGTTGACGCGAAGCGGCCATGCAATTTCCTTCCAATACAGTTGAAGTAACAGTTAAGTCCAATTTTGTTTTTATCTGGCAACTTTCACCCTCGCGTTGGCTCTGACCGCTCACGCCGGGTTAGGTTAGGTTAGGTTGTACATAGCTAGGGTTTCGCCAAAAAGTCCGGGCACCCTCAGAATTCCGGGCGGGGGGGAAACAACCCCGGGCGGCAGCTTAAAACCAACCGGCCCCTGGTCCCACCCCCTCTGGCTCCTAGCAGCGCTTGGGTTTGGCACGCTTTATTTTTTTGGGGCCATTGGATGACTTCTTGTGTATGGAGGAACTTGCAGAGCGTGGCTTGGGCTTGTGCTTGGGTTTGGCACGTTTAGGTTTCCCTGGGCCACACGACGACTTCTTTCGCATTACAATCGAAGTCCGTGGCTTTGGCTTGCGGCCTCTCTTCTTACGCTTGGGCTTGGCAGATGACTGCTTACGCTTGACCTTACTCATTTGTTTTTTTTCTGACCGTGGATTCAATTTAGGGCAACTGATACTGCTGCTGCCAGAAAAACGGTAGATTTCCTGAAAAAACAAAAATATCAATAATTGATATTGCATTTCCCTTACTCTCAAAGGACACTTAAATTTTTAGGCACAATTTTTCGCCCATGGGGAAAGTTGTCTCTTTGTTGCGATTATTGTCTATTAACCAAAAATTGTGCCTAAAGATTGAAAGTGTCATTCCAGCCTAAGTTTGACTTACCGGTGCATATAGCTTGCGTTGACTTTTAGGCATTTTATTCCATTGGCGAGCAGCCTCCACTATAAGCTCTTTGCCGGAAAAAATTACATTTTTGTTCCGTCGTCGAAATTCCCTGACAAAGTTGAGGTACGGATTTCTTGAGACATTTATTGGATTCCTTGGTTTCATGACACGTTTCGGCTTCTTGGCTTGGTCACTGCCGTGAGCCTCATTGACCACGATTTGTCCATAGGGAGCGTTCCTTGGTTTCATGACACGTTTCGGCTTCCTGGCTTGGTCACTGCAGTGAGCCTTATCTACAACCATTTCCCCATGGTCTGGTTTCTCTTCGTTTTACCTTCTCCTCCGCTGTTGAGCTGCCGCTGTCAATCCGCACGAAGACATTATAAAATTTATTTTAATAATACTACTTAAAATTTAAAATAAAAAAATGTTTCTCAAAAAAAATAGACCTACTGTTCGAATCGTTGGCACTAACTGAAGTATAGTAAACTTACTCCAAAGATCTCGACTGTTTTTCAGTTTTGAAAACTCAGCGTATACTTTGATTTGAAAAATTTATTGGAATAATTAAACCAATTTATTTTTTCAAATCGAAGTAATCTCTGTGTTTTCACTTAAACTGAAAAAAGTCGAGATCTATGGAGAAAGTTTACTATGTTTAGTTAGTGCCAACGATTTCGAACCAGCTACGAGTTCTTTTTTTTTTGAGAAAATTTATTTATTTTTAAATAGTATTATAAAATAGTCTAAATTTTACAATGTCTTCGTGCGGATCTGAGCTACACCGCAGGCGGCAGCTGCTCAACCGAAAGAGAAACCAGACCCTTGGGAAACAGGAACCATTAGGTAGCCAGATTATGTCTCAGGAAGAAATGTCATATAATTTTCCATTGCAGTAATAACAGATGTAAAAATATCAGGAATTCCGTTAACGCAAAAAATATTAATATAGTTTAATATTAAATTAGGCTGGAATGTTACTTTCAATCTTTAGGCACAAGTTTTTAGACATAATCGCATAAAAACGTTGACTACTCCCCATGGGCGAAAATAATGCCAAAAAATCTAAGTGTCCTTTCAGAGTAAGGAAAATCAATTATTGATATTTTTTTTTCAGGAAATTACCTGTATTTTTCTGGCAGCAGCTAGTGCCCATTGTCAATCCATCGGCCAAAAAGAACGAAAAAGCGCATAAAGGTCATAAAAAAGGCTGAGAGGCCGCCGAAGAGCCAAAGCCACGGACTTTTGGTTGTAATGCGAAAGAAGTTCTGTGTGCCCAGGAAACCGCGAGCGAACTGCGCTAAATAAAGGATCCCGGCCACGCTCTGTCTAGCGATGACACAAGTGAATACTGTGGCGTAGTTTTTTTCATGTTTAAAAGTGTAAAGTATAAGTCCACCCCACTTTGTAAAATCGACCGAACATTTCATAAAATATGAAAATATTTTTTTTTACCAGTTCTTCTACTCGATTCGATTGTGAAAGGTGCCCATTGGATTTTTTTAAGAAACTCTGATCAAGCCCGTCGAGTGGGGTGGACCCGGGTTGTTTCCCCCGGGCCCGGAATTTGAGGGTGCCCGGACTTTTTTGGCGAAACCCTTAGCTATCTACCACCTAACCTAACCTGTGGTCTTGCGTGGCGGACAGAGTCAACGCGAGTGAAAGTTGTTGATAAAAACAAAACTGGACTTAACTGTTACTTCTAACTGTATTGGAAGGAAATTGCATACGCTTCGCGTCAACGAAAGACTTCGAGAGACGATTTTCATGCGGTGTGGGATCAGCGTAAGAAACATAAACCGCATGAGAAGCATTCAAATCCATACCTCATATTCCCATTTTGCTTCCTCCTAGGCAAATACACCAACCGCCAGTCGCTTTCCTCGATTATTTATGTTTTGGTTATCTCTACCGAAACCGATGCCAATCTAGTGGAGAGGACTCTGCACCTCATGGTCATGTCATCCCGTTGTTCGCTACACGCCGTTGTGTTAGTAAGTTGCTGTGCTCTACTCTACTTGTGAATGTCGCTCTAAATCTTTAAAATTTCTCCACATAGCCGGAAGTACTAGCCGTAGTAGCGACAGCTCCAACTGTTTGTATGATGTTTGTGGACGAGAATGGACGTTAGGTATCAGAATTGGTTCTATTGACGGAAAATGAGGCCTGCCCGCTGGCAATTAATTGGCTCTCAGAGGCGCACGCAAATTCTGTTGTTAATTCGATCTCAAACTCGCCGAAGACTGGTCTAATACCAGTTCAACACAACAAAGCCTCTACCGGCCAATACACATTAATAAAGCGCAGAAACAGCTACAGTCGTAATTGGCAAAGGTCCAGAATATAGCTCATCTTGTGGCGGTTAGAGGGCTAAATTGCAGTATAAGTACAGCAATGGAAACTCATCGTGTAACGCCTTCCTGTCCACTCTGGAAAAAGGCTCCTCTCCTTTTTAGAAAGTGGTCAAAATTATAAGGAATAAACCGATAAGCATCCCTACTCTGGCCGGTGTGTTCAAAAAGTATCGCGAGTGTTTTTGTTCAATAATTTATTCAGAATATCCTATCGGGGAATACGGTGGCTGCGGCATCATTGGTGGGTTGTTTTTGGCCAAAAAGTCGCGCACAAGCAACGATGTGTGAGCAGGGGCGTTATCGTGGTGCAAAAGCCAATTTTGTTCTTCCACAAATCTGGGCGTTTCTGGGCGGATTGCTTCCGAATGCGAACTTGCAGGTAATATTCCTTATTGACCGTTCTTCCCTGTGGCAAGAACTCATGATGCACCACGCCCCTGCAATCGAAGAAAACTGTCAGCAAAAACTTCACATTCGACCGAACTTGGCGCGCTTTTTTCGGTCTTGGTCCGTGCGGCAGCTTCCATTGGGATGATTGAGCTTTGGTTCCCACGTCATAACCATAAACCCCGATTCGTCACCAGTTATGACCCTCTGGAGCAAATTTGGGTCGTCGCGGACAGAGTTTAACATCTCATTAGCAATGTTCATGCGATGCTGTTTTTGGTCGCAATTGAGCAATTTTGGTACGAATTTCGCGGCGACCCGTCTCATGCCCAAATCATTGATAAAAATCGAATGGCACGAGCCAATCGATATGTTTAGGTCCTCAGCAACTTCTCTAACGGTGATTCGACGATTGGCCAATACCATTTTCTCCACTTCATTAAGGGGGTCTTCTCATTCAAAACCCGTTTTTTGGACCCTTTTTAAAAAAATTCTTATTTGAAAACGCAAAGAATAATTGAAAACTTTTTTATTTATTGTATTACAAAAGGTTCAAAGTAAATAAAAAAATTTTTTTGCCTCGATACGAGGGCTGTTCAAAAAGTAATGAGACTTCAAAGTTGGTGGTGAAAAAAAAGGTGTCGTCACGGCGGCCACGATTCCGGGTCTCGGAGCGTCCGAAATGAAAAAAAAAACGGGGTTATAATCAGTATAGATGTAATTCTCGGGTGAACCTCAAACTTAATTTTTGTGATTTTTTTTTGACAAAATGGCGGCCATTCAAAAAAAAAAATTTCAATTTCGGGCTTTTTTTTTGTAGTTTAGTGTAAAAAAAAAAATAGTAAAAAATTTTTTTAAAATTATGGTCGAGGTTTCATCCGACGATTCTTATGGCTGACAATTCTTCGATTCATAAATTTTGGATTTTTTGGAAAAAAAAAATCAAAATGTTTAAATGCAGTTATTTAAAGAACTGGAGATAACGCAGAGTCAAAAACGAGGGTTTTAAAAAGATATCATGAGAAGACCCCAGCCAGTTGCTTGGGAATTTAGGCACATTGGGTATTAAAGGACTATATCGCCTAAATTAAGTTTTGATGGGGTAGAAATAAATGCAAAAAAAATAGGTCGACAAAAAGGAAATGCAGAGCCAAAATCGGAGCGCGAGCAACAAATGAGAACACTTTCTTTCGCGGATATTTTTACTTAGCAAGCGATATATAATACTCAACATTAATTATTCTTGATGTCAAGATGGATTTCTTGGAGTTGCTCTAGTGTGAGGCTCACCTTAAGGCTCGTTTTTTGTTCGCAAATGATTCGTTTCCGAGTACATTTCTACTTGCTTAGCACTTTGAGCATTTCTAGATAATCAAAAACTTTTGTCAATAGTTTTCCTTTTCTAGTTCATTTGCCTTTCGCTAGGTGGCGCAGTCCTATTGTCAGCGCGTGTGCCATCAGTCTCATGGTCCACGCCCACAGAGACTGTGCCGCTGTGTGGGCCACCCGCAGCTGTTGATGTCCTTGGGCGTGGATTTTGCAATGCTAATGAGAGGACGGCGAGGCACGACCACTTGCTGGGCCTTGTCCTCGAACCAGCCTGGAACTGGCAAAAGTCAGGAAGAAGTAGGAGCACCTTTATGCTGCGTTACGCGTGCACGGAAGCCGCTCTGTCTGTCCATCTCCCTTGCACTCTCAACACCCAGCGTGTGTTTGGAAAACGGCAGCGCCCGACTTGGAACGCCCGCTGTGATGCGCACGCGATCCTCTGGATTTTCTGCGAAAGCAGCTCGCGCCTAAGGCTTTACAATGTCCGGTTCATTGGAATGCGGATCGGAGGATTGGGTGCAGCAACGGGACATGGGCCCACTTGCTGTGCTGCGTTTGTCGCGTGCATTTAAAATGCGTTAAATGCGGGAAAAATTGTAGGAAAAACAAAAGCGTGCTGAGCGCGCGAACAAGAATGGAAGGAAGGAAGGAAGAGGAAGGAGCATTGATTAGAGTTATGATTTTTGGGAAAGTTGTCCCCCTGCTACTCCTCTGTGCACTTGCTCAACCATCCTTCCCATTACTACACTTTTTTTTTTGCGTTTCAGCGTCCGTTCCATTTGTTATGTGCATCATCCTGGGGTTTTCCTGGTTTTTTCTTTCTGTTTTTGCCTTGGGGGGTAACGAGTCTCTGACTCGATTGCAAAGTGCACAGCTCCCGCTTACCCCCTCATTCCCTTCCGGCTTTCGCTTACCTCTTCTGGTTAACGGCTGCTGCACCAACTCTTAACCCTTTTCCTCGTTTGTTGCGCTTTGTCAGCCATTCAACTCGTTGTTTTTTTTTTCTTTTGCTTTATGGCACAAAATTTTGTTCATTCAGTTGGGTTTTTTCTTCTGTTTTTGCTACCCCAGGGTCTGGTTAGTGTCCAGGGTATATATCTGATTACTTACTAGTCAAGACATTCAGAAAATCGATCAGTTTCATACAAAAAGCAGCACGCTTCGTCCTTAATTCAAGTACAAGACGATCACAGACCCTTGCCCATCGTTCTAGAACCCCAGACTAAGTAACTTACCGCTTCTGTTGCTCAGTTCTAAACGGTTATAATTCGTTGCATACTTTGTGACGTGGCATGTTCCCAGGGCAACGCCTTAGTCGATTACCATTCACACCCATTTCCATTTGCTCTTGCACCGGCTTCTGTTTCTGCAACATGCTGCAATTGTCTTCTCCATCCCCGACCAACTCTCTCTCTCTCTCTCTCTAGCCTTTACATGCAGATTTTTTTTGCGGGTTTCCGATATAGTTGGGTCAGCGCTTGTGGCCAGAACGGTTCTGGTTGCCAACTCCATGCACTGGCGCATAGATCTGGGCGGGGGCTGGGCTGGGCGCACGTTATTGAGTGCAAATAGCAATTTCGCAACAATTCGGACTCGCTGCAAAAAGTGGAGATATGTTTTTTGTTCGCTTTGGCTTTCAGCACTTTAGGCCCAGATTCCCAAGGACTCCGCCGCCAAAAATGTTCCCCTTCCCGCCCCCCTCCCTCCCGCCGTCACTCCAATCGTGACATTCTTTGCGTCTATTGACTTGACTCCTCGTTGTTGCTCCAATCCAATTCATTCCCCTCTTTTCACATCGCACAATGAACTGTCAAATCTTTTTTTTTTTTTTTTTGGGGCATTCCTGCAGTCGATTTTATTGGATTACGGTTTAGATTGCACTGACGGAAAAGTGCAGCGCTCCATGTTGTTGTTTAGAAAACATGCAAAAAACTTAACGCTTGTCCTTGTCCTTTTCCGCTCCTTTACCCCCAGGAGACTCTCGCACACATTTGGTTGTTCTTAATTTTTTGTTTTGGTTTTTTTTTCGGCCATTCCGACAACAACAATAACAGACAGGGCGTTAACGAATTGAAATTTGTTTGTTTGTTGTTGTTTGATGTTCGATTCCGTGCGCTTCCGTTTTTAAATTGTACGTGCAACATTGCAATTGGCAATGCGCGAGCATTCACAGTGGAGAGGGACAGTCGGAAAAGAGGAAAGAGGGGGGGAAAAGAATTAAACCGCTTTCGTTAGAAGGCTATCTTTAACAAATGCCACTGAAAAGTTACCCAAAGTTTGTAGGGCTCAGTGATAAGTGGGCTCAGAACATTTTTTTAAAGAAACTATTGCCTAAAAATAACTAGTTTTAGTTAGATAAACTTATTTATTTTCAAGGGAAGCGTTTTATACTCTGGCAGAGGGTATTTTAAAATTGTTCGGATTGGAAGATAAAGTATATATATTCTTGATCAGCACGACGAGCTGAGTTGATTGTGCCCTTTTGGTCTGTCCGTCTGTTTCTATGCTATCTCCTCCGTCAGTTATCCTCACCAAACTTTCCATGAAGTCTTTTAGTACAAATACACTGCACATTTGGCGGAATCGGCCAGATCAGATAGCATATAGCTGTCATAGGAACGATCGGTTGTTTTCAGTGGAATAGCCACCAAACTTCGAATTTCTTAGTTTACAATGCTTTTCCATGATTTTAATGAATTTGGTCGAAGTCGGACATCTATATAGTATAGCTTTCATATAAAAGTATAGTTAGAAAAAACTTTCGAAACCGAAATGTCTTCAAAATGGCATTTATTTGTTTTATGTGCTTACACACGATTCTACATTCTACAAAGTTTTGTCAAAATCGGACACTCTAGCATATATTTTTTTATTTTTTTTTTTTTTTTTTAACTGTTTATTTCATGAATCTTATAACTTTTACTTATTAAATAAACAAAATATTTATTATATTTAGGATACCTCTGTCTCAGACTGAGCTCTCTAGTGTTAAGTTAATTAAGAGTATGACTCACTTTTGGTGAATAATAGGATATAAGAGATATACATATTTAGCAGATGGGGTGTGTAACGAAAAACTTTTCAAAAAAACATTACTTAGTTATTTATATTAAGATAAAATCAAGTTAGGTTTGGGGGACAAAAATAGGATGGGGATGGGTTGGGTTTTATGAGCGTGTATTATCCCAGCCACCAAAATTGGTTTTGTGACTAGGGTGGAATCCCTAGCTGGAATTGTTTTATCAAACCGCAAGTTCCCTTCCTGTCAAGGGACTCTGGAACGGATTTGTCTGTGGCGCGCCTGTAGGGTGGTAAAACACCGGTATTCCACTGCGGCTTTGTATAAATCCTTTTTTATCTAGCATTAAAAATGCTTCTGGTGGGACAAGGCCTGTTGCTAGTGTAAGCTCAATATATTGCTCGCCTACATAATAAGGAGCCATGATGAAATTATTTTCGTGGTATTCGTACATCTGAGAATGTGGTTTCGAATGAGATGAATTATAAAATTATCTAATCTAGGGATGTTGGCCGCGTTGTACAGTTTCTCGTTGCTGAAATATTTAAGATAATCGCTTGCCGGAGATCTATATAATGAAGTACACGTTCTAAGGCATTTTCTTTCGAAGACCCGTAGTCTTTCCATATAAGATGGTGAGATATTAAACCAGATATTGCATGCGTACGTAAGTATGGGTCTAATAAACGCTTGGTATATGAGAATTTTTACTCTGTGACATAAGTGTTTCGAATACATTAGGGATTGAAAAGTAAAGAATGCTGTTTTGGCTTTGGCTAGCTGCCTACTAGTATGTTCGTTGAAGTATAAGAAGCTGTCAAGATACACTCCTAGATACTTAACAATACTGTATGTTGGAATGCTTGTATTATTTATGGTTGACGAAATTTCAAATTTTTTCCAGTTTTCTCCCTAATTTCTGCATTACAATTTTTAACCGGGGCCTAAACAGTATAGCTTCGCATTTGCTGTAGTTTATTTTCAGGTGCCATTTATAGGCATACTGTTCTATACGGGAGAAAACATCTTGTAGCTTTATGTTGATGCTTGAGATTGTGCTGCCTGGCTGATATATAATTAAATCATCTGCAGATGCGATAATATACTTTAGCTTCCTTAGTAAGTCTAGGGTGTCTAAATTAAATAATATAGGAGAGTTGACTGTACCCTGTTGGAGTCCGTTAATTATTTTGAACTTTTTTTTTTGGCTAAAATCGTTTTTGTTATTGATAATGAAGTATTTGTTATTGATCATGTTGTGGATTATGTAAGTGAAACGGGAATTTGTGTTTACTAGTTTCAACATAAGTCCTTTTTAACCAAACGCTATCGAATGCTTTTTCTAAATCTACTAAGCATGCTCCTACTGCCTTTTTATTGTTTTGATCCCATCTGATATCGGATATAATTGTGTATTGCAGGTGTAGTAGAATGTCTGTACTTAAAGCCAAAGGGCATACAAGACTTCATCCGAGCCGAAGTTAACTTTCCCCTTTTTTTTATTTGGATTCTTCTCAAAAGTTGAACTTTAGCATTACATTAAAGTAATTAGATTGCTTGCTATTAAGACTTTATTTAAATTTTACCTTTTCGTTTTCTTATTTTTCTGTGTTTGTGTGTGGAAAGGGGCTGCCAATTACCCTCATGCCCCATTTGCAGGCAATTTTTGTGGCTTATTTATAATTACTGCCATACACATGACACTTTGTGGTAATGCCTGACTGTGTGTGTGTGTGTGTGTGTGTGTGTAGGCATTAGCCTAATTGTAAGCAGGCCTTGCGAATGCCTTGTCAGGTCAGATGTTGCCTTCACTCGTAGACTCACAATTTTATTAGACTCGAAGAGAGCAGAACAAAAAAAAATTTCTAGTTAAAATTTCGATATATATAAAAATTTACCACTTTTCTTTTTTACTTTCGCAAAAAGTACAAAATTTGTTATTAGAATGGAATCCGAAAACACGCCAGCCGCCACCACTTCTTCCGAGGCTGAGGAGCCTGCACTAGAAATGGATAGTGAAGACTTAGAAGAGCTACAATGCCAGCGCCTGGAGCAGCTTTATAGTCTATGCCTTTATGTGCGGGAACAGTTAAGCCAGATCCAAGACGAGCTGCGTCAGAAGCAACATGAACTGGATCTACGCATAATGCAGACTATGGCGGAATTGATTGAGCAGGAGCAAGAGCAGCAGCAGGGCACAGGGGATGAGCAGGAACAGGAGGAGATGGAGGAACTGGAGGAGCTGGGGGATCTAGAGGAGCTGGATTAGCAGCTGGCTGAGGCGGAGGATTAGCAACTTTTGAAAACGATTTTAAAGCCCTTGTGGATATCGATTTGATTCTGTTTTTAAACTCGAAATCGTTTTCAAAGCCTTGACTTAAATTTATCAAATCAAAATTAACAAGCAAATTGAATAGAAATTAACATATCTGGCTGTTTAGTAAAGTATTGAAGCAAATGAGAGATAAGTGTTTGATATTTTCCTTCTTTGCATTACTCCCCAACATCAAACATTCCCCAAGTAGTTCAATAAGCAACTTTCAACTCCACCTGCTTGCAGAGAGTTGGCTCGGTGCCCTCGTATATTTTATGCAAAACATGCTCATAAAAGGACACTTCTTTTTTTTCCTGCTGGGAACACAAATCATATTACCGAACTTTACACGCTTAAAAGCGCATGTAATTGGCTTTTGAAATGTACGCGGGCTTC
Organism: Lordiphosa collinella; assembly: GCA_018904265.1. Taxonomy (NCBI): domain Eukaryota; kingdom Metazoa; phylum Arthropoda; class Insecta; order Diptera; family Drosophilidae; genus Lordiphosa; species Lordiphosa collinella. Next base: position 103,642 of record JAEIFV010000895.1, read on the forward strand.
TGTGTCCAAAAGGTTAACACGTTCCCCAAAATATCCAGGCTAGTCCTTTGGCCCAGAGAGTCCTGTGATGCTAATAACAATAAGTGTCGGTCCGCGCCCTCCCGCTATCTCAGTGTTGTCCGAACGTTTGAAATATGAGAAGCGCCCAGACCGGACAAGGACACCATAAAATGGTTGGCAACCCCGTGTTACTTTTTTTTTATATTTTATTTTTATACCCTGTACGAAAGGTAGGAGAGGGTGTAATAGGTTGAGGGAGAGTTGGGTGAAAGGTTCAAGTTTTCCTTAAAGGCCACAAAGCTACCAGCAAACGCCACAACAGGCTTAGAAAAATTTTTAAATCTAAACAAATTCCCCTTGTACAGGGTATTTGCTAGCCCAGCTCGACTAACTTATTTACTAGTATGTGTTTTTTTTTTTTCAACATTTTTCCCTGCTAATTTTGTGCTGCCAACAACTTAGCGTGTGTTTGTTGGAGCCGCTCCTGCTGCTCCTGCTGCTGCTGTTGCTGGCGTTTGTTATATCCTTGAAACTTTTTTGGGCACCCGGCATGTGCTCGTTGTTAGCTGTGACGTATATTTAACATGCCGCACCGCAACTTCAGCTACCACCCCCAGCCAGCCACCCAACATCCTCAACTCCTCAACTCAACTCCGTCGTTGCCAACTTGCCGTGCCACGATTTTTGAGTGTTGGCATGTTTGCTGTCAGAAAATTGTCAGAATTGTATGCCCCATTGCCTGTGCCTTCTTTTATTCAAAGAAGAGTGAGCTAGATTTTTCATTAGGCCTGATGATTGGAAAAATTGACAGGCGCTTTTCAAAAGCGATAACTTTATGTGTGTGCAATAAAAAAAGAAAGGAAAACGCCAAAATCTATAACAATTTATGTATGTGTGTGAGTTGTTAATGCAGCTGGTAATAAACTTTTACAATGCTGAGTGAGAATGGTAGTAAAACGCTTAAGCTGGTTATAAATTTGTATAACTAGTCAGTTAAGTAGCTTATCGATTGTTTTTAATCGATTTAAATCAACTGCTATAGTAATTTGTATGGAATGATTCATTGTGAATGGTGAAGCAGCACATGGACAAATTAATTTACTTAAACTGTCATAGCTGAGTTTGTCGGAGTTTGTCGGCCAAATTAGTTTGCAAATAAATTTGTCGGAACTTCGAAAGTTTCCATTGAATTTGGCTTAGTGTTCACTCTTGCAAGCTTGGTTTGCGAAAATTTTGTGTTGTACATCGCTGGGAAAAGTGTATCGACCTAATAGGATCCTTTGTTGAAAAATAAGAAAAAAAAATTAAATTTTTTTTATTGAGCCTACCGATAGTATTGGTTTAAGAAAATGAATGAAAAAAGAAAAGATAGAACTCCATTTGTCGTAAATTTTACAACACTAAAAATTTCAGCTTAAGGGGGTCTTCTCATTCAAAACCCGTTCTTTGGACCCTTTTTAAAAAAATTCTTATTTGAAAACGCAAAGAATAATTGAAAACTTTTTTTATTTATTGTATTACAAAAGGTTCAAAGTAAATAAAAAAATTTTTTTTGCCTCGATACGAGGGCTGTTCAAAAAGTAATGAGACTTCAAAGTTGGTGGTGAAAAAAAAGGTGTCGTCACGGCGGCCACGATTCCGGGTCTCCGGAGCGTCCGAAATGAAAAAAAAAAAAACGGGGTTATAATCAGTATAGATGTAATTCTCGGGTGAACCTCAAACTTAATTTTGTGATTTTTTTTGACAAAATGGCGGCCATTCAAAAAAAAATTTCAATTTCGGGCTTTTTTTTGTAGTTTAGTGTAAAAAAAAAATAGTAAAAAATTTTTTTAAAATTATGGTCGATGTTCACCCGAGAATGGTGACAATTCTGCGTCGATTCCACTTTGTTTCATGAAAATCGGTTCAGTTGAACTGGAGATATCATGGCCGCCAGTTCGAAAAACGTGGTTTCGAGATAAACGCGCTTTAAGTTTTCAGTTGCTTGGGAATTTAGGTCACATTGGGTCACTAAAAGGACTATATCTCCTAAACTAATTCGAGTTTTCGAAAATCCTTTTGGGGGGATATTTTTGAATATCCAAGCTATAAATAAATGCAAAAAAAAAAACGAAAAAAAAAGTTGCTCAATGAGAAGACCCCCTTAACCCAAGTGTGCCGAGCTTTTCACTTTGTCTCGTTTTAATTCAGAACGCTTTGTAAACAACAAACACGCTTCTTTTCGAACTTTTCGGTTTCTGTATTTTGAAAAACAACAAAGAAAAACTAGTTCAAAAACTAAACAGACCAAAAACGTTGAAAAATTTTAGTAATCAGTAAAAGACCAATTAAAAATTTTGTATCCAAATCTTAAAAGTGTGAAATGGCATGGAATACCAACAACAATCGGGACATGGAACAGCAGCTGGCGGCAGCGGAGGCGCCACTGATAGGGCTCAATCTACAGCGTTATGTAAGACAAGCAGTCGATGATCATCACCACGAAGGGGAGGCCGGCGATGTGGCCAACATAGGCGACTTTAATCATGTGGTGGGTCTACCTTTGGTTATACCAGCGCACAATCAGATGAACCATAATGGTGGCGGCGATGCGGATACGTTTTTCAATCCGGTAATGCCACCGAATATGGGTCAGGAGCAGGGAGCCGGCGATGCTGGCCATGGCCAGGGCGAAGGTGACGCAGCGGCGCCGGTGGCGGCGGCGGTGGCCCAGCCGCAGGGCTTGTTAATGATGCTGCGCCTGAGCCGGATGTGGCGCGAGACGCGGGAGCAGCGTCGTTGGCGCAATATCCAATCGATGATACGTCTGTGCGCTTTAATACAGCAGCAGCTGGTCACCATAGCCAACCAGATGGAGTCGTATGAGAAGAAGTTGGCCCAACACATTGCCATGATGTCCAACCTATCGCCACCAGATCCCGATGGTGACGCCCTCTAAGACGTCCAGGAGCAGGGTGATCGATTTGGCTAATTGTTGGCGTGTTGCATTCCGAAAAAAAAACACACCCAGTCGCTCCTAACAACAACCACTACCACCACCATCCATCACGTTAGTTCGTACAATTCTCAAGCGCTTTGAACACTTTGAACCAACATTTTGTAATCCTGGAACCCACAGATGAGGCGAGTTTTCAGTAAATTTTGTGCGCAAGGAAACGTTGACTTCTTTGACTCTGGAGGGGGGCAGGTGGAAGCAGAAGCAGGGCCTTGAGCCACTTGTACTAGACGGTAAATAATATTTATTTAAGTGGAATTGCATATCAAGGCGAGGTGGGATGGAAAAGTCGACCAGAGAAGCTCTTATGTATATCAAGGTTCAACAGGAGCCACCCTCGCTGGTTGGCCCGCCCTCGCATTTCGTGCACAAATTTCAAGAGTGCTAAAGAAATGACATGCAAATTAGTTTTGTTCAAATGACTGACAAGTTGTAAGAAGCCGACAGGCAGGCAGGCAGGCTGGCTGGCGGGCACAGGACGCGGTGAAATTTCCAATGAAAGGCACAACTAAAGGGTTGCCGACATAAAACTCGAACTCGAACCGTTTGTTTTGGCCACACAATGCAAAGTGCATAAAATAAACAACATTTTCTTTTGGCGGCGGCAATTTTTATGGCCTCACTCCTTGGCAGAGTCCCGAGAACGTTTTCTGGTTGCGGCCACAGGACAAAGGAGGCAACCGAAAATCGATCGAGGCTTTTAAATTAGCTGCAAATTGCTTGAAAATTGCTCCCCTCCCCCCCGCTCCCCAGCGAAATATTTGACAATTTAATTAGTCTAAAATTGGGATTATCGCTGAGCACACATCGCTCCCACACACACACACACACACATGAGACTCTAATCTGACGCATATGGTTGGCATTACCCCGTGTGTCCGTCCTGTGGTCGCCAGTTGCCGCATCAGCGATAGCAATAGCTTTTGATCCTTTTTTACTGACGCTGCTTAGTCGAAATTTTTAATTAAAACGCTGCCGCTTTGACCTTTGGTCCTTTGGTTCTTGGCTCCTTTTTTGTGGCCAACATTTTAATTAGCTTAGCTGCGTCCTTTGACATCCGAGCACCGCAGGAAGCAGTGGCAGCATTATTAGCATTACACCGCATCAAATCAACTGGGAAACAAAACCATAAACAAAAATAGAGGAAAGTTAACTTCGGCTCGGCCGAAGTTTTGTATACCCTTGCAGCTTCCATTGATAACAAAAAAGTTTTTCTAAGACTACTTTTTGGACATTACTTTTCTATGGGATCTATACTATAAAGATGTCTGATTTCTATTAAACTTGGTGAAATCATGGAAAAGCATAATACACTGTTAATTGCGAAATTTGGAGGCGATGTCATTTAAGACAAAAAGTTTTTCTCACTTCAACTTCTTTTTCGACCGATCATTCATACTGCAACTATATGCTAAAGTCATCCGATTTTGATAAAACTTTGTAGAAATGTGTCCAAAGTAAATAAAATAAGTGTATGCCAATGATAAGGACGTTTTCATTAAAAACAAAAAAGTTTTTCTCACTAGAACTAGTTTTTCGACCGATCGTTCCTATGGGAGCTATATGCTATAGTCATCCGATTTCAACCAATCTTTGTGAAATAGTCATGCTAAGATAAGTACGTTTTCTATAGAAAGTTTTTCGTCCGTCGTTCCTATGAAAAATACATCTTTTGTGAATTGTGTAAAGTATATAATTATTATAAACAAAAATTAGAGGCGTTTCCATTAAAAACAAAAAAGTTTTTCTCTGTAAGACTAGTTTTTCTACCGATCGTTCCTATGGCAGCTATATGCTATAGTCATCCGATCCGGCCGGTTCCGACAAATGTGCAGCGTATTAGTACCAAAAGACTTCGTGCAAAGTTTGGTGAGGATAGCTTTAAAACTGACGGAGGAGATAGCATAGAAACAGACGGACAGACGGACAAGGCTAAATCGACTCAGCTCGTCATGCTGATCAAGAATATATATACTTTATGTGGTCGGAGATGCTTCCTTTAATGCGTTACAAACATCCGCACAATTTTATAATACCCTTTGCAAGGGTATAAAAATTAATGAAGTGGAGAAAATGGTATTGGCCAATCGTCGAATCACCGTTAGAGAAGTTGCTGAGGACCTAAACATATCGATTGGCTCGTGCCATTCGATTTTTATCAATGATTTGGGCATGAGACGGGTCGCCGCGAAATTCGTACCAAAATTGCTCAATTGCGACCAAAAACAGCATCGACCTGTCCGCGACGACCCAAATTTGCTCCAGAGGGTCATAACTGGTGACGAATCGTGGGTTTATGGTTATGACGTGGAAACCAAAGCTCAATCATCTCAATGGAAGCTGCCGCACGAACCAAGACCGAAAAAAGCGCGCCAAGTTCGGTCGAATGTGAAAGTTTTGCTGACAGTTTTCTTCGATTGCAGGGGCGTGGTGCATCATGAGTTCTTGCCACAGGGAAGAACGGTCAATAAGGAATATTACCTGCAAGCGAAGCAATCCGCCAGAAACGCCCGGATTTGTGGAAGAACAAAAATTGGCTTTTGCACCACGATAACGCCCCTGCTCACACATCGTTGCTTGTGCGCGACTTTTTGGCCAAAAACAACACACTAATGATGCCGCAGCCACCGTATTCCCCGTATTCCCTAGATATTCATGAATAAATAAATAATTTTTGAAAAAAAAACACAAAATTCGCGATACTTTTTGAACACACCGGCCAGAGTAGGGATGCTTATCGGTTTATTTCTTATTATTTTGACCACTTTCTAAAAAGGAGAGGAGCCTTTTTCCAGAGTGGACAGGAAGGCGTTACACGATGAGTTTCTATTGCTGTACTTATACTGCAATTTAGCCCTCCAACCGCCACAAGATGAGCTATATTCCTGGACCTTTGCCAATTACGACTGTAGCTGTTTCTGCGCTTTATTAATAGTTTTATATGAGCCGGTAGAGGCTTTGTTGTGTTGAACTGGTATTAGACCAGTCTTCGGCGAGTTTGAGATCGAATTAACAACAGAATCATTGCGTGCGCCTCTAGATCCAATTAAAATTGCCAGCGGGCAGCTCATTTTCCGTCACATATGATGACCAATTCTGATACGTCCATTCTGGTCCCCAAAGATCATAACAGTTGGAGCTGTCGCCACTACGGCCAGTACTTCCGGCTATGTGGAGAAATTTTAAAGATTTAGAGCGACATTCACAAGTAGAGTAGAGCACAGCAACTTACTAACACAACGGCGTGTGCGAACAACGGGATGACATGACCATGAGGTGCAGTCCTCCGCTAGATTGGCATCGGTTTCGGTAGAGATAACCAAAACATAAATAATCGAGGAAAGCGACTGGCGGTTGGTGTATTTGCCTAGGAGGAAGCAAAAATCGGAATATGAGTCATGGATTTGAATGCTTCTCATGCGGTTTCTGTTTCTTACGCTGATCCCACACCGCATTGAAAATCGTCTCTCGAAGTCTTTCGTTGACGCGAAGCGTATGCAATTTCCTTCCAATACAGTTGAAGTAACAGTTAAGTCCAATTTTGTTTTTATCAACAACTTTCACTCTCGCGTTGACTCTGTCCGCTCACGCAACACCACAGGTTAGGTTAGGTTGTACATAGCTAAGGGTTTCGCCAAAAAGTCCGGGCACCCTCAGAATTCCGGGCCCGGGGGGAAACACCCTGGTCCCACCCCCTCTCGACGGGCTTGATCAGAGTTTCTTAGCATTTAAAATCCAACTGGCACCTTTCACAATCGAATCGAGTAGAAGTAACTGAGCTACTTCCGAAAAATACGTCCATAATATTTAACCAAGAGGTAGAAATATGCAAAGCAGTCGAGTTGAGGGGCTTGAAATGTTGGTCGATTTTGCTTGGTTGCTGATCCGTCAATTTAAACGCGCGAGTGGGGTGGGAGATGGCTCCTAGCAGCGCTTGGGTTTGGCACGCTTTGGTTTCTTGACGCCACTGGATGACTTGTGTATGGAGGCACTTGAAGAGCGTGGCTTGGGCTTGTGCTTGGGTTTGGCACGTTTAGTTTTCCCTGGGCCACACGACGACTTTTTTCTTAATGCAGTCCGTGGCTTTGGCTTGCGGCCTCTCTTCTTACGCTTTGGCTTGGCAGATGACTGCTTACGCTTGACCTTCATGGGTTTCTTTTCTGACCGTGGATTCAATTTAGGGCAACTGATACTGCTGCTGCCAGAAAAACGGTAGATTTCCTGGAAAAACAAAAATATCAATAATTGATATTGCATTTCCCTTACTCTGAAAGGACACTTAAATTTTTAGGCATAATTTTTCGCCCATGGGGAAAGTTGTTGTCTCTTTGTTGCGATTATTGTCTATTAACCAAAAATTGTGCCTAAAGATTGAAAGTGTCATTCCAGCCTAAGTTTGACTTACCGGTGCATATAGCTTGCGTTGACTTTTAGGCATTTTATTCCATTGGCGAGCAGCCTCCACTATAAGCTCTTTGCCGGAAAAAACCACATTTTTGTTTCGTCGTCGAAATTCCCTTATAAAATTTAGGTAAGGATTTCTTGAGACATACATTGGATTCCTTGGTTTCATGACACGTTTCGGCTTCTTGGCTTGGTCACTGCCGTGAGCCTCATCTACAACCATTTCCCCATGGTCTGGTTTCTCTTCGCTCTTACCTTCTCCTCCGGTGAAGCAGCTGCCGCTCTCAGATCCGCACGAAGACATTATGAAATTTATTATTATTCACTGCTAAAATTTAAAATAATAAAAATGTTTCTCCCAAAAAAAATAGAACCGTACTGTTCGAATCGTTAGCACTAACTGAAGTTAAGTAAACTTACTCCAAAGATCTCGACTGTTTTTCAGTTTGAGTGAAAACTCAGCGTATACTTTGATTTGAAAAAGATAAAGGAATAAATAAAACAATTTTTTTTTCAAATCAAAGTATACGCTGTGTTTTCACTTAAACTGAAAAACAGTCGAGTTCTATGGAGAAAGTTTACTATTGTTTAGTTAGTGCCAAGGTCTCAGTCCGAACACATCTATTTTTGTTTTAGAAAATATATTTGAATTTTTAGTAGTATTATAAAAAAGACTAAATTTTACAATATGTATTCGTGCGAATCTGAGAGCAAGCTGGAGGAGACGGCGCGCCGATATAACCAAATGCCTGAAAGTCAACGCAAGCAATATGCACCGGTAAGTCAAACTTAGGCTGGAATGACACTTTCTTTAGGCACAATTTTTGGTTAATAGACAATAATCGCAACAATAGAAAAATTGTGCCTTAAAATTTAAGTGTCCTTTCAGAGTAAGGGAAATTCAATATCAATTATTGATATTTTTGTTTTTACAGGATATCTACTGGTTTGCAAAGGACATTAAGGCGTTAGTGGAAAGCAGCACCATCAGTTTTATTTGCCCACGGTCACCAAAGAACCCCAGGAGTAAGCTCAAGCGTAAGCAGTCATCTGCCAAGCCAAAGCGTAAGAAGAGAGGCCGCAAGCCAAAGCCACGGACTTCGATTGCCATTCGAAAGAAGTCGTCGTGTGGCCCAGGGAAACCGAAACGTGCTAAACCCAAGGGCAAGCCCAAGCCACGCTCTTCAAGTGCTCTCAAGAAACCCAAGCGTGGCAAACCCAAACGCAAGCCCAAGCCTCGGACTTCGATTTCCAAGCGAAATAAGTCTGCAAGAGGCCCCAAAAAACCAATGAGTGCCAAACCCAAGCGCTGCTAGGAGCCATCTCCTACGCCACTCGCTCCTAAATTAAAAGTAACGGATCAGCAAAAGCAACTAGTTCCAAGCAACATTGAAAAATTGGTAATAAAGCATGTTTCAAGTATGGATTTTCAACTCGACTGCTTTGCATATTTCTACCTCTTGGTTAAATATTATGAACATATATTTCGAAAGTAGTTCAGTTACTTCCACTCGATTCGATTGTTTTAAATGCTAAGATACTCTGATCAGGACCGGGGTGTTTCCCCCCGGTCCCGGAATTCTGAGGGTAAGTAAAAATAAAATTAGCTTGTCAAGATGACAACAGCCCCAAAGGGGCCAAAGCCGAGCCTCTCTCAATCTCTTGGCTTGTGCGCTTCTAATTTTAGCACAAGAGAAAGGGACCTACAGTTTAACGCCGAATCCGAACGGCAGTTTTTGAGAAGCTTTTCATGGCTAATTACTGCAATGCTGGCGCCAACAGCAAAGAGGTGTGGCCGGGTGTAAAGTTTTATTCAAAGAAAAAAAACTTTTCATTAGATGTTCCGAGGCGGGATCGAACCCACGACCTCATGCACAGCAGTCACGCACACTAGCCGCTGAGCCACCTGGCCTCTAATTCTGAGGGTGCCCGGACTTTTTGGCCTAAAGCCTAGTACGGAGATCGTAAAACTGTTTGTGCGCACGAAAAAGCCATTTATTACAAAAGTGGATCGTAAAACAAAATAGTGTGCTAAGATAACAAAAAAATGCCAAAAACGCCAAAAAGGCGACGCATCCTATCGATTTACCTACATCGACATTGGAGCTTATGGAAGTGAGGGAGACATGAATGTCTTCTCGCTTTCTAAGTTTGGCAAGGCCATTCTGTCTGGCAGTCTGGAGTTTCCAGAAGACAACTTGCTCAACGGAAAGAACACCCCATTCTTCCTTGTTGGAGATGATGCATTTCCGCTGCACAAGCGCATCATGAAGCCGTATGGGGCTCGAAACCTGACCCAAGAAGAGCGAGACTTTAATTACCGCCTCAGTAGAGCTCGCCGATGTATTGAGAATACATTCGGTATTCTTAGTGCCAAGTGGATGGCTGTACAATGCACTTTGCTGTGTCAGCCGAAAAGAGCCCAAAAAATTGTAACAGCATGTTGTTTCCTGCACAATTATTTGATGCGAACAAATCCAAGGGAGTATGCGAAGTCTAGAGATTTGGAAACACCCCAAAGCAACGCATGTACCCCTCTTCAAGGTTTCCGTGGTCGTTTGCAAGACTACCCGAAATTTGTTCGGAATTCGGTTAAGGAGTATGTAAACTCTCCAGTTGGATCTGTACCGTGGCAATACGAATCTGCTGGCGTGCCAAATCCATCTAATCCGATGTAATAAATTTTCATTCTCATTTTTATAATTTACTAATTCAAAAAATAAATGCCATTATTATAAAATTTACAAAATTATTTCAATATATTTCGTCATCGTTGGCCCGGGCAAGCAACAACTCAGTAACATCTCTTTCTGCATTGCGGGCTGCTGCTGGAGTCATCCTATTCAGCAAACTGTCCCAAAACTGTAGGGCGGGCAAGTTTGCCAAGCTCCACACCTATGGCTTCCCATGCACTTTTTACGGCAAGTGCATTAAAGTGATTCTTATTTGTGAGGTCCCAAATAAGCGGCTTTGCCTCTACTGCCTTTTTAAGCGATCTTATCTTCCTCATGGAAGCGCTTCAAGCGATTCTTACGTTCATTCTTTTTTATTTGACATTTTTTTTGCTCTACCGACCGTCAAAATAAATAAATTTTATTAGTTTGGGCGCACAAACAAAACTCGAACAGCTGTTCAATAAAATCCACATGTGCAAAGTAGTTGGCAACGCGAAGACGTCAGTGTGGATTTTACAACCCCCCTGATTGCTTGTCAGCATACTAGTCACAAAACGTTTTACGTCAAAAACTTTGTGAGTGGTTTTACAGTGTCATTTTAATATGAAAATTTTTGTTTGCGAGCGCTTTTTTGCGTTCTCCATACTAGGCTTAAACCTAAGCTATGTACAACATGAAATGAACCGAAACGTTTTCTTTTCTGGTTTTCGGTTCTGGTTTCGGTTCAGCATATTCGTATTTTTTCATTTTGGTTAGCGGTTCGGTACCAGCTGGCTCGGTTCTGTTCCTGTAGTGAACATTCTTTAGGTTTTGTTTAAAGCCTCCTACAATTGTTATAGTGATCACTAAAGCTTGACATTCCAATAATTGCACTCATATCTTTTCCATTTATTTCCAACCAAATTCTCACTTTCATGTTCGACTTTTGACTAACAAGTTGCAAATTTGTTTTTATTCCCACCCAACCCAAATTTACTCCACAATTCAGTGGGCAGCAGCAAAAAAAAAAGAGTACATATACATATGCATATATATTTTGTATGTATGTAAACCGAGTGCCTAGCGTAACCGCCAAACAATGCCACTACATTAGCAGCTGCATAAAAAATCAACCCCTTTTCAGTCCCATCCGCCCCCCCCCCCCCAAACCCCCACACCGCACACCAAATTCTGCAGCCACAACCAAATAATTGGACTTTATGCTGATGCAATGCCCCAATACGCAGAAAAAAATACGCTCCTCCATCTCTCTCTCTCGCTGCCCACAAGAGCGGAAGTTAACTTGCGTGTCCAGACCCCACCCATTCCATACACTAAAATCCACCCAACCAACTCTCTGGCTGTTGCTGGCGGCTCGTCTCGTTCGGTTGCGGTTCAAATTTAATATTCACTCGCGCAAATAATCCCACACAGATACAGAAACCCACACACACACACACACACACGCACACAAACAATGGCAAAATGGCGCTGCTAAGCTGTCATATTGGAATGGAGGTGGGAATGGGTTATGGGGGGTGCAGGTGGAGCAGCTGGGGCGGGTATACAAACTGCAACTGCAAGTGAAGTGTTGTCTGTGGCTAGCCAGGCTCTGACTCTGCCTCTGAGCTGGTTGAGATTGTTTACTATTTGCCAATGGAGATTTCATTTACATACAGCAAATTCGTTCAAGTTGTTGTTGTGCACAGTATGAAACAAATGAGACGGCAGCTAAATATAAAGTTGAGCTCTAAAACTATCAATGATTTCTTTATAAGCTTTTATATTCCATCACCAAGTATACAAAAACGTATGCCCCGAAGTACCCCAGGTGCACTAGTGTTGTTGTAAAGCAAGCCGTACCCACGTTCCTCATAAAACAAGCCCCATATTCGCCCAGAAAATTTTGAAATATTTTATTAAATGCCGACACAATACCACAAAGAAGGCTGATTGAGTGCACCACCAAAGTCTTGCATCTGCAGTCTTCTTGCCTAGCGATTGTCATTCCTGCAGACGTCTCTCCATGCCAGCGATGCCATAACTGCTTGGGAATTCACAAAAAGTTCGATATAAAGGGGGCCATACTCAAAGACTCAAAAAAGACAGCCTTCCTGGATTTGAGCTTCTCTAAATTTTCGATATGGTAAGTAGACCATATCGAAAATCTTTGAGAAACTCAAAACGTTGTATTTCTATTCAATTTCAGTCTTATTCCTGATTCTTGTAAGCATTTCACGTACTAAAATCATAGGGGCTATTGGTAGAATTGTCTTGAAGACATGATCCGTGACTTTTCGAGTAGAGACTCTGTATTATGATTCTACGGTACTTTGTTCCATTAAAAAAAAAAAACTTATAATGATTTTTAAAGCTTAAGGGTCTTCTCATTTCAAAACCCGTTTTTGGACCCTTTTAAAAAAATTCTTATTTGAAAACGCAAAAGAATAATTGAAAACTTTTTTTATTTATTGTATTACAAAAGGTTCAAAGTAAATAAAAATTTTTTTTTTTGCCTCGATACAGAGGGCTGTTCAAAAGTAATGAGACTTCAAAAGTTGGTGGTGAAAAAAAAAAGGTGTCGTCACGGCGGCCACGATTCCGGGTCTCCAGAGCGTCCGAAATAGAGAAAAAAACGGGGTTATAATCAGTATAGATGTAATTCTCGGCTGAACCTCAAACTTAATTTTTGTGATTTTTTGACAAAATGGCGGCCATTCAAAAAAAATTTCAATTTCGGGCTTTTTTTTGTAGTTTAGTGTAAAAAAAAAAAGTAAAAAAATAATTTTAAAATTATGGTCGAGGTTCACCCCGAGAATGGTGACAATTCTGCGTCGTTTCACTTTGTTTCATGAAAATCGGTTCAGTTGAACTGGAGATATCTGGCCGCCAGTTCGAAAAACGTGCGTTTTGGCTGTAAACTTCGCTTCAAAGTTGCTCATGAGAGCCCCCCTTAAATTTAGGTCACATTGGGTCACTAAAAGGACTATATCTCTAAACTAATTCGAGTTTTCGAAAATCCTTTTGGGGGGATATTTTTGAATATCCAAGCTAATAAATAAATGCAAAAAAAAAAGTCGAAAAAAAAAGTTGCTCAATGAGAAGACCCCCTTAACTAATAGATAAATAAACAGTACTCAGTATCTAAGACCATTAATGCCTATATCTTTGTTAATTACAATCGTTGTATTGATGGATTATGCTTGTTTGCCTCATTCACATGTCCCCTTGGGCTAAGTACCAACCAACAAAAAAAAAAAAAAAAACAGTATACAACTTATTATGCGGATGTGTTCTAGGCCACGCACATAATGCGGCAAAGGCAACAAAACTTATAAATATTTATTTACATCCGGAGCATCGTCAGGAGCTGGATGCGATTTGGGGTGAATGCATAAAGCACATTCAAGTGAAGCGCCGCGATTCGCGACCAAAGTAAATAAAAGTGGCCTCCCTCTCTCCAGCGCTCTCTCTTTCGGCTACTGTGTTATCTTTTTGGGAAAATCGCTAACAATAAATAATTTATGTGCAGCGGGCACAAAATGATAATGAAAAACCAACCCCATGCATGGCCAATGGCCTCGTTACCCAGGCCGCATCCCAGCCAGTGCCAAGGGGGTTGGGTTTTGGGTTTTGTATTCGCATTTTCGAAATGGACTTTTTAAGGCGATTTTCCCAGCGGCCAGTTGAGTGGCATTGAAATCAAAATCCAAATCGTACAACCAACCACTTCAAATGGTCGGTAAGGAGGAGGCAGGGGGTTGAGGGAAGCATAACATTATCAGCCATATGCAGCAGGCAGACGCACTTACTCGCATGATGAATGTTTTTTGCCTGTTTTTATTTCGGTTCGACCCCCCGGCGGGTATTAGATAACCAAACACAATGGCAACGCGACTCGCGACTCGGCAGATTCCCAACCGAAACAACAACAACAACAACAAGAAAACAGTTACAAAATGTAATCCGAAGTGTGTGTGAGAGAGAGTTCCTGAGTGCCATCACTAATATCTACACCAAAAAAAGCTAGCCGAAGGCGGCCATTTTCGTGCTAAGTATTTGGATGTGTGTCAAGGACAGGAAATTGGTAACTGGTTCAGATTAGCGCTTTCATTTCGTGCTTCCATATTTCTATAGGTGTGGCGATTTTTGAAATTTACAAGTCACCAAAACTAACGCCAATTTCCACCTAAATAAAAGTAAATACTTTGTTTTTGTTAGTCCATTTGGAGCTTTGAAAACTATTTTGAATCCAATCAAATATTCATTGTATTCCAAAATTTATATCCAAAAATCACTTTTTGTGAAGCTTTGATAGTAATTTGATGCCGATCGGATGAGGAGCATAATAGTTTCCTACAACAGTTTTTAATATACATTTCCCGACTTTGGGGGGGGTAGATTTTCCAAAATTTTTAAGTCGCGTTTTAGGAATTTTTCTATGTGTAGCTTCGAAAATCAGTTGTGAGCCAATTGTAAAGGTAAACTTATGGCATAACAAACTTAAAAACCCATTTTTCACCCCAGGAGTTGAATGTTCCCAAAAATTTGAAATGCAGTCATTGTTCAATTTGAATTTTCATACATTTCGATGAAAATGAGTTTGGAGCTGATCGGATGAAAGCTTAAAAAGGTTGATGATAATTTTCGCATTTTCCGACTTTAAGCAGATTTTCCAAAATGTTGACCCTTTTTGATGTGAAACATCTTTAATTTGGTAAAGGATTCTAGTGGGGTAAATTTGATTTCAGCGTCACGATGGATGGGGGGGGTGAGAAACTATGTCCAATTGGCTAGCCAGGCACCAAGCCTCAACTCCGGCAGTCATCCGCACACCCACCAGCGCACACACACGCACGCGCACACACACAAAAACAAAGACAAACACAGAAACAAAGACAAGAGCAAACACGAAAAAAAGACAACAACAAACTCAATAACAAACACAAAGTCTAAACACAAAAGACAAGAAACAAACACAAAAAAAACACAAAAAAAAAACAAACACAAAAAAACCAAACAAACACTAAGACGCAACAAAACAAAACACAAAACAAACACAAAACAAAGATAAACAAACACAAAGGCAAAAGACAAAAGACAAAAACACAGATAACAAACAACAAAAAAAAAAAGACAATTACCCTCTAACAATACACGGCAGGGGACAGTCACAAATCAGCGACACACCCACAATGCCTTTTACGTGATGATCGTGCGGCAACGATGAGCTGTTCCCGCTTTTCGCGTGGATCGCCTAAGAGTGGTGAGGGCTTGCATGCAGTATTACAAACAGCGATATGGAAGCGAGAACTATAGAGGGACACCGGCCTTCAAAATCAAAAATTATCCCCGGCGCCGGCGACGGAGCGAAAAAAACGAACCATAAAGCACGGACGGGAACAACGGGACGGGAACCAGAATAACAAAGACGAAGCAAAAAAAGAAAACAAAAGAAAACAACAAAACCAGACACGAGATCGACAAAACAAAGAGCTAGGGAATACCAGATCGCGAATTTTTTTTGAGTCCTTTTTTTCAGTCATAAAGATTCAGAATATAATATCGAAAACTTAGTATCGAATACCTTAGAATCGATTGAGCCCGAGACGAAACAAAAAATCATTAGCAAGTACTTAGTAAGCGCGTTTATCTCGAAACCACGTTTTCGAACTGGCGGCCATGATATCGTCCAGTTCTACTGAACCGATTTGTTGAAACAAATTTAATCGAGTAGAATTGAACAGTCTAGATCGAATAGTAAAATGAGTATTTTTGCGATTCTTTACGATTTTTTTTTACACTAAACTACAACAAAAATGGGAAATTCGATTTTTCTATTTCAAGTGGCCGCCATGTTTGTCAGCCACAATCACAAATTTTTTATTTTACTACGGCCAGAGTTTACTCTATGCTGATCATAACCCGCTATTTTTTTTCACCTCCTGGGGCCGGAAACGTGCCGCCACCACCATGCCTTTTTTGAGGGCACAACTTTGACGGTGCCATTCTATGGACAGCCCCTATATCGAGGCGAAATTTTATTTTCTTTCATTCATTAATTCAATAAAAAAAAATTTTCGAAATATCTTTTTGCGTTTTCAAATGAGAATTTTTTCAAAAAAGCTTACAAAAAAGTCCAGCTGATGGAGAATAGGCCTTAAGTTTGGAAAATGACTTTACTTACAAACCGAAGTTCCAAGTCAATCGGATGAAAAACAGATACAAATTTTTCGGGCATTTCCCCCGAAATCGGGAAAATAAGTGTCCAAGTCAATCAGTTGAAAAAATGTATCCCAAATAAACTTTTTTCTGCTTATGATTACCAAGTCCAAACTTAGAAGAAATGCCTTTTGGAACGATTCCGTGTAAGTGTTTAGCTAGAGGGCGTCTCGACCCACGTCTAAATGATTAATTCTTCTTTTAAGAGTTTTAATTTCGAACTGTTTAACCTCAGTGATCGTACAGTAGTATATAAGTCTGCATTTCGCAACGTTAAGCCCTTCCCACAAATTGCGCATACGCCGCATGTGTTTCAAGCTCTCTCTTCTCTCTCTCTCTAAGTACTTACATATGTTGCCGATTTGCAGTTTCGGCTAATTAGCCACAATTTCGTGGCCTGAAACGGTCGTCTGGCTGGTGTCAGGTACAGGTCAAACAGGTTCAACGGCATTTCGTCCGAGTCGGAAAGTTCTCGAGTTGTTTTCGCAGTCAGTTTGTGGTACCGGCGTGTTAGGTTAACAATTAGCTGGCTATAATTTGGCTCTGTCCTGCCACACGGACGACAACTGACCGCTGTTGCATTTTTCAAAGTTGCAATTCTTCCCTGACCCCCCCCCTGTCCAACCCGCTTCAACATGTCAGCGTCGCGACGCGTTGTTGTTGCTTTTTTTTTCGCTGACGCTCCTCTTGTATCTCGTACAACTGTCCAAGTGACAGCTGCCGCCGTGACTGTCAGTTGGGGCTACCTCCTCCGCCTCCAATGCGCAATCAGTTGCAACGCAATTTGATTTTGTCGCTTCATGGCTCATGCTCCCCTCTGCCCCGCTCCCGCTCTTGGGTCACCATAAAGTGCACATGTCGCTTCGTGTTCACAGTGACATTCATTCGGCGTCACAGTGCTTTCTTTTCCACCAGCCATAAAAACTTTTTTGTTGGCCCGCCTGTCTGGCCATTGCAATTGTTTCACCTTTTTTGATACACACACACACACACACAGGCACACACCCCCTGCCCCTCCACACAATGGCAACTTCATGGGCATTTTTTGGCAATTTGTTTGACGGCTTCAAGTTGCCGACGTTGCTGCGGTTGCAAAAGTGCATTAGCCAGAGCCCAAAACTGACTGTCATCGTCGCATCGAATGATGAGTGGGGAAAGCGGAGTGGATGGTGTGGGATGGATGTGAATGGATTTGGAATGGAAGTGGTCATAGAATGGATCACATGCATTAGTTGGTTGGTGTTAAACGCTTTCATTAAGCAATCTGGCAAAGTTTATATAAAGTGACAAGGAAAAAGATAGCTCGCTTGAGCTCTGCAAGCTACTTACCTTTTTTTGTGCCGCTTTTGCTTTACTCTAGTCAATTAGGTCACTCAGCTAACAGCAGAATATTTAAAATAAAGAAGAGAAATTATCAAGGTATGAAAAAGGCTCCGACCTTGATGAAATATATAAACAAATCACCGATGTAGACAAAATAGGGCATCTTCCCAAAAAGTGTTCGAAGTTTTTATACTCTGTACCAAAGGTACATAGAGTATAATAAGTTTGTGCAAAAGCCATGTCCGTCTGTCTGTCCGTATGAACGCACGAGATCTCAGAGATGGTAAGAGATAGAGGTTTGACATGTATGGGACTTATGCTTCTTATACTTGCAGGCAGATCAAGTTTATTTTTAATTTTAGCCACGCTCCCCTCCCGCCTCCGCAAATTGGAAAAACGTCATATCTCACACAGTTTATAGATAGAAGATTCGTTCCTTCTGGACACATTTAGTAATTAGGAATAAATCCGCCAAAGGAATGGTAGAGATCGGATGAACGGTTGTCGAGTTTATATAAAAAAAACTAAAATTATTCACAGGTACAGAGTATGTTATGGTCGGGCTTGACCGACTTTTTTGGGTGGGTAATTTTTATTTTTCAGTCCGGATTGACCAACTTTTTTGAATTTGGTCAAAGGAGTAAGCCCGATAAAATTGAAATGCTGACTTTCGATGTCTGATATTTGCCCGTAGGGTCGGGAAATTCCCTGAAAAGCGTCGGAAAAGTTTGTATGGGGAAAATTTATTGTCACCCGATTGACTTGAAATTCGGTTTGTAAGCACAGTGCATAATTATTGGACACGTGTTTTCCTTATTTGGAGAAAATCGCCCACCCACAAAAATTCTCGGAAAATTCTTTATGCAAAATTTTTTTTTCATCGTATTGACTTGGAATTTGGTTTGTAAGGACAGTTAGTGAATTAAATTTCATGTGAGTTCGATGCTGGAAAATTCGACCAGGGTCGGCCACGTCCGAAAAACGTCTTAAAAGTGCATATGAGTAACATTTTTTTTTTCATCCGATTGACTTGAAATTCCGGGTTTGTGAGAGGACAGTATGTGAAATAAAATGAAATGTGATTCTCCGATGTTGGAAAATTCAACCGTAGGATTGGGGAAATTTTTGCAAAAAGCGTCGGGCAAGTTTGAATGGAAAAAAATTTCAATCCGATTGACTTGGATTGTAAAGAATGTAAATGAAATATTGAAATGTGATTGTCGATGCTGGAGAAATTCGACCAGGGACGGACAATTCAGGAAAAGCGTCGGAAGTTTGCATTGGAAAAATTTTTTTTTCATTCTATTGACTTGAAACTGGGTTTGTAAGCGAAGTATACGAAATAATTGGACACGTTTTTTCCCAATTTGGGAAAATCTGCCCGCAAGGAAAATGCCTGGAAATTCGATATGCCAAAATCTATTATTCATCATACGATTGGCTTTATTTCATTGGCCTATTTTTCATACGATTGGCTTTAAACTTTGTTTGAGATAGTATAAGAAATAAACAAAGAAGGCCTGTAACTCGGGCTGTTGTTTTTCATTGTACGGATGTGCGGGACGTGGACCTCGACCTGGAGATAGCACTGACCTTGGACGTTGGAGTGGGACCTGAAGGAGGAGTGGCCATTGAGGCCGGTCCAGAGTGTATGGAGAGGCCAGAGGTGGCCTGGTATGCAGAGGTGGCCATAGAGGTGGGCCATAGAGGGGGGGTGGCCAAAGAGGTGGCCATGGAGGTGGCTAGGGAGGTCCATGAGGTCGGAAAATGGTCACAAAAACCGTAATATTTGCAAAATTTTAATCTCGGAAACTTTGGGATTGGCTGACGTTCCCGGATGGTTTTTGGCAGAAGAAATGGTCGGAAAGAAAAGAATCTGCGAAGGGAAAAATTATAGCGTTCATCCGGATTGCAATGCAACTGAGGAATGGTTGAAGAATTGGTGGACAATGTTGTTGGGCCGATCTTTATCAAATTGTGTTTGCAAGCTTAAATTTGAAAAGTTCACCACCAAGATCTCGGAAATGTCAGGAGAGATTTTATTTTTAACCGCGAAGGGGCAAAAGTGTTAATCTGCTTTCAGCCGATGTATGTAAGATACGGCCAAATATTTTCCAGTTGTGAAGTCCTGACTTTTCCTCAAGTCGGAAAAAGAAGACTGATACTCTTATTTCATCGGTTAAAGAAAGCTTTAAACCTGACGGCGGCGCAGCGAAGCAAACTAGTTCCATATAAAATAAGTTATTTTTAGCGGCTTATTACTTAAAGCTTTATTGTTACCCAAGAGAAGTAAATGTGTAGAGCGAAAATATTCGTCTTTTGCAGTTGGGTTCTGTCAAATCCCTCACCTCAGAGCCGAGTTCTGAACCTCTACAACTGACCAAGGTAGAAGAGGCAAGTGAAAGCAATTCCAGCGAAAGCGCTGGATTTTGTCTGAGCAACTGTGTTCTTCTAAATTGTCATACATAGACGTTCAAGTTTCCACACAAGCAACATATTAAATTATAAAATATTTTTAAAAATATTTTTTTGTAGTTTTTTTTAATATTTGAAAATGGCTAACTCAAATTAATGGAAAGGTAGAACAAACAATAAGCAACAATAAAAAAATTAAATTGAAAAATAAAAATAGGAATAACAACCTGCTAGGGAAGACGATAGCTTCACTTTTGAACAATTATTGTAAAGTTTCAACTGGGCATACATTTTGCCCAAATCAAACAGAAAAAGCCTACTAGGATGGTCAGGAGTTTATTTTTTGAGCGAAGAGTTAGCTTTATGGTCTACAGTAAACAAAACAGGCAAAATTGCTAAACAGTTAATAAGCCCATCCAGTTTACAACAAACGGGTCATAGGTTTGAACCTGCTGCTGAATGTTACTGAGTAGTAACTTGTTAAGTATCGAGTTTGAGTCTAAAGTAGACTGATCGTAATGCAAAAAGCAAAGTAGTATACTTAATGCCCATTAATTTTAGTTAAACTAACTCATTTTCTGCAAAATTGTGTGAATGATGAACCAGAATTAAAATAAAGAACAGACTTCTTCCGTTTTTTTTTTTTTTGTCTAAGTTCGTTTTTTTTTTTCCTGTATTTTTGATTAATTTTTGGTGTATATGAAATTTTATTGCACTGAGCACAGTTGGTGGGCTTTATTACAAAGGACACTTGTTTTTCTTGTTGTTGTTATTGTTGGTTTTAGCACTCAATTGGATTTGGTGCTGCTTTTGTGTTGTTGCATTGTGGCATCGATTGTTTGACTTGGCCTACCTCGGATATTGTAATTTTTCTTCTTTTGGCCCAGCTTCCATTTGTCGTCTGCCTCGCCCTGTGTGAATACGCGTAGCATGTGCGGTCGCCATATTGGCGTTTTAAACGCACACACTTACACACGCACACACACACACACACACACACGTATAGACATTGACATGAGCGTAGTATTGATGGGCATGTTTCATGCGCCGTTGTCAGCCAAATTTAATGCGCGCCGCAAATATGCAAGCCGCCACATCTCTACCCCAACGCTCCCCCCGGCATCCTTCTCCACCAGTTTGTGTCAGACAACAAGCGCGACTTTTCATTTGGTCATTTACTGTAATGCAATGCCCCAAACCAGCACCCACAAAGAGGGCGGGGTGAGGGAGCACGTGACGCGGCGACGGGCTGAAAAATTGTTGTTGGATTTATGGCGGCATTACACGACATGATTAATAGAACCAATGGCATGTGAAACTCAGTGGGAGCGAGGAGCAAGGGCCAGCACATGGACACGTTACAATGTTGACCAGAAGGCGGATTTAAAACTAGCACATATCGTCAGCGATCATCAAAGCAGCTAAGGACCCACGAAGGGCGGCTGCTATAGGGTTGTGGTGGGGAAAGTGAGGACAAAAATTAAGGATTTGCCTTGACGTAAGATTAGTAAAATGTTGTGGTGAAACCTTGAAATAATTTACTTAAGATCCGGGGGAATCAGTCTGAGATTGAAGCGAAAAACGATGCGAGTCCGGAACATCGACTTTTTACCGCTAACAAGGCCGAAGCTTAATTCGAACCTCAATAACGAAAGTTAAAAAAATCTTTAAAACAAACCATAAAACGATCCTCTAAACTGGACCTCAAAACGAACACCAAAAATAACCTTAAGCGGACATCAAAACGAACTCCGCCATAACCGACCTCGATCCTTAAAACGAATCTTAAGACGAACCTTAAATCAAAGCTTAAAAACCTTAAGCGAGCCATAAAACGAACCTTAAACCGAGCCTTATACAGAACCTGATATGAACCTCAAAAGAACCTCAAGCCGAACTTTAAATCTAACCTTAAAACCCCAAAGCGAACGATAAAGCGAACCCCAATATAAACCTCAAAAAGTTACCTGAAATCGAACCTAAGATGAACCCTAAATCTGAACCTTGGGAACCCTAAGGCTTAACCTAAAATAAACCTTCAAACTATACCCAAAACGAACGCCCAGCCAGGACCTCCAAAAACCCTTAAATCGAACCCAAACGAAGCGAAATTTCCTCAAAACAACCAACTTTAGTCGAACCTAAAATGGAACCCTTTTTAATAACCTTAAGGGGGTCTTCTCATTGAGCAACTTTTTTCGACTTTTTTTTTTTTGCATTTATTTATAACTTGGATATTCAAAATATCCCCCCCAAAAGGATTTTTCGAAAACTCCTGAAAATTAGTTTAGAGATATAGTCCTTTAGTGAC
>JAEIFV010000896.1:5000-125935 GCA_018904265.1 Lordiphosa collinella
TATCTTTTCTGGAAACTATGTTTTTCACACAGATGTTATAAGCGGATCTGATGATAAAAGTAATCCATTCGTGACATCTTTTATCGTATTACTTCTATTATCTTTACGGGTATGGTTTTGTCGTAAATTCCACTAAGCCACATGGAATAGAGTTAGCGCTTGGGGACCGACATTTCATCTAAAAAGAGCAACAGACTTACCAGTTGGTAGTAGTTCGCTATCATTTTGGATATTTTACGCTATTGAACGACGTTAGTTATAGTCGAACGATGTCAGTATACGCACAAAAACTATATATGCTAAGACAGCTTACTTCTAAAGTAAAAGGAAAATGGCTTGGCTAGTTGACACAGCCCCAAAGGGCAAAAACCGAGCTTCTCTCAATCTCTTGGCTTGTGCGCTTCTAATTTTCGCACAAGAGAAAGGGACCTATAGTTTAACGCCGAATCCGAACGGCAGCTTGAGAAGTTTTTCATGGCTAATTACTTCAAAGCTGGCGCCAACAGCAGAGAGGCGTGACCGGGTGTAAAGTTTATTCAAAGAAAAAACTTTTCATTAGATGTTCCGAGGCGGGATCGAACCCACGACCTCTTGCGCAGCGGTCGCGCACACTAGCCGCTGAGCCACCCGGTCACAACTTACTTCTACCACTATTTTTTTGCTACCCATGAAAAGACAAACATTTAATTTTTTATTAGTACATACCTTATCTGAATGAGAAAAAAAGATATTCAGGCCTGTTCCCGTTTCCGAGTGGAATGAAAAAGTAAAACGATCGCAATTCCGAATCGTTTTCATTTTGGTGTTCCCGTTTCCGAGTGAAATAGAAATCGATTGTCTTTTCGAATGAATGTTCGAATCGTTATCGAATTTTAATTCAGCCATAAGGCAGCCTTGGCAATTTCGATCAACACTGCGCATGCGCTGATTCGGAATTGCGAACAGCTCGGTTTCATTTCGATCGTTTTTCTTCCGTCTGCATGCAATCTCTGATGTACAAATTTAATAAAAATAATTTTAAATCAAATTGAAGGCTCGATATATCAATGAATACTTCAAAATCTCTACAATATTTGACATGTTAAAATAAAAATACTTGCAATATGCAAAGAATCACCGATGCCAAGAAAATTTGCATTTACTTTTCATTCCATTGACTCTTAGGCAAAACTTTTGAAACCGAATAACTTGATCGTTTTTCGGAAACGGGAACAGCTACCAATTCCGATTCCGCATGATCTGATCGAAATCGAAAACGGGAACAGGCCTGATTGACTAAATAAACTTTAATTTGTTTGTTTTTTGGCTCAACCAACGAGTCACGAGTCAATATACGAGGTGTGTTTAAAGGAAAAGGTGAAATTTGAATTTTTTTTTTAAAAGAACTTATTTATTCATCAATATGCATTTTGTCGCCTTCAAAGTAATCGCCCTCGGATATAATAAACTTGTGCCAACGCATTTTCTAGTCCTAGAAGCACTTCTGAAATGCGCTTTTCTGTATGGCCATCAGCTCGTTCTTCGATTCTGACTTGATCTCATCAATTGTGGCAAAACGCTTCCCTTTCATTGGTCTCTTCAGTTTTGGGAATAGGAAAAAGTCGCAGGCATCCGAATCTGGTGAATAAGGTGGTAGAGGCATGATATCGGTGTTGTTTTTGGCAAAAAAATCACGAACAAGCATTGATGTGTGAGCTGGTGCATCGTGATGCAGAATCCACGATTTGTTTTTCCACGATTCCGATCGTTTCAGCCGCATCGTTTCACGCAATCGTTGCATAACTTCTGCGTAATATTCCTTATTAACTGTACGACCTTTTGGCAGGATCTCATGATGCACCACTACAGTCAACTTAATCAAAGAAAACAGAGCAAAACCATCACATTTACTCGAACTTGGCGTGCTTTTTTCGGTCTTGGCTCATCTGGCCGCTTCCAATGGGACGATTGGGCCTTGGTTTCGATGTCATAACCATATACCCACGTTTCGTTACCAGTTATGACCCGTTTGAGCAAACCCGGATCGTCGTTGATGTCATTCTACAACTCCTGAGCGATACTAATGGGACGTTCCTTTTGCTCAAAATTTAGCAAAAATTAGTCAAAAATCGAAGAGCTCACAAAAACGTGACTGACCTTTTCAGTTCCCAAAAACAAACTACTAATCGAAATTGACTGCTAGTGCAAATAAATGAAAAACATTTGTGACCGAATATTACAAAAACAAAATATCGATAATCGAATGTACACAGCCCGCGGAAATTAAAAATTCACCTTTTTCTTTGAGCACATCTCGTATGTTCACTTTGAAAGCTCGCAGCTGATCAGCTGGCCCAAGAGCTCAAACAAAAACTTCTATAAACTTTGACAATTGTAGTTAATTAAGGGAAACAAAAACAAATCTGAATTTTCAAAAATTTGAATTCGACTTATATGGCTTCTTCACTGAAGCACTGAAAATACAGATGGCTGTCCTCATTGTGTCGCATCTGCATTTGCATTTAGAGAGCATATGCTCTTTGTTTACAATTGACCAAGCCTCTTCACACCAATTGCCATTACATTGGGAGTCTTAACTTTGTGCAATTCATTGAGTTATTATTGACTAGTTTATGAAAGACTAGATTAATTGCAGGTTTCAAGCTTCTGCCAATTGGACCGCATAAATGTTGTGTTGGAAAATTCGTCAATACGCGAAAATGTACATTTTGCCAAAATGCAATATGCAGTTGTAGTGAGGCCAGGGCATTAAATCCCGCTAGATTGGTTATTTGGGCTACTGTGCGTAGTGTAGTAACAGAGGCCCAATTGATGCGAACGGCGACGAATCGATAATTCAAGGTCATCAATCACACTGGCGGATAAAAATCAATAATCTGGAAGCGTTGTTCGTTTGTAACGCGATTCATGGTTAAATTATAGACCAAACTGCAACAAATGCAAATGCAGATGTGACACGAAAACAGCTGAGCTGCTAAAAACAGTGTAGCCAAAAAGAAAGTTGCTATAAAATCACCTTTTCGACTATCGTGCATCCGATCTTTACCATTCCTTTGGCGGATCGATGAAGAATCCTGATTATTAAATATGTCCACAGAACGAACCTTCTATTTATAAAACTATGGGAAAAATGATCTTGATCTGCCTGCAAGTATAAGATGTTTTTGTTCCATACATGTCAAACCTCTATCTCTTAACATCTCTGAGATCCATTGAGGGACATGGCTAAGTAGACTCGCCCGTTGATGATGTTCTATACTTTTGCACAAACTTAATATACTCTGTGTACCTTAGGTACTGAGTATAAAAAAGGCGATTTGCATGGAGAAAAGAATGCACAAAAAAGGTAAAAATTAACGCCCTTTTCAAACATGTAGTTGACAAACTTGGAATTGATTCAAAAGGGTTAATTTAAATTTTTGTTCGATAATGTGTCTTAGTTTGAATGCCATGATTTTGTGGTCGCTATTAATTTCGCAGCCATGCAAAACCTTCTAAACTGCCTTTCGGATTCGGCGTAAAACTGTAAATCCCTTTCTCTTGTGCGAAAATTAGATGCGCACAAGCCAAGAGATTGAGAGGAGCTCCGCTTTGGCCGTTTGAGGCTTTGTCAAGCCATTTTACATTAATTTCGCACAAAAAAGGAATCATATGACCTATTGTGCGATGGCAGCTATACGATATAGCTATCCGATTTTGACAAAACTATGTAGAATTATGTAAAATCATATACAATAAATAATATAACAATAAATAAACATTCAAATCAAAAAGGTTTTTTTTACCACGGATGTTTTTTAGACCTTACCTTCTATGGCACCTCTTCAAGAATATACTATAGTTGTTCGATTTCGACCAAACTTGGCAAAATCATAGAAAATAATTACGAAGTTTGAAGACGTTTCCACCGAACGATCATCGATCATTCATAAGACAGCTATGTGCAAAGTTTCGTGAAGATAGCTTTCAAATTGACGGAGGAAGTAGCATAGCACCAGGCGGACCGACAGACGGTCATGGCTATATCAACTCAACTCGAGAACGACGAGCTCTGATCAAGAATATATATACCTCATGTGGTCGGAGACGCTTATATGAGTTATAAACATCTGGACAATTTAATATACCCTCTGCAAGGGTATTTTAGTTGTTACGATCTGCTTTCTTCTTCCAGTTTGGAGCATCTATCGCCGGCTAGCTCGCGGCTTACTCTGGGGTGTGATCGACCTTGATGCCCTGGCTGATCGGATCGCATACAAAAATTTATAATTTGGACACAACTTCTTATGATGCGACTCTTGATGGCAGTTTGGTGTTGTCTGCCTTGCGTGGCCCTCCCTCCTTGGACCAGGTTTCATAATTTTTCCCTAATCCCCATATTCAGGTTTGGCTGGAACCTTTTTACACCCTCATCTCACCCAATATAAAAATTCTATCCACTCATATTTTCCTTTTTTCTCAGCACGTTATAATTTTAATTCTCTTTTGCCTAGCATCCTACCTAGCTCGAGCTCACTGAAATACACTTAATCTAAACAATAAGAATAATATACATATATGGGACAATAATAAATATTAAGGCATAATAAACAATGATTAAATAAATAAATAAATAAATAAATGCTTAAACTAAAGACGGCCGGATTTTTGACTGGCTGAGGGGGTGTTGGTTTCAGGTTAGTTAACCTAAAACCCATCCAGTGCAATTTTTTTTGGTCCCCCAAACCACGAAAACTGGGCCACCCGGAGGTAAGTGGCCAATCTCGCTTCCACGCTGTGCCTCCGGTGGCCAAATGCCTTCCTCTGACCGCTGGACGCCTCCAACTTGGTCCTCCACTTGTCCAATGGTTTCTATGGACAAACCAAAAATTCCGGTCATGCCGACTTCTCGTTACACCCCCCTGGTTTGACTCACCAAGTTTTCCTCGTCCACCAACTAAATTCTGTGCACGCACTTTATACTAAATTTTAAATTTACTTTTACTTCTTAATTAATTTGTTTGACTTTCTTTTAATTTTAATTTTTATTAATTTGACTTTTTTTTTTTTTTTGCACTTTTTCGACTGCAGCCGCCAACTATCCTCCACGCTTCTCTATTAATTTCTAACTCCGCTATTCTAAATTGAAAGAGATTTGAAAAAAACTATCTCCCCGCTCTTACAGTCCACAGAGAACAGTTTTCGGAACCAGTGCCTGAACTACCAGTTCAACCGACTCACACTTGACAACCCTGTCTCCATCGATAGATCCGTGCTTGGCGGCCAGCATTTGTTATTATTTTAAAACGCACGTAACACCGCACTACGGTTTCGCCATACCATCAGAAACAGGAGTGAAAATCGTGCAAGGAAAGTCGACCAGGACGCCTTCTATCCCTTCAAGGCCCAACGAAGGCCCCGCCCACACCCTGAGATCATTGTCGGGTCTTCTTCTTCACCAACACATGCATGTGTGTGTTTGGCCTTGTGCGTATGCACATGCATTAGAGTTAGCCGGGCATAAGTTGTTGTTTACTG
This sequence comes from Lordiphosa collinella, assembly GCA_018904265.1. Lineage (NCBI taxonomy): Eukaryota > Metazoa > Arthropoda > Insecta > Diptera > Drosophilidae > Lordiphosa > Lordiphosa collinella. The sequence continues at coordinate 10,518 of JAEIFV010000896.1, forward strand.
CTTCAAATCTTTGCCGTGAAACACTCCCAACTTGACTCCATTCAAATTCTCCAGCTCGTACAGGTTAGTTCCCACTGACTTCACCACTCGACATTTTACATACTTTTTGCAGAACTTGGCATTTTTATTCTGGGCAAAGTCACTTAAGACAAAATTCCGTTTATAAATCTCCTGTCCCGGTAAGTATCGGACCGCTCGTGTCTTCCTATTATACTGCCTTGCGGATTTCTCGTAGGCCTGATGCAGTTCGTCCTGGACTTTGGCTCGGATTATTTGCTGCTGATCCGCTCGAGGCAATTGCTGAATTTCTGTGTCGTTCACGGCTCCGAGTTTCCGGGCCAGTTGGTAATCCAGTCCACTGGTGTACATACTCTGTCCAAATAGAGCAAAGTATGGGGATGTACCAATGCTTGCGTGCTGTGCACTGCGAAGAGCGGCTTCAATTTGCGGCAACTTTTCATCCCAGCGTGTGTGGTCGTCTCCGATGTTGATGCGTATTGCAGCCAAAATGGACTGGTTCACCCGCTCGGATGCATTGGACTGCGGAGCGTAGTTTCCAGTTTTAAGGTGGGAGATATGTTTTGACTTTATAAATTCTGCAAAGTCACTGGCCACAAATTGACGTCCGTTGTCTGTGTGTATGACCTCAGGTACTCCAAACTGGACAAAGATATTATCCCTAAGGAACCTGATCACAGCTGCCGAGGTTGCCTTTGGGATAGCTTTCAACCAGACATATTTGGTCAGGTGGTCCAAAACCACTAATATATATGCATTCCCATTTCTTGATCTTGGATATTTTCCCAAGAAATCTAGAAATAGTTTCTGCATGGGTCTCTCAGTGATCGTTTCCTTACCCATGGCTGGCTTTGTAATCTGAGTCGAATGTTTGGTTTCTTTGCAGACTCCACAGGATCCGACATATTGCTTCACTTGGACAGTCATTCGAGGCCAATAAAACCATTGACGCAAGCGGCCTAACGTCTTTGCTACTCCTCCATGCATCGCCACCTCGCTTTCATGGGCTCGTTGTATAAGTGTTGACGTCAATGCTTCGGGAATCCATAACTTCCAAGGACATTCTTCACTCTCTTCCCGGGTGAACTGGGTCTTCTTCAGGATTAGGCCATCCTCCGCGCGAAGCTCTGGGAATTTGTCAGGATTCTGCTTTACCAACTCATATCTCTGTAAATATTCTTCGCTTTCGAACTCTGTTGTCTCAAACTCCAGGAAATCTACCTCTTCCACCTCAGCTGATCGGGATAACATGTCTGCCACCACATTGTCCTTCCCTTTCCTATGCTCAATCTCGAAGTCGTAAGCTTGTAGCGTAAGTGACCACCGAGCAAGCCTGCCGTTGAGGTCTTTTAACGACATCAGCCATTGCAGACTGGAATGATCCGTCAGTATGGTGAACGGAAGTAACTCCACATAGGGCCTAAAACGTTCCACCGCTTTTACTGCTGCCAAGCACTCCTTCTCCGTGACGCTATAATTGAGCTGCGCCCCTCTTAATTTCTGCGAGAAAAATGCGATCGGACGTTCCTGTTGCTCCTCGTCGCGCTGAAACAGAACTGCTCCGATTCCAACATGACTGGCATCGCATTGTATGTAGAATCTCCTTCGGAAGTCCGGGTGTACTAGAACCGGCGCACAGGTAAGTGCCTTTTTCAGTTTCTCAAATGCCTCCACCGCTTTTTCCGGTAAATAAAATTTTGTTTTTCCTTTAAGGCAATCAGTTAATGGGGCAGCTAGCGAAGAATAGTCTCGGATAAACCTCCGATACCATCCCGACGTGCCTAAAAAGCTCCTTAGCTCCCTTGTGGAAACTGGTACAGGTATATCGGCAATCGCTGTGACTTTGTCTGGGTCCGTTCGCAATGCTCCGTCTCCAATTATGAAGCCCAAGTACTTCAGGAATCTGAAGCAGAATTTCGACTTTTGCAAGCCTATTGTCAAATTGGCCTCTCTTAAACAACTCGCCACTTCCTTCAACAATTCGCAGTGCTCCTCAAAAGTTCGAGATATCAGCAGAAGATCGTCCAAGTACACAAAAACTCGGCTTCGCAGTCGCTGGGGTATTACTCGATCCATTAATCGACATAATCTCTGAGCCGCGTTACACAATCCGAAAGGCATCATTTTAAATTGATATAGCGGCCTTCCAGGAATTGTGAACGCTGTAAATTCTCGACTTTTGGGTTCCAGCTCTACCTGCCAAAAAGCATGCTTCAAGTCTACACTGCTAATGAATATGGTGTCATCAACTCTACTCAAAATAGATTCTATATTCTGCAAAGGGTAAGCGTCTTTTACTGTCATTTTATTTAATTTGCGAGCGTCTAAACACAGCCTATTTTTTCCAGGTTTTCGTACCAGAGTGACTCGATTGTTCCATGGACTCTCACTCTCCTCGATCACTCCCAGCTTCAGCATCTCGTCCACTTCCTGGTACAACAGCTCTTGTACCGCAGGAGACACAGGGTAAAAGCGTTCCTTTACTGGTACCGCTCCTTCTTCCAGTTGGATTGTGTGTCGTTCCAGCGATGTCACTCCCATTCCATGTTCTTCGAATGATCGAAAATTTTGAACTGCTGCATCCAATTGTTGCTGCTGTTTTGATGTCAAATCATGAGGCACCACTGGCACGCCTTTTGTGTCCATTTCTGATTCCACATTCAGCTCTCCTACGCCTACGACATCTGGAGCCAGTTCAAATTTCCGCCAAAAATCGACTCCAAGATAAAGGACTTGTTTCAGTGTCGGACAGACATATAGGCTTAAAGTTTTATTTCTCCCATTGTATTCCAAGTCCACCTCTTCCCGCCTGCTGTTTGAACCGTCGACCTGCAGCCTTTCAATTCCAGGTTCAGCTCGCGTATCACTTTTAGACAGCCTGCTCCCAACAAGCTGACTGAGGCGCCCGTATCCAGTAATCCTTTCATCTCGCGTCCTTTGAATCGAACTGTTGCAAATGGCCTATCATCATTTTTCAGGACGGATTGTACTGCTGCACATATTAATTTTCTTTCTTTTTTTCTTTCAGAACACCTTCGTCGGGCTCTGGATACGCTGTGAGATAGCTGACTCGCATGCTGAGTTGGTGATTCGCTCCATATGCGAGACTTGGCTTCTTCATATTCTTTTTCTCGTTGTTCTAGGGGCTTTCTCAATGACCATTTAGTGGACTCAATTTGTGGATTATTAATATTTCTTAATTTTTGTTTTATTTTATCATATTTATCTATTCTAGGAACTATATCTACAAATTGATCTGGGTTATTTATAGTTGCTGGAGGTTGACGTTTTGTGGAGTCCCGTCCAATTCCTCCGTTTGGATCGAACTCCTTTTCCCGTTTCCCGCTCTGCATCTGAGGCATTTGGGAAGTACTACACCTGGCGTTCCGCAGCGATAGCAAAATATGTTGCGTACCTCCGCGTCGCAGTCCCAAAAGGTATGGCCAATTGTACTACAATTCCAACATTTTAATTTGCCTTTATCCGCAGCTTCCTTTGGTCGAAATACGGCCTCAATCTCTTCTGGTCTCGGATGCACCTCTTCAGGATCCGGTGGTCTTGCCTCAGCTTCATGAACTCGATAGCTCTCACGGAATGGTTTACTGGGTTCCATTTTAACCGGCCTCATCGACCACCTGGTATTTAGGATCTTCTCCGCCTCGTGACATTCCTCACGCAGCTTCTCCAAATTTCCGATCCACATTGGATATATCACCCGTGAAACGGAATCCCTGACGTTCATCTTTACAATCTTAATCAGCTCGTGGTCCGATATCGGAGTTGGCAAACGTGAGCGTAAAGTGACCATAGCCTGCAGATACTCGTCCATGTTTTCACCATGTCTTTGTTTCCTCTCCCTTAGTTCTTGTTCAAGTTCAAACTGGGATTTCTTGGTCTGGTATTGTAGCTGGAGAGCGTACTTTAGATTGGGCCAATCAATCACCTCTGCTGTTCTCAGATGCATCCAATACCATTCCTTGGCTTGACCTTCCACCAAACAGTGAAACTCTCTTAATATTTCCTCCCAAGGCCTTTGGTATACGGACTGAAGGTACTCCAGTCGGAATATGAACTCTGATACCGGCATGCTTTTGGGACTGCCATCAAACACCAGTCCCCATTTACGGATTTGGCCCACTTCCTGTCTGGCCTCCTGTTGAACCCTCGGTGTTCCTGTCATCCTTTGCCTTATAGGTGGCACCAGTTGCTCCCTTTGTGCGGCTTCAAGAAGCCGGCTGTCTATAAGATTTCTCCATGGCTCCGATGAACTTCGTTGTTCTGCAGGCTGCCTGTTGCTCGGTTCTATATTGGATTGCGCCTGCATTTGTGGTAGTCTCGGCATTTGTTGTTGCGCTTGCATTTGTTGTTGTTGGGCTTGCATTTGTTGTTGTTGCGCTTGCAATTGTTGTTGCGCCTGCCTTTGTTGTTGCTGCGCCTGCATTTGTGGTTGCCATGGTACTGCTGATGCTTTCTGTTCCAAATTCTGTCTGAATTCCGCCAGTGTGTCGCCGATCTCTTTCATAAAACTAAGCATGCTTCGCTCCATCTCCGCTTTAAAGGCCGTCAGCTCGGTGGACCTTCCTGTTAGGTATGTTTCCTGAGCCTGGAACAGTGCCACATTAATGGCCGATGCAATTTCGCTAGGCAATTCAGGGATCCTATTTGAACTATGCCCGCCCGCTAATGCTGCTGATCTTGCTGCTGCCTCTGCTGACGTGCTCGGGTTCTCATCATCCGGTTTAAGGTCAAACGACGTATTCTCCACGTTCCGTTCGCGCGGAATTCTTTGTTCGTCTGGAGACGAATTGTCATCCATCTGCGACATGTTCGCCGGGTTTTGTGTGGCCATCTGAGACCGTGTAGTCGGGCCCATGTTCTCTGTACTTCTGTTCTTCCCAAATTCTAAGCTCCTCCTAATCCTTCGGTTTAAAGATTGCCTATCCCAATCCTTGAACGACATTCCCTCCAATCCTACTCAGAATTTCCCTCTATTTCTCAAGTTTATGACACTATTTAATCTATTTCCTATTTTGTAAATTTGTATTCAAATAAATATTTCTTTTTCTTTCAGACAATCATATAACAAACTGGGTGAGATGAGAATAACCAACTTGTTCCTTATACTTTCACACGCTTTCTGCCGCATCATAACATTCACCCATATCCTTCTCGTTCCAGAATCGTTTTCATCCTTCATCTTCCCGTCTTTGGCTTGGGGCAAAGCTGTGACTTTTCCTCAACTCACACACTGACCTCCAACCAAGACCGGGCTCTTGCTCTCAGATGGTGAGTATTGTTTTTCTTCTGATTCTTAAACTTTCGTCTTACTGTGTCTAATTCTTTCTCATTCTAGGTCGGCAACAACGGATAGACGTTAATTCCTGTCCGTGGACTCGTTCCTAGGTGAATAATTAGTCACACCTTGTTGACTTATCACTCCCTCTCGCACTGAACTTGGGCAATGATGAGCTGAGTCGGTACTCTGTCTGCTCACAGACCATCAAACTCGGCGGCTGGAGTCTTCTTTTCCTTATGTCGACTCAGACTTCTTTGACTTGTCGGTGCTGTGGATGTTCTTTCACGTTCGTTGTTTTCCATTGGGCGCCATTTGTTACGATCTGCTTTCTTCTTCCAGTTTGGAGCATCTATCGCCGGCTAGCTCGCGGCTTACTCTGGGGTGTGATCGACCTTGATGCCCTGGCTGATCGGATCGCAAACAAAAATTTATAATTTGGACACAACTTCTTATGATGCGACTCTTGATGGCAGTTTGGTGTTGTCTGCCTTGCGTGGCCCTCCCTCCTTGGACCAGGTTTCATAACTTTTCCCTAATCCCCGTATTCAGGTTTGGCTGGAACCTTTTTACACCCTCATCTCACCCAATATAAAAATTCTAACCACTCATATTTTCCTTTTTTCTCAGCACGTTATAATTTTAATTCTCTTTTGCCTAGCATCCTACCTAGCTCGAGCTCACTGAAAGACACTTAATCTAAACAATAAGAGTAATATACATATATGGGACAATAATAAATATTAAGGCATAATAAACAATGATTAAATAAATAAATAAATAAATAAATGCTTAAACTAAAGACGGCCGGATTTTTGACTGGCTGAGGGGGTGTTGGTTTCAGGTTAGTTAACCTAAAACCCATCCAGTGCAATTTTTTTGGTCCCCCAAACCACGAAAACTGGGCCACCCGGAGGTAAGTGGCCAATCTCGCTTCCACGCTGTGCCTCCGGTGGCCAAATGCCTTCCTCCTGACGGCTGGACGCCTCCAACTTGGTCCTCCACTTGTCCAATGGTTTCTATGGACAAACCAAAAATTCCGGTCATGCCGACTTCTCGTTACACCCCCTGGTTTGACTCACCAAGTTTTCCTCGTCCACCAACTAAATTCTGTGCACGCACTTTATACTAAATTTTAAATTTACTTTTACTTCTTAATTAATTTGTTTGACTTTCTTTTAATTTTAATTTTTATTAATTTGACTTTTTCTTTTTTTTTTTGCACTTTTTCGACTGCAGCCGCCAACTATCCTCCACGCTTCTCTATTAATTTCTAACTCCGCTATTCTAAATTGAAAGAGATTTGAAAAAAACTATCTCCCCGCTCTTACAGTCCACAGAGAACAGTTTTCGGAACCAGTGCCTGAACTACCAGTTCAACCGACTCACACTTGTCAACCCTGTCTCCATCGATAGATCCGTGCTTGGCGGCCAGCATTTGTTATTATTTTAAAACGCACGTAACATAGTTTTTAGTTCACTAACCATTACAAATGTGTGTCAAGTCCGCGTCACTGTATCGGTAGCCATCTTCTTAGATATGAGAAAATCGCTTGAGATGGTGCGGTAAAAAGTATCGCACATTAATTACTGCGTGAGAGTTTGCTGCTGCCACAGTATCTGTTAGAGGTAGTCGAGGATCTTTAATAGTCATTGGATCTTTATTCAGGATCGTTAGTATAAACTTAGAGTATGTATGTATTGTCTATGTTGCTTTGTATGTATGACGCTGCTTGAACTAGTCTGATGCGCACGGCGATTGACGATAGACTCACCTCAGGAGTGGTGGGTTCAGTGCACGCAAGTCATAGGTGTGGTGGGAATACCATGAGCAGCGTTGTATATTGTTAACACTCCTCCTCAATCACGACTCATGTGTAATCCAAACCCTAACTAAATCTTATATTTAACTAGCTGAATACCCGGCGTCGCCCGGGTTCTTATGATTCTTAAGAGAGCGACTATATTTAATCTAGTGCAGGCTGCATGTCGGTATAAACAATTTCGTGACTTTTTTGACCGTTTGGTTAATACTTCATATTTACCCGTCTACAAATCTTCACAATAATCCATGCTCAAATAAAAAATTTGCAATTTTCGCAATATTTTGGACCGTGTAATCTACAGCTTACATTTTCCAACGTCGGCATTGTATTATAAGCACTAAGCTCTTTCATAAATTCTCATAAGGTTATTTTGCAAATTTCGCGATTTTTGGCCCTTAGAAACCTTCTCGGGCAAGCGTTGCCCAAAGTTGTATGGCAATCGGATGAACGGTATAGTTTTTGAAATTTCGCGGTTTTATGACCATTTCCGGCCCATTTCTTCAATTTAGATACCTTCGCGGGCAAGCGTACAACCATTCCTCAAAGCTTCATCAAAATCACACATTTTGCAAATTTCGCGGTTCTTTGGCCATTTTCCGCCCATATCTTCTACTTGAAAACCTTTCCGGGCAAGCGTCGAACCACTATCCAAAGACTTACCGAAACCGCAAATTTTGTAATTTTCGCGGTTTTTTGACAATTTTCTGCAAATTTCTTCAACTTAGAAACCCTCCCGAGCAAGCGTTCGCGAACGGTATAATTTTGCGAAATTCGCGATTTTTGAACCTTAGAAAACTTCGCGGCCAAGCGTATAACCATTAACCAAAATTTCATCGCAATCGGATGAACGGAATAGTTTTTGAATTATCACGGTTTTTTGACTATTTCCATTTTGCAAATTTCGCGGTTTCTTCTACTCGAAAACCTTCCCGGGCAAGCGTAGATCAATTTCCCAAAGTTTTACCGAAAACTTAAATTTTGCAATTTTCGCGGTTTTTGGACCGTCTTTCGCAAATTTTTTCAACTTGGAAACCTTCTCGGGCAAGCATTCAACTATTCCTAAATTTTCATTACAATCGGGTGAATGGTATAATTTTGCAAATTTCGCGGTTTTTGGACCATTTCACAGACATGAGACATAGCTTATGACACTTTCCTGATCGACATGAACTTACTGTGAAAAATTCGTAAAGATCGGTTCAGCGGTTTAGACGCCCATAAGGGACAAACATACTTTCACTTTTATATATACATATGTATAGATGATTAAGATTACTTTACATCTTCCGATTTGCCGATACCATTTACAAAATTACAATGCATTGTTTTCGCTAAATTCTTTGTGAAGACATTGGCGATCATGTCACAATGAATCTGAATGGCCGATTCCTCTTTCATTAGCCCCAAATCGATAGTATACCTTCGCCTCTTTTGCCGCTGTAGATAAGGCGATATACTCAGCCTCCGTACTGCTGAGCGCTGTAGTCGGCTTCTTCCGAGATTCCCAGCTAATGCCTCCTCCTGCCTTTTTGTCCTCTGGCAACTCTGTCAGAAATCAGTTATCGTTCTGAACGGGTGCCTCAAATTCATGTTCCATCGACGTTTGCCACAGCTCACACTCAGTTGACTGTTTCGCCTATTCATAAGTTTATGGAACCTTTATGTTGGTCGCTATCATTGCGTTAAGCATGTGATATTCCTTTCTGGGACGTCCAGGTTCTTCCTGTAACGATATCAGAAATTCCCTGATCTTGATCTTGCTCATTTTGTGAACCTGTATCAACTACCATTGAGTCTTCCTGTGTCTGCTGCACTTCAAATGATACTCTGTCCTCTAAGTCTGACTCATATGTCTTGTCACTTGGCTCAACCAATTTCTCCCCCTCAGGTTCTACGAAAATGACATCCCTGCACTCTATAAATTTACCCGACTCTTTGCTATGCAGCCGATAAGCTTTTGCTCTTTCTGAATATCCTACCATTACATATTCGTGTCCTTTTTGAGCAAACTTTGACTTCTTTGTCTTTTCCAATGCTATCGCTAATGAGCCAACTTCTTTTAAGTGCGATACTATTGGCTTTCTACCTGTTCATATTTGAAATGGAGCTACATCCACTAAGGAGTTTGAAGCTACTCTGTTTCGTAAGTATACTGCAGTCCGAATTGCGTCCGCCCAGTATGCTTCGCTTAATCCGGAATGTAGCAACATGCTTCTAGCCATTTCCACTAAGGTTCTATTGGCTCTCTCCGCAACCCCGTTCTGCTGAGGTGTATGCAGTGCCACTGGAAATTTTTGTAGCAGCATTTGTCGAGTCGGCGCAGGCCATACCAGTATATTTTGAATAAATATAATGCTGTTAAGCTTGATTTAACGATATTAACCTGAAAATTTGGTCCGCTTTGGCTGAAATCAAGGGCTTAACTTAAGCTCTGAGCCTAGCATAAGTTATTTTACATGTAGATTTCGTCCACCTGAATCATTCAATAAATGTGGCATCATCCAGATCAGTACTCTCTGTACTCTCTTGCATTGTTTATTCGTTGCTTTGCCTCTTCAAATTTCGTTTATTCATAATCATTTAATGTCAGCAAAGAATTAAATAAACAAATCAAATGTTGGAGCCAGCTGTTTGTATATCGATAAAAATATAGCGATAATTCCATCGGCACTGAACTCGCGGTTAACTTTAACCAGTGCTCGAGCAGCGGTCAAGTCTGATCCTCCGGTTGCGCCACACACAGCATGAGATACGCAAATTCGTTTAAGCTGCCTGTCAAGTTAACTAACCGCATATTTTGAGAAATCGGGCCTAAATCCGCTCATAGCACTTGTATGCTTTTTTGTGCTGCTGTGGGCGCGCAAATCGGACAGTTTGGCGGTGATTGTGCACTTGCAATAGCTGCACAAAACTCTCTTCTCGTCCGTATCGTCTCTCCAAGCCCAAGCTTTGAATTCGTCACTTGTTAGCCAGGCATTCCTACATTTTTGCTTGTAGTCTTTTGGCATTGGCAAGTATCGATAAAACGAATACAAGAAATTACTAGTTGTTAAATGCTTGTACTAAGAAAAGCGGAAAAAAATCTTAGTTTTAAAAGAAAAAAGCCAGAATTCCCGCTGCCCGCTGTTTCCCAATTTTTCTAGCAATTGGCCATAAAAAACAGCCAGATTTGACGGGAAAAAAGCGAAAATGGCAACACTGGTATGCGGCACGGTTAAATTTCTTTTTATAACGCAATCTTTCAAATATCAAAACATTTTGAAACATTTTAACTTTTCTTCCTGTTTGGCGTTCTACTACATTTTTGAATTCTTTAAATGCCTCAAATACTTATCTCGAACAATCGTCTATAAAGGTGGCAAAGCACCGATTTCCACCCAATGATTTCTCTCTCATAGGACCACATTTGTCGCAATAACCATATCAAGTACACCTTTCGACCTATTTTCAGTCTGCTTCGGAAATGATTTCACAGATTTTGATCTTAGCACAAGTTGCTTGGCTTACTCATACCCTTTAGTGCAATTAACATTTTTTTGGAACACATTTTTTGTAGGGCGTCGAAATTCACATGGCCAAAACCGTTATGCCATTTAAATGTGTCATTTTGCTGAACAATATTTCCATATTTCCTTTTTCAATATTTCCTTTTTTATCATATGGTTGCTTCCCCTTGTAGCTCTTACTAACAAACACTTTTGTAGAACTTTCTTCTTTTGTATTATCATTAGCTTGTCTTTCAGCCTCCTCACAAATTTTAACTTTAAGCGCGTTTAGCCTTGGCAGCTGATCTCGTGATTCAATCGCAACAACAAAACTCTCAAATGATTTTGGCAAACTATTTAGCAATACTGCAGTCTTCACTTCTTCTGGTATTTAAATTGAAATTGCCCCCAAGTTTTCTTCAAGCTCTTGAAACTTTTGTAAAAATTCTTTTATACCCTTTCCCGGTGACATTTTTATCGATAACAACTGCTTTATCAGCAACACTCGCCTAGCTGGTCCACTAGGAGTATAAATTTCTTTTAATTTTTTCCATGCCAATGTAGACAATTCACAGTGCTTTATATTATTGATCTGACTCGGCCTTATACATAACAAAATCATCGCGAGCGCCTTTTGATCTTTAAGCCTAAATGCAGCTCTCTCATTAATCGTGGCCTGTTCACTAAGAATCAGTTCTCCACTCACTAACTGCCACAAGTCATTTTGTATAAGTACACTTTTCATAAGCACTTCCCAAATAGCATAATTGTTTTCATCAAGTTTTTCGATATTGAAATTCATATTTCCACTCATTTTGATGTTCGTTGTACCACTGTACCAAAGTTTTTTGTTTTCTGTACACTCTGGCTTTTGTTGATGTTGGCAATGCCGTTCTCTTTTGTCTTTGTTTTGTCTTAAATAGTTTGGCTCGATGGGGGTGTTTTATTTGCAGTTAAGCCAGCTATGCCCCTTTTCACAGCAGATAAACTTGCCAAAAACTATTTACTTAGCACACAGCTCTAGGAACACACAGCTCCTAAGCTTATAGCACACAGTTATACACACGCAGATTATAACACACAGTTATACACACCCAGTTCTTGGAAAATACACAGTTTTTGCACAAAGCCTTCCAGAACTTTACATTTGAGTCTCAAAAAATGCTGATCTTTTTGGTTGTGTCTCACACACCACTTTAATGCGTAATTTGATTCACACAGAAACGAAACTGCGCACTAGAAAAACTCCGATCTCAGCATACAGCAACACTTTTTACCGTTCATGCACAATTGTGTTTGTGCATACACACATACACTGCCAATGCCTCTACCTGGGCCACCAGCAATTTTTCACTACCGACGATTTTCACTTTTAATTTCCTGATCCTTCTGGGCCCATAACCTGTTAGAGGTAGTCGAGGATCTTTAATGGTCAGTGGATCTTTATTCAGGATCGTTAGTATAAACTTAGAGTATGTATGTATTGTCTATGTTGCTTTGTATGTATGACGCTGCTTGAACTCGAGAGACTCACCTCAGGAGTGGTGGGTTCAGTGCACGCAAGTCATAGGTGTGGTGGGAATACCATGAGCAGTGTTGAATATCGTTAACAGTATCCCCCTTCTAGCATTCGAGTACGGATACGTATTTGGATGAAAGTTAATTCGTCTTCCTGACGCTGCGTTTTTCGATCGGTATTGGTATGGGTACTGATTTTTGTGGTACTCTCTTGTTGGTAGTAAGAATTAAAGATGTAGATGATGCTGAAGAATCGTAAATGAATGCTGTTTTGAGTCGATCTATGGAATCCTTAGCATGTTTATGCTGCGTGTTGAGTATGAAGTATTTGTCGCGCTTTTCAATCACCTCGAAAGGCGCTTCATAGTTTGGTTCCAATGGGGTTTTAGCTCGGTCGACTCTGATGAAAACGTATTTGGAATCGGTCAATGCTGGCTGAATGAATTCCTGAAAAACACAATGGCGGCTTGGTTTGGTAGTTGGTAATTTAGATATGGCTTTGCGAAGTTCTTTAATGAAGTCAGTTTCGGTTGTGTTTTGCGAACGAGGAGTTAGAAATTCTCCAGGAGTTCGAAGTGGAGCTCCGAAAACCATTTCTGCGGGACTGAGGCCGATATCACTCTTTATAGTCGAGCATAGTCCGAGAAGTTCCAATGGGAGTGCGGCAGTCCAGTTAGTTGAGTCGGTGCATTTAATGGCAGCTTTCAACGTTCGATGCCATCGCTCGATCATACCATTTGACTGTGGATGGTAAGCTGTTGTACGCAAGTGTGATATTCCAAACAAATTAAATAGTTCGAGAAAAATATTTGATTCAAAGTGGCGTCCCAGATCTGTAGCTATTCGAAAGAGAACTCCGAAGTGCGAAATTTAGCGACTTATAAGTGCAGTTGCTACGGATAGTGCCGTTATATCATCAAGAAGGATGACAGCTGGCCATCTTGTATATCGATCAATGCAGGTAAGGCAATATCGGAAACCATTTGATGTTGGAAGAGGTCCGACAATGTCGATGTTGATATGTTCGAATAGAACATATAGCGAAGCGTAATCACCTAATGGTGATAAGCTTTAGCTTTTTGACATGGGATGCAAGCACGCACTATGGACGCCACATCTTTCGCCATTGATGCCCCAACGGAGTACCAATTATTTTGTTGCTTTTATGCCAGGGTGAGTTAGCGAGTGTTGTTTTCGGATAACATGCATACGAAGGTTTTATCTGCTTAGCTGAGTTTGGAGTGGTGAGCTTCGTCAGCACGATTGATTTTTCGGAATCTTCCCTTAAAAGCATTTTAAGTTTCTCATCCTCTTGTTGTTGTGCTGCCAAATCCTCTAAATTGATGGTATCTGTATGGATGGCTTGGATGCGTGAAAGAAGATCTGCGACATTATTATCCACTCCCGGAAGGTGGCGGATGTCGGTGCAAAATTGGCTGATGAAATCCAAGTTACAAGCTCGTCAAGGTTTGTGTGATTTGTGATTAGACGAATGATCTGCTTTCAAGACCGTATTTGAAATGCAGGATTGCTTGTTATACTGCAGTTAGCTATCGATCATAGGTGCTGTATTTTTGTTGTGCTGGTCTCAACCTTTAAAAAAAAAACCCAAGAAGTTGTACTTGGCCGTTGGAGATTTGATGAAGCACAGCACCTATTGAATTGTTGGATCCATCTGTTGTAAGTGTAAGATGTGCATCCGGCGTCATGTAGTTGAGAAAAATGGCATTTGCAAGATCATTCTTACACTTGTTGAATGCTTCTTCGGACACATGTGTCCAATGAAGCTCTGAATTATCATTCTTCTTGTTACCGTTAATCAATTTTTGCAGCACTTGTTGATCAAGAACTGCATGTAGAATAAATGGTCGGTAAGTCAGGTATTGTATTTGTATTTAAGGCTCTGTAGTCACCGCAGAGTCTCCACTCACCGTTTGTCTTTTTTTTTACCAGATGTAAAGAACTGGACCAGTTTCTTTTGGATGGGCCTTTTTCCTTTTTTTGCTGCTTGAAGTTTGTCTCCCATCAGACGTCGGGCTCTATCGTGTGTAGGTGGACCGCTAGTGGTTATGTGGTAAGTAACGGTTGAATTGGTTGGTTGTTTATTTGAGTTGATGGTGGCTAGATCTGTGAACTCTTGTAGTAGGTGAGCATATTGATTTTGTGAGCTATAAGAAATTATTTGTGCGACATTGTGTTTTGCAGTACTACAGTTTGATTCTACAAGTCTACAGGTAAATCGAAATGTTGAAGAAAGTCGGATCCTACACTCATAAAAAAAAAGTCCCAAATTAACCCTTAAAATTAGAAATTCGCCTTTGAAATCCGTCCTAAGGCGACTCACCCTAAAATTTAGAAAAATAATTTTCTAAATATTATGGGAAGCTTTTCTTAACCAAAGGGCTTCTTTTCTTAGAACTGGAATCTCTTTCTGAATCATAGAAACATTTTCTTAAAATAAGAAATTTTTTTTCTAATATAGAGACAAGTTTTTCTTAAAGCCGGGTATCCAGCAACGCAAAACCAAAAAATTCCTGCCAAAGTTCATATGAAAAAAATTGTGCCAGGAATTTTCTGTTTACGATTTCGTTTGTTTAGTATCCTGCAACTTGACCAAAATCCACACATTGTATAGATAGCGGCGTATCGATAGCGGCGTTTCTTAAGCGTGTGTGGAACCTAAAACAGCTACTGCACAGCTCAGGAATATATTGTTGAGAATTATTTTGGATGTGATGAGCGCATAGATGGAGGCAAATGGGGGTGGAGAACAAAGCAAACGCAAGATAGTGTTTATATAAATATAGTCCAAGATTTAATATAATTAATAATAGCGGTTTCTGTTTTGTGATAGTTTCATTCTCCCTTATTGCTACACATGCATTAGATTCATTTTGCCAAGGTTCTGACCCGGCTGCTGAGCTCATGTTCTGATCTTGTATTCAAATATAACACACTTTATTTAATTGGCTACCAACCATTGAGTCTTGTTTCTTTTCGGGCCACACTGCAGTGTGAGCAGTGCTCAGCCATTGGCCCAATAATTTAGAACGAATTGTGAGACCAATGTGGCTGATGTCGAGGTTTGATGTCGTCACACCCGACCACTCAATCAACAATAAACCACTAGACACGGCGTACTGACCGTACTGAACTAACGTTATTTTGTTTAAATTTATTTAAATTACAACGGCCACAATATTTTACTTGGGTTCCACAAACTCAAAATAAATAGCAAATTCCTGGCAAGAATTTTCCGCAGTGCTGGATACAGGCCTTAATAATAAAAAGGTATTTTCTTAAAAGCAGAAAAAATTTTTTTAAGACCACCGGTTCAGGTCCACCACCGGGTCCAAGTCCACCACCGGGTCCTGGTCCAAACACCGGGTCCAGGTCTACCCCAATGGCCACCTCCGGGTCCACGTCCACCACCGGTCCAGGTCCAAGTCCACCACCGGTCCAGCTCCAGGTCCGCTGGGTTCGAACAACACCCCATCTGCTTTGGTTAATTTTTATTAAATAAATAAAAATTTTCAGGGACTGACTGGGATTAGAACCCAAGACCTTTGTCGCGCGCAACAACGGCGGCCGCTTAGACGGTTAGGCTATTTCACAGCGTTGAAGTGGCACGTCTGAATGGGCTACTTATATTTTTGCACTGGAGCAAAAATTTCTGAAATCTAACGCTTTTTTTTCTAAAAGCAATGGCTACTATCGCCATATTTTTAAGAAAATTAGTTCCTGAAAATTTTTCTGTTTTTAAGAAATTACAGTAGTCTCTTTAAGGGCTACTATTTTCTAAAATTAAAGGTTAATTTTGACCTATTTTTAAGAAAAGACATTTGAATGCCCTAAATATCAGAAAAATCTGGCCTTTTCTTGTTTTTAGAAAAGTTTTTCCTAAAGCCTAGTATGGAGAACTCAAAAAAGCGCTCGCAAACAAAAAATTTTTATATAAAAATGACACTGTAAAATCACTCACAAAGTTTTTGACGTAAAACGTTTTGTGACTAGTATGCTGACAAGCAATCAGGGGGGTTGTAAAATCCACACTGACGTGTTCGCGTTGCCAACTACTTTGAACATGTGGATTTTATTGAACAGCTGTTCGAGTTTTGTTTGTGCTCCCAAACTAATAAAATTTATTTATTTTGACGGTCGGTAGAGCAAAAAAAATGTCAAATAAAAATAATGAACGCAAGAATCGCTTAAAGCGCTTCCATGAGGAAGATAAGATCGCCTTAATAAAGGCAGTAGAGGCAAAGCCGCTTATTTGGGACCTCTCAAATAAGAAGCACTTTAATGCACTTGCGTAAAAAGTGCATGGGAAGCCATAGGTGTGGAGCTTCAAAAAGAAGGTAAGATAAATATTGAACATATGTTTTATAATAATTAAATCATGGATATTTGTCCTTCAGCCAGTGAATGCAAAGCTGCTTGGGCTTCGTTGCGCGACAGCTACAGGTACCGCAAGGCGTGTGCGGCCAAGCGCGCTAAAAGTGGGAGTGCAGGGGGCGTCATGTTGGAGGAGCCCCAAGTGAGCGACCAAGTTGACTGGGAGTTAGCTGCACATATGTCGTTTATGCCAGACATGTCATCGCAGAGAAGGTAAGCTGTATTGAATTACATGTTATAATTTTGAAAAAATTATGTATTATTTTTGCAGAACTTTCAGCTCTTCCTTTGACCCAAATGAAGCGTCTTGCAGCACCAGCACTCCCACACTGATAGACACTGAAGACGGAAGCGCGGTGTTTAATTTTGACGAAGTCATGCAACACACCCAGGGCACCACAGATAGTGATCAATTGCTCGAGGGCGATATGCTTGTTGGGAACGGAGACAGCGCTTCATATTCCTATGTAAGTAACGCTTATTTCATGATCAAACCAACCGTTTCTAATTGATAATTTTTGGCAGGAAAAAGGAGCGAAACACCGCAGATCGGAGGAGCCGAGGGAGTCCCAGAAACTGGCAGTTGTAGTTGGCCAGTTTTTGGAACAGATGAATGTGGGTATCGCTGCTCCCACTCAGCCGCCCTTGGCAAACCTGCCCGCCCTTCAGTTTTGGGACAGTTTGCTCAACAGAATGACTCCAGCAGCAGCCCGCAATGCAGAAAGAGATGTTACTGAGTTGTTGCTTGCCCGGGCCAACGATGAAGAAAATATATTGAAATAATTTTGTAAATTTTATAATAATGGCATTTATTTTTTGAATTAGTAAATTATAAAAATGAGAATGAAAATGTATTACATCGGATGATGTAATAGATGGATTTGGCACGCCAGCAGATTCGTATTGCCACGGTACAGATCCAACTGGAGAGTTTACATACTCCTTAACCGAATTCCGAACAAATTTCGGGTAGTCTTGCAAACGACCACGGAAACCTTGAAGAGGGGTACATGCGTTGCTTTGGGGTGTTTCCAAATCTCTAGACTTCGCATATTCCCTTGGATTTGTTCGCATCAAATAATTGTGCAGGAAACAACATGCTGTTACAATTTTTTGGTCTCTTTCCGGCTGACACAGCAAAGTGCGTTGTACAGCCATCCACTTGGCACTAAGAATACCAAATGTATTCTCAATACATCGGCGAGCTCTACTGAGGCGGTAATTGAAGACTCGCTCTTCTTGGGTCAGGTTTCGAGCCCCATACGGCTTCATGATGCGCTTGTGCAGCGGAAATGCATCATCTCCAACAAGGAAGAATGGGGTCTTCTTTCCGTTGAGCAAGTTGTCTTCTGGAAACTCCAGACTGCCAGACAGAATGGCCTTGCCAAGCTTAGAGTGTGAGAAGACATTCATGTCTCCCTCACTTCCATAAGCTCCAATGTCGATGTAGGTAAATCGATAGGATGCGCTGCAAGTCCCCAACAGCACAATCGAATGAAAGCCCTAAATTTGCAGGTAAAAATTGTTATTATATATGTGGAATTATATACAAAGTGACTTACTTTGTAATTATAAAATGCACTTCCACTGTTGCGTGGTGCCTTTATAGCCACATGTTTACCGTCAATGGCACCAACGCAGTTTGGGAAGTTCCATGATTCCAGGAATTCAGAGGCGCATTTTACCATATACTCTCGATCCCATTTCGGCAGTTCTCCACAGAGCTCAATACAAATGGCATCACATACCAGGTCAATAGTAGCGCCCAAATGTTGCTTGCTGATTCGATACGTCGAGCCAACGTGACGTTGAATATCGCCAGACGCCAGGAACCTTGTAAAGGAAAGATGATACATTCTGATATATACAAAAATACATAACCATTTTCAACTAAAATCTTACTCGAGAACAATAGCCAATTTGGCTTTGAGAGGAATCGCGTCTGGGCGGGTGTTTCGTTTGGGGGTCAAGAGCACTTCCAACAATCCAAATAGGCAATTAAAATTGTTGGCGCTCATATGGAAGTTCGTCAGAAAAACTTCTGGGTTCTGCCTCATGTTCTCGAACTATTGGGTGAAACTTTTTTAGATTTGTCTATCTTTTTTTCGTTTTATCGCAATACTCACATCGTTAGCAAATCTTCCCTTATTTCCCCTTTCCCGCAGATATGGGTTCACCCAACAACTGGGACGTTTGCGTCTGCTGCTTGCATCTTCTTCTTCCTCCTCCTCCAACATGATTACTGCTGCAAGCGCAACACCGATATGCAATGCTCTCTGTTTGTTGGAACTATTCGGCATATTTTTATTGTATTTTTCAACTTATTGATTTTCAATTCACTTAAACTTTTTGTAAACAAACAGCTGGATATCGTAACGCCCTTCTTGGCGTTTTTGGCATTTTTTTGTTATCTTAGCACACTATTTTGTTTTACGATCCACTTTCGTAATAAATGGCATTTTCGTGCGCACAAACTGTTTGGCGTTCTCCGTACCAGGCTTAAAGGGACAAATTTTTCTTGATAAGAGAAAAGGTATTTTCTTAAAAGCAGAAAAAATTGTTTAAGACCACTGGTTCAGGACCAACACCGGGTCCAGATCCACCTCAATAATGGCCACCTACAGTTTCCACCCCAGTTTCTGGTCCAAGTCCACCACCGGTCGAGGTCCAAGTCCACCACCGGTACAAGTCCACCCAAATGGCCACCTCCAGGTCCACCTCCATGACCCACCACCAGGTCCAGCTCCAGGTCCAGGTCCGCTTCGTTCGAGCAACACCCCACCTGCTTTGATTAATTTTTATTAAATAAATAAAAATTTTCAGGGACTGACTGGGACTAGAACCCAAGACCTTTGTCGCGCGCAACGACGGCGGCCGCTTAGACGGTTAGGCTATTTCACAGCGTTGAAGTGGCACGTCTGAATGGGCTACTTATATTTTTGCAGTGGAGCAAAAATTCCTGAAATCTAACAGCTTTTTTCTAAAAGCAATGGCTACTATCGCCATATTTTTAAAAAAAATTAGTTACAGAAAATTTTCCTGTTTTTAAGAAATTACAGTATTTTCTTTAAGGGCTACTATTCTCTAAAATTACAGGTTAATTTTTCCCTATTTTTAAGAAAAAGCCTTTAAAAAAATGCGCCCTTATCATCAGAAAAATCTGGCATTTTCTTGTTTTTAGAAAAATTTTTTCTAAAATAATTTTTTCCATATTTTTCTTAGTTTTAGAAAACTTTTTCTGTTTTTTAGAAAATTTTTCTAAATACCAGGGCAAATTTTAAAATAAGGCGATTTTCTAAAATTCATGGCGAATTTTTTCTTAGTTTACTTTCTTGTTGGGTTTTTGCGATCCGGTAGGACCGAAATGTCAGCACCTGTGTCGATGAGGAAGTTTACTTTGGATTGATGGTCAATAAACATGAGGCGAGCGATAAAATTCTGCTGAGTCTGACTGAGTCAGTTATTTTCGGCTTGGGTGCGAAAGAAACATGGAGCTTGGCATTTACGAGCGTTGTTGCCAACTTTGTTGTGGTACCAGCACCATGTTTCGTCTTGAGCAGCTTCTGATGACGTATTTTGGTTACGATTTGCAGACTTTGATCGAGAACGTTTCTTGTGGTTGTTGTAAAACATGTTGTTTGACTGCTGTTCGAACCGTGCAAGCCGTTTATTGAATTCTGCTGTAGCCACCGAGTTAGTTTTTACGATGGGACTTGAAATTGCAAAAACGTTTTTAAAATCGCCAACTTCCATTATTGTGTCGGCTAATTTGGCTAACTCCATCAAATTTACATCAGAAGCGTGCAATATAGCTTGTACTTGGGTGGGTAACCTCCGCAAAGTTTTCAGAAAGTCGTTGGTGACTTTGTCTTTTGCTAGTGAGCTTAATTCATTAGGCAACTGAGTGGGGCGCTTGTCACCTAAATCGATCTCTGAGCGGAGCTGCTGAGTCTTTCTTTGTTCACTCTCACAGTAACGCTCCAATGTACAAGCTTTGAGGTAGTCACATTTTCCCGACTCCGGTTGATTTAAAATTGCGTCAGACACTTGAACAAGTCTGATGTAATGCCAGCCAAACTAAAGTGCGCTTCCACTTGGCCGAGCCAAATTTCTGCATGATCTGGCCAAAAAGGATGCACCTTGACTGCTGTTCTAGTGATGACCGGGTGGCGTGGCCTGTCTGCGCTAGCTGTGTTTGGGTTGTGTTTGGTGTACCCACATTTTTTGGAATAGCGCCAGTGGAAGCTGGTGATTTGCCTTCGGGTTCCGTCATTTTGCTTTTGATCGAGGAAGATGTGTGTGTGTGCTCACGTGTTAATGTGAGGCTTTGTTCAAATCTTGCGTGGTTTGCACATTGAACACCGAATTGACGAGGTCACCAATTTAGTTAAAAGATGTTTATAGTTCACTAATCGTATTTTTATTTAAATTTTCAAATCATCATCGTTGCAAAAATTCAGTTTTATTTAAATTTTATTTAAATTTTTCTCGAAAAAAATTACTTTAAACCAATCTTTTTGGATATATCTCGCGTCTTCTGGACCTCTATTCTCCTCGTATTCGAGTTACAACGCGCATTTTATAGGATTCGAGCAGAATGAGTGAAAGCGATACGGATTCAAGAACCCCGACCAGAAATCGCTCTCCAGAAGAAAAATCTTCAGAGGATACAAGAAACTCTTACAATCTATATGCTTTATGGTCGGATTTAAAAGAAGCTCCGTTTGTGGCTTCAAATTCCACTGTCAATACTTCATGCCAACATGTCACATGTTCAATGAACTATAGGACAACCTCCGCTCCTTATATGCAACCTAAGGGTTCCAGTACAGACGTGGGCGTTTCTCAGAAAGTTAATTTTCCATGTATTTCAAGAAAACTAACTACATGCTGTCCATTGAACAGGTCGGACGTGTTTTTGTCGCGCTCCGGTTTAAATCGTTTTAAAAGTGCTTAGTTCGGTTGTTTAAATAAATAATTTCGATCCGCGATAAAAAACGCTAATGGACATTCATAAGCACTCATGCTTATGTTGTCCAAAAATATCTAATAGTTAATATTTAACTAAATTAAACTATGATAAATGTCAACGCGTAATAATTCAACAAATGCAACTGGCAAAAAATTAACAACACCAGAGTCAGGGAACTCAGCCCAAATGCTACAACAGCAAAACGATCGACGACTCTCCATAACACGACAACGCACTTTCGGTTGTGTCCCCCGACGCAACCACCCGAGCAAGCGACCGTAAGCTCTCATACTCCACCCGACTTGGAGCTCCCAATGCCCCAACCGCCCCTAAGCCACCAGACAGCGTTTCGTCAAGTTCAACGACCACTACGGTAACTACGGTGTCAACTCAGCACGACCTCCCTCAAATATATACACAACGAAGTGCAACACCTACTACCCGTTCGTAAGTGCAGACTGTACAAATAAATAAACGTAAATTAAGCCCTCAAAACAAAAAAGCGGCCAACAGTCTGATGCTGACTGTCTGATGCTGAGTGTAAAGAAATGGCTCCAAATACTCCTACCGAAGAATATTATCGAGCAGTCGAAAAACGCCTAAGAGCTGAAAATAAAAGCTACTACACCTACCAACTAAAAAGTAGCAAGGGCCTACAGGTAGTAATCAAGGGCATTGAATCAAGTGTACCTGCAACGGAAGTGGCATCTGCCTTGGAGGAAAAGGGATTCAAGGTCAAGTCCGTTATAAACTTAATAAACAGGGACAAAAAACCACAGCCACTATTCAAAGTTGAACTAAGCCCGGAAGACACAGCTCCCAAAAATAATGTAGTGCACCCAATTTACAAACTACCTCTTTTATTGCACCGCAGAATAACCGTAGAGGAGCTGCACAAACGCACAAATCCAGTGCAATGTACCAATTGCCAAGAATTTGGGCACACAAAAGCCTACTGCACCCTGCAATCAGTTTGTGTAACATGCGGAGAGCTGCACAACACTGCCCCATGCCCTGCTAACAAGGAGGATCCATCTGTCAAAAAATGCAGTAACTGTGGAGGTAGCCACACTGCAAACTACAAAGGTTGCCCAGTCTACAAAGATCTGAAGAGCAGGATTAATAAACGCACAGAATTTGCCCGATCCAATGAAAACCTTAATCAGTTCACACCCTCGCAGTCGACCCCTGGAGTCTTCTTCACCAAAGCTACGAGATCGACCTTTGCCCCAACGACTACAACCCAAGGTGTTTCTTCGCAAGCGCCCTGAAACTTGGAAATGATAGACCCGCACCCATATCTACGGTTTCGCATGAAATTCGAAGTGAGCCGACACTGCTATAAAAACAAGCGGAACAACCATCAAAATATAGTAGCTTAGAAATTATATTTCTATCGTTACAGCAGACGCTAAAGGATTTTATGATATATATGCATAACGCAATGCAAGAACAAATGAGAGCACAAGGAATTCTCATTCAAATGCTCGCTTCGCAACAATCCAAGTAATGGCTCTCCTACGAGTTTCACTCTGGAATGCAAATGGCATTCCCCGCCACAAAGTGGAGTTATCAAAATTTCTCCAAGACAATGAAGTCGACATAATGCTTCTAGCAGAAACTCACTTGACGGACCGATACAATTTTCAATTACCTGTCTATGCATTTTACGGCACAAATCACCCAGATGGCAAAGTCCATGGTGGCACTGGCATCCTCGTCAGAAGCCGCATCAAGCATTACCCACTATCAGGATTTTCGGAAAACTACCTACAAGCCACATCGATATGTGTAGAGTCTAAACGAGGCAATATCACTCTGTTCGCGGTTTACTGTGCCCCACGTTTCGCAATATCAGAAAATCAATTCCTAGATTTCTTTAACACACTTGGTCAACGCTTCTTGGCTGCGGGTGACTATAATTCGAAACATCCCCACTGGGGTTCCAGACTGACCAATCCTAAAGGGAAGCAGTTCTACAGCGTACTCACGCGCGCATCAAACAAACTCGACTATGTATCTCCGGCCGGCAGATCCCAAGAAATTACCCGATCTTATAGACTTTGCTATAACAAGAAAAGTTCCACAAAACTTGGTAACTGCAGAAGCCCCTGCTGACTTGTCGTCAGACCATTCTCCAATAATATTCACCCTTCTGGAGTGCCCTCATGCTAGAGAATATCCTCGGAGACTGACATCACACATAACAAACTGGCTCAAATACAAAAAATATATCAGGTGTCACATCGAGCTGAGCCCAACCATAAACAGCGAAGAAGACATTGACAATTCAGTTCAAGCCCTCACCTCTATCATTACTGCCGCTGCTCATCACTTAAACCCCCAAACGACAACAACAGCACCTCAGCAAAATCGTAGATTGACATTGACCAGCTGTTCTCAGAAAAGCGGCGTGCAAGAAGAGAATGGCATAGCTTTAGATCGCCTGCCGCAAAAAATCGTCTGAGACTTGCAGAGCGCGTACTTCGCAAAGCACTCGAAGCCGAAGAACAGCTAGCACATAGCCGTTATATCGAAAAATTATCGCCTACAAGCACCAAATTTCCCCTAAGGAGGGCACGCGCCAGCATAAAGCCACCTGCAAAGGTAGACACGCCTCTAAGAGATCACACAGGAAGATGGGCCCGCAGCGACGAAGAAAAGGCAACTGTCTTTGCACTTAGAAATGTTTTCCAGCCAAATCCTCCAACCAATGGCTATGAACTTCCATTGGTTCCGACCGCCGCACAATCAAAGTTCATTCGCTAGAAATAAAAAATGCCATCGGAGAGCTAAATCCCAGAAAAGCTCCTGGACATGACCTTATTACACCTAAAATGATTATGGAACTTCCAAGTCCCGCCATTACATATGTCTCAAGACTTTTCAATGCTGTTCTGCGATGTGGATACTTTCCAACTCAGTAGAGGAGGTCCACAATCATAATGATTCAGAAACCAGAAAAAGATAAAACACAAGCGTCATCATACAGACCATTAGTCTGCTACCTTGCCTGTCAAAACTATTTGAGAAGATCTTACTCAGTAAAATTGATGCCCATGCTCAAAATATCATTCCCTCACATCAATTTGGTTTTAGAGCAAAGCTTCAGACATTCGGACTGCGTTTGAGCACCACGAATACTGCTCTGCAATTTTCTTAGATGTTGCCCAAGCATTTCATCGCATTTGGTTGGATGGTCTTATATTCAAGATAAGGACAATGCTTTCCCCAAATACTCACAAGGTATTAGAAAGTTACGTCAGTAACAGAGTATTTACAGTTCGTAAAAATGAGTACACAACGGAAGAGTTCACTATAGGAGCCGGGGTACCGCAGGGTAGCGTACTCGGTCCTCTCCTATATGTAATGTACACTGCCGACATACCAACAGACCCTCGACTTACAATAAGTCCTTTTGCGATGTCAAATTAACGCAACAAGTCTCCTGGCAAGCCACCTAGCTAATATGGAAAAATGGCTGGCCAACTGGCGCATAAAAATCAACGAGCAAAAGTGTAAACATGTGACGTTCACACTCAACAGAAGCACCTGTCCCCAGCTATCCTTAAATGCAACCCAGATCCCGCAATCAAACGATGTTGTATACCTAGGTGTGCACCTCGATAGAAGGCTCACATGGCGCAAACACATCGAGACGAAAAGGCTTCAAATCAAGCTAAAGGCCAACAGCCTTCACTGGCTAATGAACTCGCGTTCCCCTCTTAAACTGGAATATAAAGTCCTACTGTACAAAAGCATCATAAAGCCTGTCTGGACGTATGGCTCGCAATTATGGGGAAATGCCTGTGCGAGCAGTGTGGACATCCTCCAAAGATCACAATCAAGAAAACTCAGAACCATTCGTTTTCGTTTCTTCGTGATCATGGTACTCGTCAATATACGTACCAGTTACGTGAAGACAAGCCGTATCGATTGTTTGTGCGAAATTTGGCGCACACCACCCCGATAGAAGTCATTAAGACGGCGTTTAGTGCCGAAGGTCATAAAGCGACGAGGATTCACAACCTCCTCCTTGCACTGTGATCTATAAGGAGAATGGGGTCACAAAAGAAAAAAAAGTCCCTAATAACTAATTTCATGTGGACCTGGCCCAGGCCATAAGTAACAGTGGAATTGCCAAAAAAATTTATGGAGAATATTCAGTGCTTTAGATCAAGGGTGCCCAGAACGAGCTTACCAGCGCGTAAAAACCAATACACATACACCGAATATATTTCAAGCAATAACAACAAAATGAGATAGAGAGAACCGATTTTGTTTTTGTGTGTGTGTGTGCGGCAAGCGTTCGGCCGTACGCATAAGCACTTTGATGTTGTGTTCGAGATTACGAGAGACATAGGAGAGGGAGAATAGAGACACATATGAAGTTGTTGTTGCAGGTCAGAGCGCGCCAACAACAAAACATAGAGCACGCATAAGATTTGTTTTTGGTTTTTGCTGGCTTATGGCTCGCGCAAAATGTATACGCGCAGGCTATCCCTTTGCGTAGAACAACAACACAAGCGTGTCTCGCGTAATGGGCATGGGCGCCCCTGCTTTAGATGTTAAGCTTTGGACATACTAAAAACTATTGTTTTCGCCCGTACATCTGCGGAAGATGCGCAGAAGAACATCTCACCAGCCTTTGTGAGAGCGACAAAATCATATGTATCAACTGTGGAGGCCCTCACCCGGCCAGGTTCATAGGGTGCAAAGTTCAAATAGCAAAGCGCAACGAACAGATGCCAACGGTTGACATAAGCCCGAGGAGAGCGCAAGGGCAATCTACCCCAGACAGATTTAACACTAGGAGTGCACACAATCGCAATTCACGGTCTGACGTTATCCCAACAGCACACCTGCAAAAAGGAATCAGTTTTACTGACTCTCTCCGTACTGGCCTAAAAGTAGTCAACCCTCCGAGGACTAGAGGCTTAAACAACAATAATATTGCCCCCACTTACAACAGAGAGGTGTCACCTGACCACCACCAAATGCCTTTAAATGGTGCCCAACAACCGAATCTTGGAAATGGCAATTGAAGCCATTAACGCTAAGATGGATACTCTACAAGAAATGCTATTGGAGCTGAAGGCGATCAATGAGTTCCTCAGAACCATGTGCCTCTCGCTTTTAAGAAACAGTAAATAATGGCTCTGTCATTGCGCCTCGGACTCTGGAACGCCCACGGGCTTGCAAATGTTATTGATGAGCTTAAACAGTTCTTTTCTGATCAAGCTATTGATGCTTATATCTGAGATCTGGCTTAAACCAGGCGACTCTGTTCACATCCCAGGCTATGATATCCACAAAGCAGACCACCCAAACAACACAACCAGGGGAGGAGCTGCTGTGTTGTAAAAACATGGAATATCATATTATCAATTGGTTCCTGTGCGGCTGGCCCATCTGCATATGGCGACAATCCAGGTGGTTACTAGCAAAGAAGAGCTGCTTATATCAACGATATACTTACCCCCTTCCCTCCCATGGTCCACAGCTGACGGGTCTTTTCAACAGGCTTGGGAGCAAGTTCCTAATTGGTGGGGACTTCAACGCTAAACACAGGTTCTGGGGTAACTATAGAGCTGACTCGAGAGGAAGGAGCTTGCAAGAAGCTCTTGTTGCCACTTCAGCAGAGATACTGGCGACAGGCCAAGCCACCCACTACCCGTTCGTCAACCGTAGCGACAGGCCAAGCCACCCACTACCCGTTCGTCAACCGTAGCACCCCTAGTGCCATTGACTTTTTTATATTCAACGGACTCCGTCCTGATGAGCTGAGCAATAGGATGGAGTATGCCCTATCATCCGACCACCTCCCTCTTGTGGTTGAATTGGATGGGGCTCCTCGAACAAGGGTGATAAATGGGCGGTTACTCTCACCTGGCACTGACTTGGCACTTTTCAGGAAGGAACTGCAAAGAACCTTGGACATCAACCTCGAGATAACCCTTTCTGAGGATATAGAGGATCTTCTTCTTCTTCTTTGGCCATCACAACCGTTTTACGGTCTCGGCCGCTGCCACTAATGCCCGCCACTCGCCTCTGTCCCGAGCGACATTCCACCAGGAGGACACTCCCAGCTTCGCAATATCTCCCTGCACCTGGTCGCACCATCTCCGCTTCCATCGACCCTGCGGGGTAATGCCTCCCAACTCGATCGCATGCCGATTGTACACACGCTTTGCTGGAGCGTTATCATCCGTACGGGTAACATGTCCTATCCAGCGCAGCCGCTGTTGTTTTATGCGCTTGACTAGGTCAGTGTCCCCATAGAGCTCATACAGTTCGCGATTCATTCGGATGCAAAATTCGCCGCCAACGTTTAGAGGTCCATAAATCCTCCGAAGAACTTTTCTCTCGAACACGCCAATTGCCGCCTCATCCTCTTTTGTCATTGTCCATGCTTCTGCGCCGTATAGCAGGACTGGGATGATAAGCGACTTGTATAGAGCAATTTTCGTTTTCCGAGAGAGGGCTCTGCTCTTGAACTTCTTATTGAGCCCGTAATAACATCGGTTTGCAAGAGTAATTCTTCTTCGGATTTCCAGACTGGTGTTGTTGTCGCTGGTTATCCTCGTTCCGAGGTAGACAAATTTCTTAACAACCTTGAAGTTGTAGTCTCCCATTGCAACAGATTGTCCAAGCGTAGACTCCTTGCATGCTGATAGAAGGTACTTCGTCTTATCCTCATTTACCGCTAAGCCCATAAGTTTTGACTGCTTCTTTATCTCTTAGAACGCCTCTTTTACCACAGATTCGATTTTGCCGATGATTTCAATATCATCGGCATATGCGAGTATCATGTTATCTCTGGTAAAGATGGTGCCCGTTCTGTTAGCATTTGGGCACTGGCGCAGAAGTCGCACGATAAGGTATCACCCTGCCTAATATAGTGGATATAGAGGATGCACATGCAATTTTCGTGAATAAGGTGCATGCGGCAGCCCTCAAAGCGCGTTCAAAGGAAACCTCTCAGAATCGCAGAATCCACACACTTGCATTCCGCCTGCCCGCTCTACTGCTCATCAAAGGGAGACTGAGGAGGCTGTTTACTCGCCCCAAAAGAGCCCCCAATGTGGATAGGGTATACAAAAGAGTGGCTAACAGAGTTAAAAAGCTACTCGCGAGGTTTAGACAGGATGCCACAGAGCGCTTCCAAGAAGTTATTACCTCCGATGCCAGTACAAATTATGCACTCTGGTCTCTCACCAGAAGGAACAAGAAGCAGGCTGCCCCTAAACTCCCAATCCGCAAAGCGGACGGCACTTCAGTTCTCTGATGAGTTTTAAAACATGAATCGCTTTCCTCTAGCCAATGATACTTTTTAACTTCGTTTTCCTAAGATAGTTTTAGTTCGACCCTCTACCAAAAGGACAACTGATAGACCGAATTGATCCTTAGGAGAGATAAAGCCTTTAAGGATGACTTGACACAAATTTTACAACATGTACTCCTGTAAATCTACCGCAATTGCAAGCCGATCTCTTATATACCTGTCACCAGTGTGCATTCTTTTCTTGAAGGTTGATAATCCTTTAATCTTAGCCAGGAGAGTTCTTTTTTCATACCATTAATAGGGTGTGTAAGATGCATAGTACGTATTCTCTTCTAGCCGACATTCTCCGTTTTAGAAGTGCATTCCTAGAGCTTATAGACGAGTCCTACAAGTCCGACTTCAAAAGATTTTGACATTTTTATAAGAATCTTTTAAATACTCAGATGGTTTATAGGAATTCAATTTCTAAAATTTACAAAAAGTCACATTACAACAGAAATCATAATACAGTCGAACTTCTCTATTACGAGCTTCTGTACAATGAAGTTTTCTTTATAGCGATTTAACTACAAAACACTGCAATTTCAATATTCAAACTATATTACAAATTTTCTATATAACGAAGCTTATTTTTATCCTCTTAAGATTCGCTATACAGAAGTTTGAATTTATTCCATAATATGCCTTTATGAACCACTGAACCGAACCGAAACCGCGGTTCAGATAGCTCCAAAAACCATGTAATGAACCGAATCGGCGGCACAAAAACTGTGTGAACCACTGAACCGAACCAGTACTTAATTTCGAGTGGTTTGCATCCCTTATAAAAAAAAGCACCAGGCGAGGATGGCCTTGACAATATGGTTATCAAAGCCCTTCCAGTAAAAGCGGTGCTCTTACTGGTCTTAATTTTCAACGCGGCATTGCGGCTGTGTCACTTTCCTAAGGTGTGGAAAAAGTCTCAAATCGTTATGATCCATAAAGCCGGCAAAAACCCGTCGGAGGTCAAGTCATACCGTCCAATCAGTCTCCTATCCACAGTATCGAAAATTTTCGAGAGGTGCCTACTAGCCCGAATTTTGGCAATCGATGGGGTGTGTGGCAGGACCCTTTCAGTTCGGGCTTAGAAAGTCACATGGGACCCCTGAGCAGCTGAATAGGGTGACTAACTTCATTCTCGACGGATTTCAGGCAAAGGAATACGTGGTTGCGGTTTACCTTGACATTAAACAGGCTTTTGATAGAGTGTGGCATGACGGATTGCTCTACAAGGTAAGACATCCTTCCGCCTCAGCTTTTCTCTTTTGTAAAAAGCTTCCTCACGGACCGAACCTTCTCAGTAATCTTGATAGGAGCTGTTTCCAGTGTGAGGGTAATACGCGCTGGTGTGCCACAAGGATGTGTCCTCGGACCAACCCTATACTCTCTATACACTTATACATGCCTTCAGGAGGAACTATACCCATTGAAGAATCCCAAGACTTACTCATTGCAAACATTTGCTGACGATACTGCTTTTATGGCGAGAGACCCATGCATCTATAATGCCACCAATGTCATTCAGCAATATTTGTATCACTTCAGCAGATGGGCTAAGCGATGGAACATTGGGCTAAACCTGGATAAATGTGCCAGTGTAACATATACACTTCGTCGCGATGAGCGCCCTGGCGTCTTTCTCAATGAGCAGCTATTACGGCACTTGCCTGGACATAAATACTTGGGAGTATTTCTGGACAAGCGCCTCACATTCGGACCCCATATCAACGCGCTTGTGAGATCACTTTACGGCATAACAAAGAAGTGGGATGGCTGCTGTCCAGTAGGAATAAACTCTCACTCCGTAACAAAGTGCATATTTACAAGGCAAATATAGCACCAGCTTGGAGATATGGGATCCAAGAGTATGGAATAGCTGCAAAATCTCATCAGACAAAGATTCGTGTCCTCCAGTCCAGGTGACTGCGCAAACTATCGGGAGCGCCCTGGTATATGTGCACAAGACATTTGGAGAGCGGTCTCAACGTGCCGAAGATCGGACACGTTATAAATACACAGGCAGGTAAGTACGTGGAGAGTTTGAGAAGTCACCCCAACACTCTTGCCAGAAGACTGTTGCGTAGACGAAGGAAAGCCGGATGCAGATTAAGACGACCCCTCAAGAAGATTTTCCCTAGAGATGTTCCAAACAGACAAATACCCTAGCAACCCCCATACACTAGACAGAATCAATACACTAATTTTACACATATTTTAGATCATCACAATCAACCCTCCCAAAATCACACTTACACAAAGTCACACTTACACAAAGTAAGTTAAAATGAATGTACACATCAATCTAAAGAAATTGCCATTGACAGGTGACAGAAAATTTAGATAAAAACAATAAAATTTTTTTTTTTTTTTTTTTTAGACTTATTTTGTATTTATTGAATCTTCTCTTGATGAGACTAACAATAATTTTTCAGATCTTAATCTAGAAACTATTTTATAAACCATCCCCTGTTGGAGATAGTTTGTGTTCTGCGGCCCTTCAAGTCAGTCGCTGGGTTGGTAGGTCATTTCTTCTGAGACGAGAATGCGTTGCTAGCATGGAAAGAGATTTTGCAAGTTGATTTGGGTGGGTAAGAAGCTTCTCAGAATATTTTTGTTTAAGTTGCTCTATTTCAGTTTCGACCAATGGGATGCTGAGATCGTTGTGGATACACTCATTGCGAATGTACCATGGCGCTCCAGTGATGGTTCTGAGAATTCTTGACTGTGATCTTTGGAGGATGTCCACACTGCTCGCACAGGCATTTCCCCATAACTGCGAGCCATACGTCCAGACAGGCTTTATGATGCTTTTGTACAGCAGGACTTTATATTCCAGTTTAAGAGGGGAACGGGAGTTGATTAGCCAATGAAGGCTGTTGGCCTTTAGCTTGATTTGAAGCTTTTTCGACTCTATGTGTTTGCGCCATGTGAGCCTTCTATCGAGGTGCACACCTAGGTATACAACATCGTTTGATTGCGGGATCTGGGTTGCATTTAAGGATAGCTGGGGACAGGTGCTTCTGTTGAGTGTGAACGTCACATGTTTACACTTTTGCTCGTTGATTTTTATGCGCCAGTTGGCCAGCCACTCTTCCACTTTAGCTAGGTGGCTTGCCAGGAGACTTGTTGCGGTAATTGGACATCGTGATCTGCTTAATATTGCCGTATCATCCGCAAAAGTACTTATTGTAAGTCGAGGGTCTGTTGGTATGTCGGCAGTGTACATTACATATAGGAGAGGACCGAGTACGCTACCCTGCGGCACTCCGGCTCCTATAGTGAACTCTTCCGTTGTGTACTCATTTTGACGAACTGTAAATACTCTGTTACTGACGTAACTTTCTAGGACTTTGTGAGTATTTGGAGGAAGCATTGTCCTTATCTTGAATATAAGACCATCCAACCAAACGCGGTCAAATGCTTGGGCAACATCTAAGAAAATTGCAGAGCAGTATTAGTGGTGCTCAAACGCAGTCCGAATGTCTGAAGTTAAACGGTTGACTTGCTCAATAGTCCCGTGCTTTGCTCTAAACCCAAATTGATGTGAGGGAATGATACTTTGTGCATGGCCATCAATTTTACTGAGTAGGATCTTCTCAAATAGTTTTGACAGGCAAGGTAGCAGACTAATGGGTCTGTATGATGACGCTTGTGTTTTATCTTTTCCTGGTTTCTGAATCATTATGATTGTGGACCTCCTCCACTGAGTTGGAAAGTATCCACATCGCAGAACAGCATTGAAAAGTCTTGAGATATATGTAATGGCGGGACTTGGAAGTTCCATAATCATTTTAGGTGTAATAAGGTCATGTCCAGGAGCTTTTCTGGGATTTAGCTCTCCGATGGCGTTTTTTATTTCTAGCGAATGAACTTTGATTGTGCGGCGGTCGGAACCAATGGAAGTTCCTAGCCATTGGTTGGAGGATTTGGCTGGAAAACATTTCTAAGTGCAAAGACAGTTGCCTTTTCTTCGTCGCTGCGGGCCCATCTTCCTGTGTGATCTCTTAGAGGCGTGTCTACCTTTGCAGGTGGCTTTATGCTGGCGCGTGCCCTCCATAGGGGAAATTTGGTGCTTGTAGGCGATAATTTTTCGATATAACGGCTATGTGCTAGCTGCTCTTCGGCTTCGAGTGCTTTGCGAAGTACGCGTTCTGCAAGTCTCAGACGATTTTTTGCGGCAGGCGATCTAAAGCTTTGCCATTCTCTTCTTGCACGCCGCTTTTCTGTGACCAGCCGGTCAATGTAACTGTTTGTCAATCTACGATCTTGCTGAGGTGCTGTTGTTGTTGTTTGGGGGTTTGAGTGATGAGCAGCGGCAGTAATGATAGAGGTGAGGGCTTGAACAGAATTGTCAATGTCTTCTTCGCTGTTTATGGTTGGGCTCAGCTCGATGTGACTGCTGATATATTTTTTGTATTTGAGCCAGTTTGTCTTGTGTGATGTCAGTCTCCGAGGATATTCTCTAACATGAGGGCACTCCAGAAGGGTGAATATTATTGGAGAATGGTCTGACGACAAGTCAGCAAGGGCTTCTGCAGTTACCAAGTTTTGTGGAACTTTTCTTGTTATAGCAAAGTCTATAAGATCGGGTAATTTCTTTGGATCTGCCGGCCAGTATGTAGGCCTACCCGGAGATACATAGTCGAGTTTGTTTGATGCGCGCGTGAGTACGCTGTAGAGTTGCTTCCCTTTGGGATTGGTCAGTCTGGAGCCCCAGTGGGGGTGTTTCGAATTATAGTCACCCGCAGCCAAGAAGCGTTGACCAAGTGTATTAAAGAAATCTAGGATTTGATTTTCTGATATTGCGAAACGTGGGGGACAGTAAACCGCGGACAGAGTGATATTGCCTCGTTTAGACTCTACACATATCGATGTGGCTTGTAGGTAGTTTTCCGAAAATCCTGATAGTGGGTAATGCTTGATGCGGCTTCTGACGAGGATGCCAGTGCCACCATGGGCTTTGCCATCTGGGTGATTTGTGCCGTAAAATGCATACCCAGGTAATTGAAAATTGTATCGGTCCGTCAAGTGAGTTTCTGCAAGAAGCATTATGTCGATTTCATTGTCTTGGAGAAATTTTGATAACTCCACTTTGTGGCGGGGAATGCCATTTGCATTCCAGAGTGAAACTCGTAGGAGAGCCATTATTTGGATTGTTGCGAAGTGAGCATTTGAATGAGAATTCCTTGTGTTCTCATTTGTTCTTGCATTGCGTTTTGCATATATACCATAAAATCCTTCAGCGTCTGCTGTAGATAGAAAGATAGTTTCTAAGCTACTATAGTTTGATGGTTGTTCCGCTTGTTTTGATGGCATGTCACGAATTTCATGCGAAACCGTAGATATGGGTGCGGGTCTATCATTTCCTAGTTTCAAGGCGCTTGCGAAAGAAACACCTTGGGTTGTAGTCGTTGGGGCAAAGGTCGGTCTCGTAGCTTTGGTGAAGAAGACTCCAGGGGTCGACTGCGAGGGTGTGAACTGATTAAGGTTTCCATTGGATCGGGCAAATTCTGTGCGCGTATTAATCCTGCTCTTCAGATCTTTGTAGACTGGGCAACCTCTGTAGTTTGCAGTGTGGTTACCTCCACAGTTACTGCATTTTTTGACAGATGGATCCTCCTTGTTAGCAGGGCATGAGGCAGTGTTGTGCAGCTCTCCGCATGCTACACAAACTGATCGCAGGGTGCAGTAGGCTTTTGTGTGCCCAAATTCTTGGCAATTGGTACATTGCACTGGATTTGTGCGTTTGTGCGGCTCCTCTACGGTTATTCTGCGGTGCAATAAGAAAGGTAGTTTGTAAATTGGGTGAACTTCATTATTTTTTTTGGAGCTGTGTCTTCCGGGCTTAGTTCAATTTTTGAATAGTGGCTGTGGTTTTTTGTCCCTGTTTATTAAGTTAATAACGGACTTGACCTTGAATCCCTTTTCCTCCAAGGCAGAAGCGATTTCCGTTACAGGTACACTTGATTCAATGCCCTTGATTACTACCTGTAGACCCTTGCTACTTTTTAGTTGGTAGGTGTAGTAGCTTTTTTTTAGGTCTTAGGCATTTTTCGACTGCTCGATAATTTTCTTCGGTGTTGACTTGGAGCTTTGTTTCGCGGATATTGCCTTTGTTGACGGATGTTACATAAAAGTTGTTGTTGCCTATTAGCGATACAAGCTTTGTGACTAGGGCCGCACAGTTGCTATCCCTTATATAAATGGGTGGATGCTTTGGTTTAGGGGCATTTGGAGCCTTTTCTTCACACTCAGCATCAGACTGTTGGCCAAGAATTTGGAACCTATTCCCAGTGAGGGGATCTTTGTCCACAGGTGTATCGCTTGTTTTGTTTATCTTTGAAATGTTGCCGCTGTTTTTGTTTTGCGGGCTTAATTTGCGTTTGTTTATTTGTACATACCGATCGATGCCAGTCTGCACATACGAGCGGGTAGTGGGTGTTGCATTTCGTTGTGTATGATTTTGCGGGAGGTCGTGCTGAGTTGACATTTTTGTATTAGTATTGTATGATTTTTGTACTTGCGTATGTGTGTTTGTAGCAGTTTGTGCAGTTGCATATGTTGAAGCTGGTGTGGTGAGAGAGGAGCGGAGAGAGCTAACTGTTGCCGTCGTCGCTGTAATTGTTGATGTTGTTGTTGTAATCGTTGATGAACAAAATTGTAGGAAAGTTGAGAGGAGATGATTTTAATTGGGTGGGGAAAATATAACAACTCTAAACAATCGCTTTATCCTTTTCCCTATCTGCCTTTAGGTTTTGCCACTTCTTGCTTAAGAAGCTGACTTTCGCAAGCCAACTCCTTTATTTGTTGAGATACGTTTCCTAGTTCTTCCTTTACGTCATTCCTTATCTCATCTATATCCGCCTTCGTTGCCACATTTTTTAAGTACTGCCATCAGATCGGACGTCGTTGGTTCTTCCGTGTACTTCCAGTACTGACGTCCAGTCAGCCTCTCTTTACGGTTTGTGACTCAGAAGGTGTGCCTTCTTTTTCCTGCCATATTCCAAATTCTGGTTTATAATTTTTTTGTTTATTTACGTGGTCTACTTTTAGGCTGTTTCTTAATGGTAACAAGCGCTGCTTGGGAGAGCTTTTGCAGTTCTTGAAGCATTTACTTTTACTTTTTCGGTGGTCAAAGTCCAATCTGACAGCTGCCTGGAGGTGTCTCAAGTTTTTCGAACTTCTGCTTGTTTATTGTTGTTTCGCTTACCCAGATGGAAAATATGGATCAGGTGTTCTGGGGGTTCAATCAGTCTCCGACGCAGAAAAAATAGCAAGTTCGATTGTCAACAGCTGGCCTCTCTTGCGCTAAGGTAAATCGTTTATTTTAATTTAAATATGTGGGATGACTCTCTATGCTCTTGAACTCTTAGTAGGGTGGCTCACCAAGTTCATATTGTTAGTATAAAACCCTAACAGGGCTTAGTAATTTACAAGCAGAGATTTTACTCATTCGCTTGCGGTTTTGATCCTTTTCCTATTCCTGTCAGTGTTATATTAGTAAGATCGATATCTTGAAATATATCGGAATTTTCTTTATAATTGAAATATTTGATCCTGTATCTATTAAAAATGTAAATAGTTTTCCTGTGTGTTTATTTTTTATATTAATGAAAATACTTAAACTGAGATTGATAGTGTGAATTTTTGAGTTTATTTGTTTGGAATACTTAAGGGATTTTGTTGGTTTTCCGAAGTGCTTTGTTGTTGTCTGACGTTATTATTTCTGTTATTGTTGTTATTTTGATTGTTTTGGTTGCCTCGATTTCCATTGTTGAAATTTCCTCGATTGACATTATTGTAGTTTTGATTAAAGCCTCTGTAATTTCCTGAAAAATTTCCATTTTTTTATTATTTTGGTAACCATTATGGTTTTGGTAATTATTATTATTATGGAAGTTACCTCTTCCACGGTAATTACCTCTGGAGTTATTACCTCTATAGCCATGTCCTCTTTGGGTATATAGTACCGAGCTTGCGTTCCCCGTCATTTCTGTACTACAAAGTATGTATTTGGTAATGGCTTCGTTCATCGTTTTTGAACGTGGCTGCTTCCAAAATAGTTTTCAACTTACCATGCTCACAGTTTTTGATCATGGTCGTTATGGCTCCTTTTGTGCTGAAGGTATCAGCATGCTCTGCACTAAGTCCTTCATCGATATACGACGACTCTAACAATTTACGTAAGTTTTCTATTTTGGCCTTGACTACATCGCCTGCAATTTTTGGATAATCGCGTCGATCGATGTTTCATTCTGGACTTTGTATAGCGTTGAGCCGACTATTTTTGATTTTATCACTTCTACAGCAAGTCTTTCATATGGTCCCTTTGTAAGGATTACCAACTTTACTGCTGATAATCTTTGTAGATGCAATTTTTTACCGTCAAATTCGGGAATTGCTTGAGCTATTTCTCTTATATACGCCCTGTCGGCGCCTGATGTGTCATTCATTGTGTATGGTTTTTGTTCGATTACACCAGGAATCGAAGTTGAAGCTGAATCTTCTTGATCAGATAACTCAGGTAATGTTATTAATGCTGGAATTGTCAAATCGTGTAAATCTTTTCGTCTATTTCTGTTTCTGATTCATATTCTGAATCAATTAGTTCTTGTTCTATCGATTCTGGTTTCTCACCAGTTTCGATTGTTATATCTGTATTTATAATATTTGGGATTGAAATATCAAAGTTGTGTCTTGTTTTTACAGATATCAAGTTTGATCTGAATTTGGATAAAACTTTATATACCTGGGACCAATGTTTGGCTGTTAATTTGTCTTTGTGGTCATAGATGGTTTGTCGAGCTTGGTTAAAGCAGCTTACTAATATGGTTGCATGTTTTTTAACAGTAACCCCTTGAACGAGTCTGTTTTGTGTTATGCACTTATATGATTTTTTCAAACTGATTTCTTATTTCGTTTATGTCATTAGCAATATCTTGCCATTCCATAATTGAATTCTAATATTATTTTATAATTTTATTCATTATTTTACTCCTTATACTGATCTAACTTGAGCACCGGGACTGGTGCTCGATTGTCTTTTGGTTCTTCTGAGACTAATTGTTGAATTCTTAGAAAGAAATGATCATGAACTTCTATTATTTCTTCTTTTGTGTTTTCCATTAAAAAAAAATATTTATGTATGCAGACAAAATCATTACTTTTATTTTTATATCTAATCAAGGTCGTTTGCTCTACTCTGATATTTCTTTTTAGGCACCTATTGTGCAACTTGTACAACTCAGTGAAAGTGTTAGCACACGACAGTACGACAATGATAATTAGCAATATTGTTATTAATTTCAGTTCGGGTTGTGAAACCTCGACTGTATTTATAACGTTTGCGTTTGAATCCACAACTTTGACGTATGGTCCAACATAATTGATAGCTTGGTTTTTACGTTAATTGGGGGACTCGTTTTCGAAATCCTGTTTCCTTTTATTATTTCTGAATCCAGTTTTTTTACTTTACTTTTATCTTCTTTTGAATATATAAGAAAAATTTATATTATTTATCTGACATGACTTTGAAAAAAATTTTCGTTTCTTTGTTATTTTTCAAATTTATATTCGCAAAAATTTTTTTTTGATTGTTGAAGTGAAAATAGTGTTAGGTGGGGGACATATGACTGGTTTACATTATTGTGCTTTATATAAACAATACCAGCCATATGTTGTTAGTATAAAAGCCTAACAGGGTTTAGTGATTTACAAGCAGAGATTGTACTCATTCGCTTGCGGTTTGCGGTTTTGTTATTGAAAATAAAGGCAAAATAGGGCATTCGCATAGCTGCATCCTTGCTGCATCCTTGTTTTCCTGGTAGATTCTTCTTTCGTCTTCTGTTTTGGACGCCTTGGTCATGTTAAGTGTAAGCCTGCGTTGTTCCAGCTGCTTGTGTTCTCTTCTTTTTTGGTTTTGTTTTCTGTTGCTGGCGTGCCCTGTACTCAGCTATTGTGAATGGGCGTGGTCCATCGTTGGGATACACCTCTAAACCCTCTTGTGAGGTGGGTGCTCGAAAGGAGCAAAATCTTGTAGAGCGATGTGCTCTGGTTGTTGATGTCTAGACATGACAAATAGTTATTATTTGTTTTCACTGTAGTACGTACTCGTTTATGTTTGTTGCTGCCGCTGTTGTTGTTGCTGTTGTTGTTGTCTATTGCAGTTAATGTTGCTGCTGCTGTTGTCGCTTCTGATGATGTCATCAATTGTAGTTGAAATTGTTGCTATGCAAAATACAAGGTGGGCCAAAAAAAGTCACTAGGGCCAAAAGAAGTCACCCTATTTACAAATAGCCGCCGAAAGTCAGATCTGTTTTAACATTTTTGGACTAGACAGATGTAGAATATATATAATATTTACCTCTTTATAATTTGTCGACTATTTGAAAAAAAGAGCTTCTTCTAATAGGGTGACTTCTTTTGGCCCACCTTGTAGTTTGCATTGTTGTTGCTTCTGCTGTTCAAAGTTGTTGCTGCTGTAGGGTCGATCCCCATATATTTGCATATTGGTTATTCCGCTGCTGTTCCTTAGTATTTATTTTTGTCGGTCCAGGTCCAGGTCTATTTAGACCAATAAACACGGTCGCCATGTATAAGTTGGGGCCATTCCATGTCAATCCCATTAAATAAACTTAAGTCAGGTTTTGCATTTTTATTTGTTAACTTTATTACGCGAGGCACAAAGTGCACTCGGTCTTCGATGTTTTTATTCTTCGCACAGATTTCAGATTGACTGCTTAGAATTATGGTACGTTTTTGATAAAGCTAAGGTCGCGCAGCTACGCTGTCAGAAACTGAGCCGCCAGCTTATGCTAAATATGCCGACGCAGCACTTATGAAGTTTGAAGGATCATATTACTTTGACTTTGAGCATGGGACTTGAATGTACATAAATATTGCAACAAAGTGTAACAATGTGTGTAAGTTAAAATGTACTGGGTACAATGGGTACTCTATATGTGTGCATACCACATCTCCCTCCTTTTGAAGAATAACGTAATAAAATGAAGTTATTTTAGTGATATATACATCTTTTTTTTTATATATATAATATATATATATAATTAGGAATTCGTAGTTGATTTTAAATAAAAAAATGTAATTCTTTATTATTGAATTCTAATACAAATGGTGAGTTAAACATCTAATTACTAAACCATCTCGAGGTGTCCTCACGTTTTAAAGAGTAATGTAAGACTGATTCTACTGAGGGATGCGATCATCCATCAAACCTCGGCTTGTAGCTTTTTAGCTTTAACTTGTAGTTTTTACAGGCTTAGGTCTTACTATGTTATTGACATAGCTTTAAACAGAGGCACACAACACAACAAAGGAGGCTTCAGGTTGATCGGACGACGTTTCATGAGGGACCAACCATCACTCATCAGCGATCTTCAGCCTGAAATGTCTGTCCAAACAGCAGTCTCTCCATGCCTGCGACGGCAAAAACGTTTTGGGTTTTTTAGTTTTAAGTTTAAGCTTTTGTGGGAGCTTTAAGTTTATGTTTATAAGCTTTTAGAACAAAGAAAAGTTCTTTGTGGTTTCGAGAATTTATGGGAGATTGCATCAGCCGAAATTTGAAGAAGTCAGCAATTTATGCTGTTGGAAACAACGATCAATGGATTTGGGTGATTTGTCACGCTCGTTGTTTTCCACCAGTATTTGGTTTCATTTTTTATTGAGGATGTTTATGCTTACAATTTTTATGGAAGGGAGTCTTATGTTTATGATTGGTTATGAATCATATTGTGTGGGTGTAATTTAACATATAGTGGGGTAAGTGGTTCTAGCGATATGTTACTCCCCATACTTAAAAATGGCTTGTCCTCAAGCGTCTATTTTAGGGTATAGGCTTGGGTTTGGTAATTCTTCATTTAATATTTATAATTTTCATTTCTTTTGCTGGTATTGGATTTTCATCTTTTGGTTTTTATATTGGACAATTAGTTTGCGTGGGATATTCTTAAATTTATACATAACGTATAGTATTATACTTAAGATTAATACAAAAAATGTGATTATAGTTATTATTTCGAATACAAAATTGTTTTTGTCGCTCTCAAGTATAATTTGTTTTGTTTGAATAAGAGATAATGGTTCGATTTTAGTAACATTATTACTAACAAAAATATTTTGTGTATAATCC
The DNA here is from genome assembly GCA_018904265.1 of Lordiphosa collinella. NCBI lineage: Eukaryota > Metazoa > Arthropoda > Insecta > Diptera > Drosophilidae > Lordiphosa > Lordiphosa collinella. The sequence goes on from JAEIFV010000896.1 coordinate 51,497, forward strand.
AGCATTGAATTTGTTATAGAAATTTCATTTAGTTGTATTGAACAATTTGTGATTTTAATTATATTATTTCCTTCTAAAAGGACTTCATTATTTATGCAATTTTGATTAAGAATTGTTTTTGGTAAATTCCAAGTGATAATGATATTTGGTTCGATATAGTTAATTTGAAAATTTTTAAATGTTTTGGTATATTTACATTCAGTTGGGATTTGCGTTAAAATTCCTTTTAAACAAGTGTCAATTATTAATTTATTTGTGTCTTTATTAAATACATTATTTTCTTTAACGACGTATTTTCCATTGACTGATTCTGTTAAAATATTTTTGTTTTCATCTGGATAAGGAATAATTTCGTAAACTGGGGCTTTAATTAATTCTCTTGGAATATGAGAAATTATCTATATCTCTTGTGTATCTTCTTTCAACCATGTTGATGTTTTTGTATGTAATAATTTTTCTGAATTAATGTGATACAAGTAATCATGTTTTAATAGTTTTGGGTTAAAGATTCCTAATCTACTGAGCTGCATGCCCAATTCTATGTCTTCGATATATTCTGTAAAATGGTCTAAATTAAAAGTTAACCATTCTAATTTTCTTGCTTGTTCGTTTTGTAATTTCATTTCATTCATAACTAATATTCCTTGATTTATTGTTTCAATTACCTGATTCAATTCGTTTGCTTGGACACTTATGGCTGCTAAATTGTTAATATTTCTTTCAAGTTCTTCTTTATCGTTGTTGTCTAGTGTTCCAAATAGATATTTGTAAGCTGTACCTACTATGTTTAATAATCCTCTTTTATTACGTTTGACTATATTGATACCATTCATTTCTCGGTCTAACTTTTCGATTAAGTACTGGATTTGTATTACGTGATCAAATTCTTTAGCTTGTTTTATTAGGTCTTCGTAAGTTATTTGGGTTTTGGTTAGATTTACTGTTAAATAATGATATTCATAATTAAATGGTATTTCTTCTATACCTGTTTTAAAAAATAAATATCCGTTCTTTGCTTTGATAGAATTAACTTCTATATTTTGTCCATTGGTTAAGTTAGCAAGGGTTAATGATAATATGGTTAATATGTAAAACCTCCAATTATTCGGGCGAGTTGTCTTCGTTTTGCCTGGAATTATTGTATTTGCTTATATTAATTGTCTTTTTCTTTTTTAAACTTTGATTTGTAATGTGTTATTTTTCTTTCCCTATTCTTTTCCTCGTAATGTTTATCGTCTGTTTGTGTTATTTCACCTGTCTTTTGAAAGGGTTAGTAGTTTTACTCTTTACTAAGGGTGATTGTCTGAATTCAGTGTCGATTTCAAATTCTTTTCTTTTTTTCATTTAATTTTTTATATCATTGACTTTGTTTGTTTGAGTGTTATATTCTGGAGTACCAGCATAAATGAAAATGTCTGCAGGTGTTCTACCTGTAGTATTATGTTTTGTTTTGTGATTGTAGACGTAGAGAATTGTTTCAAATTTATTAATTTTATTTTCAGTATCTGATTCACTGTTGATGATCCTTAATTTTTCGTTAACTGTTTTATGAAATCTCTCAATATCAGAAATTCCATTTTTACTTGTAGTTATAATGAGATTTACAGCTTCTGACTTAAGCCAGAGTTGAAGAGCTGCACACATGAAGGCTGAATCTTTATCTGCTTTTATTTCTGTTGGTTTGCCCATTTCATTAAATATTTTTAAGGGAGGTTCTTTTTGGATTTTTCCGAAAATTGAGCAAACTTTGAGCATGGATTGCGGGAAAATGAAAAAGACATACCATCTTATGCTTTTTGAACTTTTGATTCGTTGTTTATTAACGATTAAAAAAAAATATTCAATATCTAGGAAATTCAAAATGGCGGCTTCAAAATGGCGGATCTCGTCGACCTCTATTTTTCTGCTTTGTCTAGTGTCGGGCCGCTGGTTGTTAACTGAAATTAGAAATGTATATAATTTATTGAAATTGATTAAATTTCCTATGTCTTATACCTAACGACAATTAATTTTGGTCAAGATAAACCAATTTCATGGACGTTTAAAAAAAATTGACATTTCTCCCCCTTTTTTCACTTCGATCTCGTTTAAAAATTATAAATAAACAATTTTTTATGCCAATTTTAGGTATAAGACATACAAAAAGTATATACTTTCAAACATTTTTTTGAATAAAGGAAATCGGATCAATAGAACGAGCCCTGTGCGCGACAAGAGGTTTGAAAACATGGTTCCGAGAAAAACGCGAAATACACGAGCGCGAAAACAACAAATAATAAGGTTATGTCGACTTTGTGCCGTATCGCTTACTTTTCGTATGTGCTGCCACCTACAGTACACATTACTAAACGTTAAGGTAAGTTGCTTTACCAACCGTTATTCGTTTCGGGACATAAGGCATCATCTAGAGCCGCGCGGTGAATCGGCGCGCTGAGCGTGCCACAGCGCGCGTGACATGGGTATGTTTGACACCCTCTATCTCAAGAAATACGCGTCGTATCGAAATATCCCTTAACACGTATATTCTACACATATAAAACTTTCATTTTATTAAAAAAAAAAAAAAAAGATTTTTTCAAAAAAATCCAAAAGAACCTCCCCTTAATAAGGCTCGTTTGGCTTCTAACCAATCTCTACCATTTACTTTTATTAATGCTGCGTATTTCGAGTAAATATCAATGCAAGATAAGAATTGTTTGTTATCAATCAAATAGAAGTCAATCACATATCTTTCTTTGGGATTGAAAACTTCGGGGTTGTTTCGTAAACGAGTTTAGTATTTCTGTGTTCTGTTTTAGCTATGTTACATATCTCACATTCGTTTATTATGTTTTGAATTAGCTTTTGGTAATCTGGGTAATAAAATTTTTCTTTAAAAAGAAGAATTGTTTTTTCAATTCCTGGGTGAAGTAAATCTCTATAAGGTTTAATAATTGTTTCTTTGAATTCAGAGTAAGTTTGAATATCTTTTAATTTCTTATAAGTTCTCGACTTTTGTCAAATTATTAGGACTTATAATTTCTATGAATGCGTTTTGGAAAATAAGAAAGTCTGGTTCATTTTCGAAATATATGACACTCTTTGTGCATAAATATTCTTTGATAATTTCTTTGGCATGTTCGTTTGTCATGTCTGTATAAGTGATTTTTATTTTCGTTTTATGAAATTTCGAGCTGTCTGTTATAATAATTTATTGGTCTTTCAGTGATTGAAATGTGTCTTTGGTTTTCATCTTGTGCACTGTGCACCGTTGCTACCGTACTGCCTGGGATTTCTCCTAGGAAATTTTCTTCAATTTTGACTCTTGATAAGGCGTCTGCCACGTAGTTTTCTTTACCAGGAATGTATTTAATGTGGTGATCAAATTCATTTAACTTGATCTTCCATCTTTGGAGTTTCATGTTTGCTTCTTTAATATTACTGAGCCAAACTAATGGTTTATGGTCGGAAAGAATGTCGAATTTTCTTCCGTAGAGATAGGACCTGAAGTATTTTGTGGCCCATACAATAGCAAGGAGTTCCTTTTCTATTGCAGAATAATTTATTTCGTGTTCGTTTAATGTTCTGCTCGCAAAGCAAATTGGTTTTTGCTCCTGAGATAATACCGCACCTATGGCAATATTACTAGCATCTGTGGTCAGGGAAAATGGTTTTCCGAAATTTGGGTATGTCAATATTGGATCTGACATGATTAGCATTTTTAATTTTTCAAATGCATCATTGTAATCTGTTTCTTTAGTATTTATTTTGGCTCCTTTCTTTAGTTTGGATTTCAGAGGTTTTGCAATTTTTTCAAAGTTTGGGATAAATTTGCGATAAAAACCGCAAAGGCCTAAGAAAGATTTGATTTCTTTGGTTGTTTTTGGTATCGGGAAATTTTTTATGGCATATATTTTTGTTGGATTTGGTTTAATACCTTCTGTGGTAATTATGTGACCTAGGAATTCAGTTTCTTTTCTCATGAATTCACATTTGTCAAGTTGCTTCTCTTAGCTTCGCGAATACTTTCCGCAAGGATACTAAATGTTCTTCTAATGAAGTAGAAAAAACTATTATATCGTCCATGTATACATGACAATCTTTGTAGATTATAGAAAAAGATTGTAGAAAAAAAAGATTGTTCATGCACCGTTGGAAAGTTGCTGGTGCGTTTTTCAATCCAAAAGGCATTTGAGTGTACTCGTAATGTCCATTCTTAGTTGAAAAAGCAGTTTTGGAATTGACTTTTCTTCCATTTGGATTTGATGAAATCCTTTTGCAAGATCTATGGTTGTAAAATACTTACATTTACCGAGTTTGTCAAGTATGTCATCCATGATCGGGATTGGGTATTTATCAATTATTGTGTTTTCATTAACGTCTCGATAGTCATTACCTATTCTGTATTTCTTTCGTCCTGATGCATTAAGCTTCTTTGGAACAATCCAAATAGGCGAGCAATAAGTAGAGTTTGATTTTCTGATAATGCCTTGTTCAAGCATATCTCTTATTTGATTCTCGACTTCTTCGTCAAAAGTTTGAGGGTATTTATATGGTTTTTATAAATTGGATCTTCGTGTTTAGTTTTTATGACATGCTTAATTGTACTTGTAAAAGTCAAATTTTCACCTTCTTTGTACTGAATGTCGCTAAACTCAAAGAGACTTGTAGTTTTTGTTTTTCTTCCTCGTTTAGGTGTTCTAAACGGAATTCGTTACATTCGTGTAACTCATTTTTATTGCGAACACTGTATGTTCGTCTTCTGTTTGTGGCGGATCAAGGCATTCGTACGCGGGCTTGTCCTTGGATGGGTCTACTTCTTCATGTTTATATTTCATAAAGAAAGTAAAATTGTTTAGGGTTACTGTTCTTTCACTATTGCATTGGAGTCTTCCAAAAATTCTCGACCAAGTAAAATATCATAATTTTGTGAAAAATGATGTAGATAAAATCTTTGATGGGTTGGGCAAAGTTTGCTGGGTTTTAATGTAATGCTTTGTTTAAGCTTTACTGAAACATTTATGGTGTGTACATCTTGTGGGTTATTTTTTATTGGAAAGTTTAGATAGTTAATATTCATCAAATTAATAGACGACCCTGTGTCTATTATGCACCTTAATCTTTTATTATTAAGAATTAAGCTGATGTATGGGTTTGTTCTTCGTCTTCCTCTACTTCCGAATCCGAGGCTGCTTGATGAAAATTTTCATTGGTGTCCATTCTTTGATGACCACTTGTACTTTCACGCTGCCTTTTAACAGGTGGATTTGGAGAAGTAGATGAAGATGGGTTTTGTTGATAATTTATGGGATTTTGGTTTCTACCCTGGTTTTATTTCTGTTGAAATTCCTGCTGTGCTTGGGCGTTACTTTCAGGCGAAAACTGATTTTGAAAGTTACCTCTATAACCTTTGTTAAAATTTTGATTTGTTTGAGATTGATAATTTCCCTTATTACCTTGTTTGTCATTATGTTTTTGATTTTTGATAGAAGTTAAAGGACCATTTGAATAATTTTGAGCTTTTGCTCGATCGGAAATTACATTATCGTAAACACCTTCTTTTTGAGCTGTTTGTTTTAATTTACTGATAGTCGTTATATCATGCCTAGCCAATTGCATAAATAATCTATCAGGAAGTTTTTTTCATAATTACATCTTTTATTGTATTGTTCATTGCATTTGTGTAAATCATTGTGTTTATCTGATTGCCTTTAAAAGTCAATTTATTTGCAATAACAAAAGACTTATGTTCTAGTTCTTCTACTAACTTACGTATAGATCCGTTGAATGGTGTGTTGTAGAGACGCCTCAGTAATTCCCTCCATGGGGTCTGCACTTTGAAGGCATCGATCAGGACTCTTTTTAAATCCATCCAGTTGTTTGCTGCTGCTAGCTGCGAAACTCGTTGGGCCTCTCCAGATATTTCCACCTCGATAGCTCCAAATAAAACATTTTGTTGTCGACCATCCCTGGTTGGGTATAGTTGTAAAGTGAAGTCGATTCGTCTGATGAATCCACTTAGGTGTTCTGGAGATCCGTCGAACATAGACATAGACACCTGCCGAATTTGTCCCAGAGCTTGGCTGAGATGTTGCTCGGATAATTGCATGACTGTTTCTGCAGGCGCTGATACTGCTGCTGACGCTTGTGTCATGATGATTGCTTTTGTTGTTTCGAAAGTTTTTAGTTAAGTTCACTGTTTTGCGATTTTTAATCAACTTTTTGTTTTCACATAAATTTAGCGGTCACTCTAGTTAAAGTGGGCTTTGATTGTGAAGTTCACTGTTTTGCGATTTTTAATCGACTTTTGTATTCACATAAATTTAGCGGTCACTCTAGTTAAAGAGGGCTTTGGTTGTGAAGTTCGTTGTTTTGCGATTTTCTTAAACCAAGTTTTTCACATAAGTTTAGCGGTCACTCTAGTTAAAGAGGGCTTTGATTGTGATCGATTTTAGTTTAATATTACGCGGGTTCTGATTGTGAAAAAGATTTTTTTGTTGAAGTTTTAGCGATTTTCTTAAACCAAGTACGAATTCCTAATTGGCGCAGTCGGTAGGATACGTGAAGTGTTTTAAAAGGATTTTTAAAGGATAATCGCTATCCCAGATCCAAGTGCTAGTACAAGTTGTTACAATCGACAAAGAAAATACTTAGTGCTTAAACCTTAATACGTATCCGCAAAAGAACCCGCGTAATATTAAATCAATCACAATCAAAGCCCTCTTTAACCAGAGTGACCGCTAAACTTATGTGAAAAAACTTGGTTTAAGAAAATCGCAAAACAGTGAACTTCACAATCAAAGCCCTCTTTAACTAGAGTGACCGCTAAATTTATGTGAAAACAAAAGTCGATTGAAAATCGCAAAACAGTGAACTTCACAATCAAAGCCCTCTTTAACTAGAGTGACCGCTAAATTTATGTGAAAACAAAAGTCGATTGAAAATCGCAAAACAGTGAACTTCACAATCAAAGCCCACTTTAACTAGAGTGACCGCTAAATTTATATGAAAACAAAAGTCGATTAAAAATCGCAAAACAGTGAACTTAACTAAAAACTTTCGAAACAACAAAAGCAATCATCATGACACAAGCGTCACCAGCAGTATCAGTGCCTGTAGAAACAGTCATGCAATTGTCCGAGCAACATCTCAGCCAAGCTCTGGGACAAATTCGGCAGGTGTCTATGTCTATGTTCGACGGATCTCCAGAACACCTAAGTGGATTCATCAGACGAATCGACTTCACTTTACAACTATACCCAACCAGGGATGGTCGACAACAAAATGTTTTATTTGGAGCTATCGAGGTGGAAATATCTGGAGAGGCCCAACGAGTTTCGCAGCTGCAGCAGCAAACAACTGGATGGATTTAAAAAGAGTCCTGATCGATGCCTTCAAAGTGCAGACCCCATGTGAGGAATTACTGAGGCGTCTCTACAACACACCATTCAACGGATCTATACGTAAGTTCGTAAAAAGAACTAGAACATAAGTCTTTTGTTATTGCAAATAAATTGACTTTAGAAGACAATCAGATAAACACAATTGGGGTGTTCATTTAGTGTTGTATCATTGCACATTGCACATTGTGCAAGCCGCTCCAACAACAATTTGTACTGAGTCAAGTTTGCACTTTATGCAAGACCCCGACCCATGACTACAAAAATCGTTGCAAGTGCAAATCAATATTAGTGTTAGAAAACAATAAAAGCGTGACAAGTGTTGCAAAATTTTCTGGTATTTTTGGTGTAATTTAGTGCTTTATGTGCTAAATCAAAACATCCCGTTAACTAACGGACTGGCACATTTGCTATTGTCAAATTCAGAAGCGGCCACAACATGGTCAGCTACACCTGCAATAAATATAACCTAATTTAGTTAAATTACCACATAATGCATTCCAACATATATACCTTCATTTGCGTCAAATTCGTGAATTGCTTGGGATGTTCTCCATTCCAGAAGTGATGCTTTCAAGCTTTTAAATGGCATTTTTAAATTTATATTTTTAGCAGCAACTCAAACTACCCTCACAATAACAAACTCAGCGATAACGATAGCGAACAGCTGATTGCGTTAATTTACAAGACTTACAACACTCAAATCGTGCAATTGGGTGTTCACGATAGCTCTGCTGCAAAGTTGCACATATACAATGATACAACACTTAATGAACACCTCTAATGATTTACATAAATGCAATGAACAATACAATAAAAGATGTAATTATGAAAAACTTCCTGATAGATTATTTATGCAATTGGCTAGGCATGATATAACGACTATCAGTAAATTACAACAAACAGCTCAAAAAGAAGGTGTTTACGATAATGTAATTTCCGATCGAGCAAAAGCTCAAAATTATTCAAATGGTCCTTCAACTTCTAAAGGAACCAATCAAAAACATAATGACAAACAAGGTAATAAGGGAAATTATCAATCTCAAACAAATCAAAATTTTAACAGAGGTTATAAGAGGTAACTTTCAAAATCAGTTTTCGTCTGAAAGTAACGCCCAAGCACAGCAGGAATTCAACAGAAATTAAGCCAGGAAGAAACCAAAATCCCATAAATTTTCAACAAAACCCATCTTCATTTACTTCTCCAAATCCACCTGTTAAAAGGCAGCGTGAAAGTACAAGTGGTCATCAAAGAATTGACACCAATGAAAATTTTCATCAAGCAGCCTCGGATTCGGAAGTAGAGGAAGACGAAGAACAAACCCATACATCAACTAATTCTTAATAATAAAAGATTAAGATGCATAATAGACACAGGGACGTCTATTAATTTGATGAATATTAACTATCTAAACTTTCCAATAAAAAATAACCCACTAGATGTACACACCATAAATATTTCAGTAAAGCTTAAACAAAGCATTACATTAAAACCCAGCAAACTTTGCCCAACCCATCAAAGATTTTATCTACATCATTTTTCACAAAATTATGATATTTTACTTGGTCGAGAATTTTTGGAAGACTCCAATGCAATAATTGACCATAGTGAAAGAACAGTAACCCTAAACAATTTTACTTTCTTTATGAAATATAAACATGAAGCAGTAGACCCATCTAAGGACAAAACCGCATACGAATGCCTTGATCCGCCACAAACAGAAGACAAACATACAGTGTTCGCAATAAATAATGAGTTACACGAATGTAACGAATTCCGTTTAGAACACCTAAACGAGGAAGAAAAACAAAAACTTACCAAAGTTCTCTTTGAGTTTAGCGACATTCAGTACAAAGAAGGTGAAAATTTGACTTTACAAGTACAATTAAGCATGTCATAAAAACTAAACACGAAGATCCAATTTATAAAAAACCATATAAATACCCTCTCCTTATTGCTCGCCTATTTGGATTGTTTCAAAAGAAGCTTGATGCATCAGGACGAAAGAAATACAGAATAGTTAATGACTATCGAGACGTTAATGAAAACACAATAAGTGATAAATACCCAATCCCGATCATGGATGACATACTTGACAAACTCGGTAAATGTCAGTATTTTACAACCATAGATCTTGCAAAAGGATTTCATAAAATCCAAATGGAAGAAAAGTCAATTCCAAAAACTGCTTTTTCAACTAAGAATGGACATTACGAGTACACTCGAATGCCTTTTGGATTGAAAAACGCACCAGCAACTTTCCAACGGTGCATGAATAATCTTCTTGAAGATTTAATCTACAAGGATTGTCTTGTATACATGGACGATATAATAGTTTTTTCTACTTCATTAGAAGAACATTTAGCATCCTTGCGGAAAGTATTCGCGAAGCTAAGAGGAGCAAATCTTAAGTTGCATCTTGACAAATGTGAATTCATGAGAAAAGAAACTGAATTCCTAGGTCACATAATTACCACAGAAGGTATTAAACCAAATCCAACAAAAATACATGCCATCAAAAATTCCCGATACCAAAAACAACCAAAGAAATCAAATCTTTCTTACAGCTTTGCGGTTTTATCGCAAATTTATCCCAAACTTTGCAAAAATTGCAAAACCTCTGAAATCCAAACTAAAGAAAGGAGCCAAAATAAATACTAAAGAAACAGATTACAATGATGCATTTGAAAATTAAAAATGCTGATCATGTCAGATCCAATATTGACATACCCAAATTTCGAGAAACCATTTTCTCTAACCACAGATGCTAGCAATTTTGCCTTAGGTGCAGTATTGTCCCAAGAGCACAAACCAATATGCTTTGCAAGCAGATCCTTAAACTTACACGAGATCAGATATTCCGCAATAGAAAAGAACTCCTTGCTATTGTTTGGGCAAATAAATATTTCAGATCTTATCTTTACGGAAGAAAATTTGACATTCTTTACGATCATAAACCACTTGTTTGGCTAAACAATATTAAAGAACCAAACATGAAACTGCAAAGATGGAAAATAAAATTGAACGAATTTGATTATCACATTAAATACATTCCCGGTAAAGAAAACTACGTGGCAGACGCCTTATCAAGAGTCAAAATTGAAGAAAATTTCCTAGGAGAAATCCCAGGCAGTACGGTAGCAACGGTGTACAGTGCACAAGATGACAACCAAAGACAAATTTCAATCACTGAAAGACCAATAAATTATTATAACAGACAGCTCGAAATCATTAAAGGTGAATCATATGATGTACAAACATCGAAATACTTTCATAAAACGAAAATAAAAATCACTTATAAAGTCATGACAAACGAACATGCCAAAGAAATTATCAAAGAATATTTATGCACAAAAAGGAGTGTCATATATTTCGAAAATGAACCAATAATTTGACAAAAGTCGAGAACTTATAAGAAATTAAAAGATATTCAAACTTACTCTGAGTTCAAAGAAACAATTATTAAACCTCATAGAGATTTACTTCACCCAGGAATTGAAAAAAACAATTCTTCTTTTTAAAGAAAAATTTTATTACCCAGATTACCAAAAGCTAATTCAATACATAATCAACGAATGTGAGTTATGTAACATAGCTAAAACAGAACACAGAAATACTAAACTCGTTTACGAAACAACCCCGGAAGTTTTCAATCCCAAAGAAAGATATGTGATTGACTTATATTTGATTGATAACAAACAATTCTTATCTTGCATTGATATTTACTCGAAATACGCAGCATTAATCGAAGTAAATGGTAGAGACTGGTTAGAAGCCAAACGAGCCTTATTAAAAATATTTAATGAAATGGGCAAACCAACAGAAATTAGAGCAGATAAAGATTCAGCCTTCATGTGTGCAGCTCTTCAACTCTGGCTTAAGTCAGAAGCTGTAAATCTCATTATAACTTCAAGTAAAAGTGGAATTTCTGATATTGAGAGATTTCATAAAACAGTTAACGAAAAATTAAGGATCATCAACAGTGAATCAGATACTGAAAATAAAATTAATAAATTTGAAACAATTCTCTACGTCTACAATCACAAAACAAAACATAATACTACAGGTAGAACACCTGCAGACATTTTCATTTATGCTGGTACTCCAGAATATAACACTCAAACAAACAAAGTCAATGATATCAAAAAATTAAATGAAAAAAGAAAAGAATTTGAAATCGACACTGGATTCAGACAATCACCCTTAGTAAAGAGTAAAACTACTAACCCTTTCAAAAAGACAGGTGAAATAACACAAACAGACGATAAACATTACGAGGAAAAGAATAGGGGAAGAAAAATAACACATTATTTCTGGGCTTCTGGGCTGCAAATGTTAATTTCACTCGGAAATATCGGTAGGTTGTACGTTAGGAGTACTAATGGCTTCTCTCGTCCTTCCTAGTCCCTTGGGTTGGATACCTGGATCTTTGGTTGGTTTGTGCAAATTTAAATAAGAACTCGGACACGTAGTTGATGGTTTCAATGTTGATACAAATCTGATTTATTCCAAAGTCAAAATGCTCGAAGAAGCCTTAAAGTATATAAACTGCTCACAGGCAGCCGAATGTATATATGTCTAATAAAATGCTTCTGCTCACAGGCCGCCGCATGTATATATGTATAATAAATGCTTACTCTCATATTTCGATTGTAGTTGCACTGTTGTTTTGTGCATTTATGTGGTTGTCGGTCTACATATGTATGTCTTTGCCTAAACTGCTGATCTAGCATATTCTGAGTGGGTGGTCGGCTAAGGGCCGGATGCTTGTGCATTTCAATAACTGATCGTGTTGCAATTCTGGGCAGTGGCGGAGTTAATGGGATCTTGCATATGGGTGTAGTCTAGGGGTTTAGGGGGCGAACTGGTAGAGGTGGTAACTCCTCCCCTCCCTGGAATGAAGCGACGGCCAAAGAGATGGAATCTCTGCCATAGCGAAATTAGGAACGATTGTTTCGGGCTTGAAAACGAAATATCTCCTTCTGGCCTGTAACCCTATGATCCCTATTGCTATTGCTATAATGATAAGTACAATATAGGTTGCAATATTGTGTTTTACCGTAAACACCTTGAACTGAACCAGTTCTTTTTGTCTCTTGACGTCTGCCAGTTGCAATTTTTGAAGGTTTGGTTCCTCTATAGTGTTGTTAATTTGGATTCCCACGATATCTTTAAGAATTGGATCTAGGTGGTCGGACATTGTGAAACTAGTCTTTGTGAATGTAACATTCTTAATGGTTATTGAGCAATTAGTATATTGGATCAAAACAGATCCTTGGATTAATGGTTGTTTACCACAATCCGAAGTAAGTTTTAGCTTTTCTGCATTAAATATAAATATGTTCCCTTCCTCGGGTTCGAAGATTTCCTCTTCCCCTTGAATATGCCTGACGTCGCAGACCGATACATTTTCTTCTAGTATAGGCTTTAAACATTTGTCGTTTCCGACTTTAGATCTTTGACAATAGTAGACTCCGCTAGTTTTAAGACATTTGTTATCATATTCGTAAATTTTGTTTCTTAAATAGCTAATATAATTAGGTGTAATTAAAATTGTTGTCTTGTTAATAGGGATTGGCACAATCCTTGCGAATTTGTAGTTTTCTCTTTCGACAATAGGTATTTTAATATTAAACTCGATTGTTGCTTGGTTATATGATACATCCATTTGTAGAAGATCATACATGTTTTCGACGGTATTAAATTTAATTTCTTGTTTATTAAATGCTACTTTTAATTTTTCTAATTCTTCGTTCCCCAATAAAAATTTAGGTAGAACTCCAAGTTTCTAGAGTAAAACACTTTCGGCTATTCTATTGACGTGATTAAACACTATATCTATGTTATAACTTATCCTCATTACTCGTTTTAAAATCTGGATTTCATAACTCTCTTCCTAGGTAATCATTTATTTCTTCTTGTTCTTTATTGATAAACTTTGTTACATTCTGAAATCTTTGAAAAATATCCTTATTTATTCCCACTTGGTCATTCCAGCATTCTATTAGTTTGTTTTCCTGGTGTTTTATTCCCTCCATTTCTTTCTGTATATTTTCTTGATCCTGGGCGTCCATATTTCCTGTCCCGACTTTAATTATTGACCCTAATCCATTTATTAAGCCTCTCTTCGATCTTCTTAATGGTGTTATTAGGTTCAATCGATTTTTTAATTGATATATTTTTGTTTCTAATACTTCTACTAATTCTGTGGTACCTCCCTGTATGTCTTTCTTTAATATTTTGATAGAGTTTTGAAAATGATTAATACTTTCCTCAAATTCTGTTAAATTTACTGAATGCTTTAGTTCGGTATATGCAATGATCATCCTTGCGTCTCCCAGATTGATTTTGGCCAATTGGTTATTACTAGTAATTTCCTTTATTGTCATCCATTGTGTGTTAGCCCAACAAATGCTGTAAGTAAACCATACGTCTTATTGATTTATATCGGGTTGATTTCTGAGAAATTTTGTTTTAATCTTTGATTTGTGAATTTTCTGTCCTTTCTGAGTCTTGAAGGGTGACTCCCTGATCTTGCAGTACTTTATGTGTTGAGAATCTCGGTGTTAACTTATTTCTCCTATTTTCTTTTCTAAAAACCACGTCGCCTTGCTTCAGTTCTCCGGGTTCCTGTCTGTTCTTGTTCTTGTCCAAAGCTCTTGTGCTAACTATAGCTTCAAGTTTCTCTTTTACCTCGGAATATAATTTTTTCTTGAAATTCCCTTAATTTTCTCAAATAATCATGCTCATCTCTGAACTGGTGTGTTTTTTCAAAAGCATGTGTACGACCAGTGAATAGTTCATACGGCGTATGCTTTGTTGCCGAATGTATCGCATTATTGTATGTAATGAACGTTTCCGACATGATTTCTCCGTGATCGCAAGACATTCCTCTGTTTTTCCTGGTTTCAAAAATAATTCTATATGCCTCCGTAAGAGTTGAATGTAACCTTTCTACCGGGGCGTTGCTCGATGATTGTTGAAAGGATGTGTAGTGTAAATCTATGAGATATTGCCTACAAAATTCCTTAAATATGTTGGCGGAAAACTCTACTCCCTTGATCACAGACTAAATTTTTCGGTATGCCGTATGATTCAATAAAAGTTTTTAGAGCGTTGAGAACACTTATTGCGTTCCTGTTTGTAATTGTATAGCCTGCTGCAAATCTAGAAAATTTGTCAATTACCGTCAATACATATTTAGTATTTATAAAATACAAATCTATGTGTACTATGTCCAAAGGTTTATTCGGTGTTTCGGGGGATTGAAAAACTATTCTTTGAGGGTGTCTGTTGAATCCTCAAATTAATGAGGAATAGTAAAAAACAGTCTCTGCCGTGTGTTGACTGCTTTACTTCATGGTTTAATTTCGACTGATTTCATATTTTTACATTCTTTTGCTTAAGCCTACAAATATGTATCTGTGTACATGAGTGAGTGAGAACTGTATGCAATGGTACAAATAAGTAAAGAGATGATAGAGAGAGCTTAGGCGAATTCAATTTACTTACACCTATGGTATTTACATTAGAAACAACAAAAATAATATTATTCAATAATCAAAAACCAAACATATTCCGCCCGTTGAAAGGACGCTTTCAAAGTTATTCATTTAGAGGCAATGGTAGAGGGGCCACTTTATGTATTGGCCGACGAAAGATTCCTTTGGCAGTTTTCAGATCCACCACTCGAACTCGACCATCAGAACCAGGGGATTGCTGTGACGATCCGAGCCAGCTGCCAATGCTGCGGGGCCAAGTTATCCTCATGAACCAAAACTAGTTGACCAACGCGTACATCTGCTTCTGCCTTAAGCCATTTGGATCGAAGTTGAAGCTCGTGGACATAGTCACGACGCCAAAGATCCCAGAGTCGCTGCTTCAAGTGGGTAACTCTTTGATATTGTGTCAGCGTTGACACCCTTTTGTCAACGATTGTCTGATCCGTGAGTGCCTGTAAAGAATAACCAATTAACATGAGGGCTGGGGGTAATGACTTCGCCGTCATTGAATAAACTTTCTGTATTATTTTGAAAATATTGTCTGTCGTCTGTATTGCGCACAATTTCTTCGGCTTTAGGATTTCCTTCAGCCATCTAGTAATCATTTGTTCGTCAAAGTCTTTTTCAACTATAGTTCTTCTGATTTTGTTCCTGAAAGGTTGTTCTGTTCTTTTTGCTGAACTGTCCCCCAACTTGAAAATAATTTGGACGTTAAACTCGTTTAATGGCTTTTCGGAAATTCCGATTCCATCCTCTTCATTTTCTTGTCTCTCCGCATGTCCCCTCCTGTGAATCTACATCGTTCATGTTTACCTCCACCCTTATTCTGCTTAGGGCGTCCGCATTAGTATTTTGAGTTCCTTTTCTGTAAACTACCTCGTAATCGAAATCTGCCAGATGTAATCGCCACCTCACTAATTTTGAGGTTGGGTCTTTGATACTCATCAACGCTGTTAAAGGTTTATGGTCCGTTACTATCGTAAATTTTGTCCCATACAAATAAGGTCTAAAGTACTTTTGTAGCCCAAACTATTGCTAACATTTCCTTTTCTATTGTTAGGTAATTGGTTTCGCACGTCGTGAGGGTTCTACTGGCGTAAGCCAATGGCTTATCTCCCTTAATAGGACCCTGTGATAATACTGCTCCAATTGCGTAGTCAATAGCGTCCGTTGTTAGTATAAATGGTCTGTCAAAATCTGGGTATATGAGTATAGGATCATTACATAGTAGCGTTTTGCAATACTCAAATGTATCCTTATATTCCTGGTCAATTTCCACCTTTTTCCGACCCTTCAATTGTCTAGTTAAAGGCTTGGTCAACCGTGCAAAATCCTTTATGAATCTCCTATAATAGCCTAGAAGCCCCAGAAAGGATTTAATTTCTTTCCTATTCTGTGGCAACGGAAACTTTTTTACTGCTTCTATCTTTTTAGGGTTTGGTTTGATTCCATTTTGGGTTACGATATGACCCAAGAATTCAATTTCCTTCTTTAAAAATTCGGATTTGTCCTGCTGTAATTTGAAATTGGCCTTTCTTAATTTCTGAAAAACCTTCTTTAAGTCTGTCATATGTTGTTGTAATGACGCTGAATATACTATGATGTCGTCCATGTAAATGAGGCAAGAGATCCCTATCAGATCTCCAAACAAACTGTCCATTAACCTCTGGAAAATAGCAGGGGCGGTGGTTAACCCGAAAGGCATTCTTAAAATTCAAAGTGTCCTCCTTCTGCCGTAAAGGCTGTTTTAGGTATGTCTTGAGGGCTCATTTCTATTTGATGGTACCCCCTTGCCAAGTCTAACACTGAGAAGTATTTTTGCTCACCGATTCGGTCTAGCACATCCGAAATTATTGGTAATGGATATTTATCCTTGATCGTTTTCTGGTTCAATTTCCTAAACCAAACGGGTGCACTCCACGGTGAGTGACTATGTTGTATTATACCCTGTTCCTAAAGTCTACCACCAGCCTCCATTTAACTTTTCCCGATGTATCCCTTTTCTTCGGTTCAAAAACGGAAGAGGGCACAGGAGCAGGCATCTTCTCTGAAGAACTTGCGACACAGCTCTCATTCCGGCTAACCAAACTGGTGTAGCGTTTTCCAGGCAGAGATTGATGCCATCTGGCAGGCGGCTAAATTGATATACCCCTTGGATGAAACTCCAAGGAACATTTCAATCTTGGTCGACAGCCAGGCGGCCATTAAGGCTCTGTCATCAAACGCTATAAAGAGTGTCCTAGTCCGCAGCACGGCGACAGCACTGAACCAAACCAACAGCACTCTATCACCCTCGTCTGGGTACCTGGTCACGCAGGCATACCAGGCAACGAGGGAGCAGACGAGTGCGCTAGGAATGGCTCAGCGCTGCCAGCGACGCAAGCGGTTACGGACATTCAAAGACCCCCTGCAGGACATCATTACAGAATTGAAGTGGAGGGCCAGAAATATGGCAGAACGACAATGGGACCTCGCACCCCGGTTGTCACATCTCCCGATCACTCTGGCCCAGATACTCACCCAAAAGAACTTCCCAACTCCTGCACTTTAGCAAGAACAGGATGAGAACTATGGTAGGAGTCATAACGGGGCACTGCACCATCGGTCATATGGCCACCAGGATGCGCGTGCCCCACCATGACTTCTGCTGTAGCTGTGGAACGAGGAGGAAATAGAAAGCATCCATCACCTTCTATGCGACTGCCCTGCACTTCTTAGGAAACGCACCCAGCATCTGGGCAAACCATTCTTTGAAGACCTGGGCAGTCTGGCAAATTGCCCCTAGAGGACCTGGCTTTTTGTAGACTCCTCAAAAATGGTTCAAATAGAGAGTTGCGCAGAATCTGACCGTCAATACACCCCCCCCTCCCCCTCCCCCCCCGCCCACACCCCTTTACTAGGCATCACAATGGGCCAAAAGGCTCTGGGTGAACTTCGGCCTTCGCCGAGCAGCCTATTTAACCTAACCTAACCTAATCCCTTTTCTTAGGTATTAACCAAACGGGTGCACTCCACGGTGAGTGACTATGTTGTATTATACACTGTTCTAGCATCTCTTCTATCTGTCTTTTTACCTCCACTCTTTCCTTAAATGCATACCTATACGGTCGCACATATACCGGGTCCTCATTATCCAGCCTAATTTCATGTTTTACTGTGTTCGTAAAAGATAAATTTTGTCCCTCCTTATAAAATATGTCCTTATAATCTCTACATGTTTTAATCAACCCTCTTCTCCCTCTTCATTAAGGTGTTCTAAATTTAGCTCCAACTTATCCGTTATTAGATTTCTCTCTCCCTCATCTTCAATCCTTAAACTATTTATTTCTATACACCCTGCTCGTTATATCTTTCTACGAGTACAGGTGTTTCGACATAAAAAACTTTGTCCTCTGTGCTCAAATTCGTGACTTCTATAGCGGCTGCATGATTCTTTACCACATATAATCCCTCTGAGATTATTAAGCCTGGTCTCACTTCTTTGTTTCCACAATAAATATCTCCACTCTCTACACTGACTGGTGTTGAGACAAACATCCTGGTTCCCGCAGGTATCTGAACTGCCTCTGAAACCGAATTATTTACCTTCCATAGCTTTATATCTCCCCTCTTTAAAAACTCCGTCAAAATATCTACACTTCCTCCTACTTGTTCCAATATATCCAATCCAATCAATCCGTCAAATTTTGGGTGTGATTTAACAAAAAGAATTCAAGGTTCCCTGTCCATTGAATTCTTTAAACATTTGAAATCTAACTTTGCCTTCCAGCCTGTGTGAACTTAAAATTGTGTTGATGACTACTGGCGTCTGTAATGGTATTATCTGTTCTTTTTTACGAACTGTGGGTCGAATAGCGAGACTGTAGCTCCTGTATCCACCATAAATATTAACGGTCTTCCGAATGGCGACCTGATAAGTATGTATCGTAAAACTGTCCCGTGTCTCCCCTTAGTGATGTATCCTGTTGGACATCCGAGGCTACATGTTGAAAATTTCCGGAATCGTCAATGTTATTTATTTCTTGCTGGTCATATTGATTCTGATCAACTTCTTGATGCGGTACATCCACTGTATAACAGTGTTGCTGATTCCTTATCATTGTTATGATAACCTCCCTTCGATATTCCTGATCGTACGGTGGTTTGTCCACTTGATTTGTCGTATCTTTCTTGTTTTGGTGGCATCACCGCTCGTCTTGTCACATTACTACTAGTTTGTCCACCCTGGTGTCTAAAAGAGTTATTGCCTTGGTTGTCGTTCCCTTTGGGCTGTACTAGCTCCCTGGTTTCTACCAAAAAATCTATTGTGATTGTTATTAAAATTCCCTGGTCTATTGTATGCATTCTGCCCTCCATTTGTTCTGTTATCGTTACTGTTCGGTCTGAAATTTCGTTGACCTTGCTGTGAATATGGGCCTTGTCTTCCCTGATGTGTTCTCTGTGTTCCCTGAGTCTGGTCGTTTCCTGAAGAAGATGTCTCTTTCTGTGTTCGCTATCTCGTATGCTTCTAGTAGACTTTGAGGTTTTGTCGCTCTTATTGTTGCTCCTAATGGGCCTCTTATTCCCATCACAAAAACAAGATTTAGCGTAAAACTCCTTCCTTTCTTTTCTCACCATTGCGTCTTTAACATTTAGTTCACATAAATGTGATAACGCCAACCTTATTTCGTTGACTCTCTCATATAATTTGGTCAATGACAGCCCCCTGAAAGAAAGACCGTGCAGCTCCCTGCATGATGCATGTTCATCTCTCTTGTCTGCAAAATGGGCAACGAGACTTGATTTAATTTCATCCCAATTCAGCTGCACCCCATCTGCTATCAATGCGTCATTTGCTCTTCCTTCCACCTTATTCCTAATAGCTCTCATTAATAACAATCCATTTGGGGTTTGGTCAGTCCCCTAATAAACATCAATACCTCCTCAACATTTGTAACAAAAGTACCTAATGTTTTCGGATTCCCCCTCGAATACGGGTAAAAATTTGATCGCATCTGGGATTCTCATAGACCGGAATATGTCCTCTGGGTCCATCCTTTGACTCTGGCCTGAGCCTGATGGGCCTTCTTGATTCGGCATTTGTCGTCTTAAATCTTCTTCCTGCAGTAGGCTAACCGCTAATTTCTTTTTAAAAGCCCTTGTTTCCGGCTGTCGTGTGAAGGCTTTATTAATTGGTAGTACTAACTTTATCTTTACTTTGTCTAATTTTGACATTTAAATAATCAACGGGGCTTGCTCTTTTTACTCTCGAAACCCTCTGTATATATTGTTTTTTTTTTTTAATTTATGTCCCTTATGTGTTTTATGTCTTTGTATAGTGTATTTATGGTGTGTGTTCTTAATGGCTATATTTCTTTTATCCCTTGTGAACAGAGAACCCAGTGTGAGTTATCATATTTTCTTTGTAGTTTCTTTTTTTTTTTTTTTTTCTTTTGGATTTTTGTGCTTTTACGGATTAAAATTTGTGCCCATGCAATTAGAATAAAAGTGCTTTGTGTAAACTTCTTCTTTTTGTTTTTTGTTTTTTGTTTTGTTAAATTTTATTTTCCTTGCTTGTTCGGAAAATAGCTTTAGTCTTTTGAACTGCACTACCACCCTCAAGGATTGTATTGCTGAAGGTCCCCACGCCCTGCTTACTGCAGTTACAGTTTTTCAGGATTGCTCCAAGTTCTGACGTGATCGACCGACCGCTCCTCTCGGGTTCACTGAAGAACGCTGAAGCAAGTTGTCCGACTCGCATAAAGCAGACAGCACTTAATAGACCAAACGGACCTATTAAACAGGCAACCTAGTGCGGACAGCGACACTTCAATGAATGTGATGTGCAGAAGAGTGGGCACTTTGCCTGTATCACTCTTGTACCTTAGTTTTTCTAAGGTTCGGTACCGAATTTTGGTACCTATTGTGTGAAAATTTGGCAAAGTTTCTCCCCCTTCCTTACCAACCCCCAGCTGTTATTGTTCTTCTAATGCAGAGGGTCCCTTGGGAATCAGCATTTGAACTTTATTATAAATCTTTATTTTGTTTCTTTTTTGTAGGTTTTTGTTTTTATCGCTTTTACGCCACATTATACTTTTATGTGTTTGTTCGTTTAGACTATGTTTTTGTCATTTAATTTGATTTTTACACTTTACTCAATTGCATGGTATTTTATTATGTTCGCACTGTTTTTGTATTCTTGAACTAAATCTCACTTACTTGAGTAATATTAACATCATCCTCATCCCGTCTGTGTTTGGGGTCATCCTCTCTTGGAAGTTCTTCCTTTGTGGCTCTTCTTCTTGTCCGCAAAGGTCACCGACTGCGCCAGTTAACAAGTGGAGCGTCATCTTGCTAACGTTGTGGTTGCCGAGTTGGGGTTTTGGTGGAGATTTCTGGGCTGCAAATGTTAATTTCACTCGGAAATATCGGTAGGTTGTACGTTAGGAGTACTAATGGCTTCTCTCGTCCTTCCTAGTCCCTTGGGTTGATACCTGGATCTTTGGTTGGTTTGCAAATTTAAAAAGACTGGACACGTAGAAGTTGATGGTTTCAATGTTGATACAAATCTGATTTATTCCAAAGTCAAAAATGCTCGAAGAAGCCTTAAAGTATATAAACTGCTCACAGGCAGCCGAATGTATATATGTCTAATAAAAGCTTCTGCTCACAGGCCGCCGCATGTATATATGTATAATAAATGCTTACCTCATATTTCGATTGTAGTTGCACTGTTGTTTTGTGCATTTATGTGGTTGTAGGTCTACATATGTATGTCTTTGCCTAAACTGCTGATCTAGCATATTCTGAGTGGGTAGTCGGCTAAGGGCCGGATGCTTGTGCATTTCAATAACTGATCGTGTTGCAATTCTGGGCAGTGGCAGGGTTAATGGGATCTTGCATATGGGTGTAGTCTAGGGGTTTAGGGGGCGAACTGGTAGAGGTGGTAACTCGCGCAAACGCGGTAACTGACAACAAGGCCCCCCTCTCTCACACAAGCAAAATTGATTCGTATATAACTTCGGTGTTTTTCGTCCGATCTTATTGATCTTTTCAGAATAGATAGATATTGGGCCTTACTTGATATATGTAAGTTTGAAAGGTGTATCTTAATTGGCTGTGACAGTTTTTTGCGCTTAAAGGGGGAGGGGGAGGAATTTTCCAAATCTGAAACAAACTCGTATTGAATCGGGTATACACCTACCTACATTCAAAAATTTGTGGATCTAGCTCTTATAGTCTCTGAGAAACACGCGTTCATACGGACAGACGGACGTACAGACGGACGGACAGACGGACGGACAGACGGACAGGGCTAAATCGACTCTGCTGTTGATGCTGATCAAGAATATATATACTTTATAGGGTCGCAAATGTTTCCTTCTCCCTGTTACATACTTTTGCACAACTTCATGAACCCCTTTTCCCCATTTTCAATGGGAACAGGGTATAAAAAGAAAAAGACAATTAATATAAGCAAATACAATAATTCCAGGCAAAACGAAGACAACTCGCCCGAATAATTGGAGGTTTTACATATTAACCATATTATCATTAACCCTTGCTAACTTAACCAATGGACAAAATATAGAAGTTAATTCTATCAAAGCAAAGAACGGATATTTATTTTTTAAAACAGGTATAGAAGAAATACCATTTAATTATGAATATCATTATTTAACAGTAAATCTAACCAAAACCCAAATAACTTACGAAGACCTAATAAAACAAGCTAAGGAATTTGATCACGTAATACAAATCCAGTACTTAATCGAAAAGTTAGACCGAGAAATGAATGGTATCAATATAGTCAAACGTAATAAAAGAGGATTATTAAACATACATACACAGCTTACAAATATCTATTTGGAACACTAGACAACAACGATAAAGAAGAACTTGAAAAAAATATTAACAATTTAGCAGCCATTAGTGTCCAAGCAAACGAATTAAATCAGGTAATTGAAACAATAAATCAAGGAATATTAGTTATGAATGAAATGAAATCACAAAACGAACAAGCAAGAAAATTAGAATGGTTAACTTTTAATTTAGACCATTTTACAGAATATATCGAAGACATAGAATTGGGCATGCAGCTCAGTAGATTAGGAATCTTTAACCCAAAACTATTAAAACATGATTACTATTGATAATTTCTCATATTCCAAGAGATAATTAAAACCCCAGTTTACGAAATTATTCCTTATCTAGATGAAAACAAAAATATTTTAACAGAATCAGTCAATGGAAAATACGTCGTTAAAGAAAATAATGTATTTAATAAAGACACAAATAAATTAATAATTGACACTTGTTTAAAAAGGGAATTTTAACGCAAATCCCAACTGAATGTAAATATACCAAAAAACATTTAAAAATTTTCAAATTAACTATATCGAACCAAGTATCATTATCACTTGAATTTACCAAAAACAATTCTTAATCAAAATTGCATAAATAATGGAAGTCCTTTTAGAAGGAAATAATATAATTAAAATCACAAATTGTTCAATACAACTAAATGAAATTTCTATAACAAAATTCAATGCTGGATTATACACAAAATTTTTTGTTAGTAATAATTGTTACTAAAATCGAACCATTTTCTCTTATTCAAACAAAACAAATTATACTTGAGAACGACAAAAACAATTTTTATTCAAAATAATAACTATAATCACATTTTTATTAAACTTAAGTATAATAATACTAATAAGTATAATACTATACGTTAAGTATAAATTTAAGAATATCCCACGCAAACTAATTGTCCAATATAAAAAACCAAAAGATGAAAATCCAATACCAGCAAAAGAAAATGGAAATTATAGAAATAAAAATGAAGAATTACCAACCAACCGCAGGACAAGCCATTTTCTAAGTATGGGGGAGTAACATATCGCTAGAACCACTTACCCCACTATATGTTAAATTACACCCACACAATATGATTCATAACCAATCATAAACATAAGACTCCCTTCCATAAAAATTGTAAGCATAAACATCCTCAAAAAAATTGAAACCAAATACTGGTGGAAAACAACGTGCCAAATCACCCAAATCCATTGATCGTTGTTTCCAACAGCATAAATTGTTGACTTCTTCAAATTTCGGCTGATGCAATCTCCCATAAACTCTCGAAACCACAAAGAACTTTTCTTTGTTCTAAAAGCTTATAAACATAAACTTAAAGCTCCCACATAAACTTAAAGCTAAAAAGCTACAAGCCGAGGTTTGATGGATGATCGCATCCCTCAGTAGAATTAGTTTTACATTACTCTTCAACACGTAACGACACCTCGAGATGGTTTAGTACTTAGATGTTTAACTCACCCTTTGTATTTGAATATAATAATAAAGAATTATATTTTTTATTTAAAATCAACTACGAATTCCTAATCTTTATATTTAAAACTGTTTAACCTGACTGACTGACTGACTGACTGGTGACCGTCCCGCACAGCCTAAACGGTAAGGAGCTAGGGAGGGCTGAATTTGGACCGGAGTTTCTATGTGGTGAAAGTGCGGTATTAAGCCGCCGGAAAAAGCCGGAAAAGTGTCGGAAAACTTTGTATGGGCTAAAATTTAATTTTTCATCCGATTGACTTGAAATTCGGTTTGTAAGCACATTATGCAAAATAATTGGACACGTGTTTTTCCGATTTCGGAAAATCCGCCCACAAGGAAAATTCTCGGGAAATTCGATATGCACAAATCTATTTTTTCATCCGATGGACTTGAAAATCGGTTTGTAAGGACAGTAAATGAAATAAATTTATGAGTGATTTTCTAATGCTGAAAAATTCGACGTATGGTCGGGAAATTCCCGGAAAAGCGTCGGAAAAGTTTGTATGGGTAAATTTTTTATTTTCATCCGATTGACTTGAAATTCGGTTTGTAAGGACAGTAAGTGAATAAAATTGAAAAGGTATTTTCCGATGCTGGAAAATTTGACCGTAGGGTCGGGAAATTCCCGGAAAAGTGTCGGAAAAGTTTGTATGGGGGAAAATTTCATTTTTCATCCGATTGACTTGAAATTTGGTTTGTAAGCATAGTATGCGAAATAATTGGACACGTATTTTTCCAATTTCGGAAAATCCGCCCACAAGGGAAATTCTGGGGAAATTCGATATGCAAAAATCTATTTTTCATCCAATTGACTTGAAATTCGATTTGTGAGGACTCTAAGTGAAATAAACTGAAATGCGATTTTCCGAAGTTAGAAAATTCCGACAGTAGTGTCGGAAAATTCACAGAAAAGCGTCGGAAAAGTTTGTATGGGGAAAATTTCGTTTTTCATCCGATTAACTCGAAAGTACAGTAAGTAAAATAAAATGAAATGCGATTTTCCGGTAGGAAAGTTCAACCGTAGGATCGGAAAATTACCGGAAAAGCGTCCGGAAGCTTGAACGGGAAAAATTTTATTTTTCATCCGATTGACTTGAAATTCGGGTTGTAAAGACTGTAAATGAAATTAATTGAAATGTGATTTTCCGATGCTGGAAAATCCGACCGTAGGGTCGGAAAATTCCAGGAAAAGCGTCGGAAAAGTTTGCATTGGGAAATTTTTTTTTCATCCTATTGACTTGAAACTGGCTTTGTAAGAGAAGTATACGAAATAATTGGACACGTTTTTCCCGATTTCGGGAAAATCTGCCCGCAAGGAAAATACCCGGGAAATTCGATATGCCAAAATCTATTATTCATCGGATTGATTTGAAATTCTGTTTGTAAGGATAGTAAGTGAAGTGAATTGAAATGTGATTTTTTCGATGATGGGAAATTGGGGAAAATTCCCGGAAAAGCGTCGGAAAAGTCTGTATGGTGAGAATTTTATTTGTCGTCCGATTGACTTAAATTTCGGTTTGTAAGCAAAGTATGATAAATAATTGGACACGTATTTTCCCGATTTCGAAAAAATCTGCGCGCAAGGAAAATTCCCGGGCAATTCGATAAGCAAAATCTTTTTTTTCATCCGATTGACTTGAAATTCGGTTTGTAGGATAAGTGAAATAATTTGTAATGTTATTTTCTGAAGTTGGAAAATTTGACCTTAGGGTCGGAAACTCAGCAGACAAAAACCTATTTTCATACCCATTGGCTTTAAACTTGGTTTGAAGGGATAGTATAAGAAATAACGAAATAACAGTAACTCGAGCTGCCGTTTTTTCATTGTACTGGCTGTGTGCGGGACCTGGACCTCGACCTGGAGATGGCACTGGACCTGGACGTGGAAGTGGACGTGGACCTGAAAGTGGCCATTGAGGTGGCCATGGAGGTAACCATGGAGGTGGCCGTGGAGGTGGCCATGGAGGTGGCCGTGGAGGTGGCCATTGAGGTGGCCATGGTTGGTGGCTTTGGAGGTGTCCATGGAGGTGTCCATGGAGGTGTCCATGGAGGTGTCCATGGAGGTGTCCATGGAGGTGTCCATGGGATAGGTGTCCATTCAGGTGGCCATAGAGGTGGCCATAGAGGTGGCCATAGAGTGGCCATGGAGGTGGCCATGGAGGTGGACCTGTAGGTGGACATGAGGTGGAAAATAGTCCAAAAAAATTCTTAATCTCGGTGAAACTTTGGGGATTGGCTAGGACACTTGCCCGGAATGGTTGGAGAATTGGTGGGGGAAAATGTTATTTGTTGGCCGATCTTTATCAAATTGTGTTTGTAAGCTTTAAATTTTGAAAAGTTCACCACCAAGATCGGCAAATTTGGGTGTTTTAATTAAGGGGGGGGAGGAAAAGCCGGGGTCTAAAAGCTAGTTATATATAGTAACATATCGCTAGAACCACTTACCCACTATATGTTAAATTACACCCGCACAATTAATTCATAACTCATATTATAAACATAAGAAGAATATCCCATAAACTCGCAACCACAAAGATCTTTTCTTTGTTCTAAAAACTTACAAGCATAAACTTAAAGCTCCACACAAACTTAAAGCTAAAAAGCTACAAGCCGAGGTTTGATGGATGATCGCATCCCTCAGCAGAGTTAGTTATACCTTTGATTTGAAAACGCGACGACACCTCGAGATGGTGCAGTCTTAATTGTTTAACTCAACCTTTTTGTATTTGAATATATTAATAAAGAATTATATTTTTTATTAAAAATCAATTGCAAAATCTAATTGGCGCTGTCGGTAGGATACGTGAAGTGTTTTAAAAGGATTTTAAAAGGATAATCGCTATCCCAGATCCAAGTGCTAGTACAAGTTGTTACAACTAACAAAGAAAATACTTAGTGCTTAAACCTTAATACGTATCCGCAAAAGAACCCGCGTAATATTAAACTAAATCGATCACAATCAAAGCCCTCTTTGACTAGAGTGACCGCTAAGCTTATGTGAAAAACTTGGTTTAAGAAAATCGCAAAACAACGAACTTCACAACCAAAGCCCTCTTTAACAAGTGACCGCTAAATTTATGTGAATACAAAAGTCGATTAAAAATCGCAAAACAGTGAACTTCACAATCAAAGCCCTCTTTTGAAGAGCGACCGCTAAATTTATGTGAAAACAAAAGTCGATGAAAAATCGCAAAACTGAACTTAACTAAAAACTTTCAAAACAACAAAAGCAATCATCATGACACAAACGTCAGCAGCAGTATCAGCGCCTGTAGAACAGTAATGCATTTGTCCGAGCAACATCTCAGCCAAGCTCTGGGACAAATTCGGCAGGTGTCTATGTTCGACGGATCTCCAGAACATCTAAGTGGATTTCTCAGACGAATCGACTTCACTTTACAACTATACTCTTACCAGGATAGTCGACAACAACAAAATGTTTTATTTGGAGCTATCGAGATGCAAATATCTGGAGAGGCCCAACGAGTTTCGCAGCTTCCTGGGAGCAAACAACTGGATGGATTTAAGAAGAGTCCTGCTCGATGCCTTCAAAGTGCAGACCCCATGTGAGGAATTACTGAGGCGTCTCTACAACACACCATTCAACGGATCTATTCGTAAGTTCGTAGAAGAACTAGAACATAAGTCTTTTTGTTATTGCAAATAAATTGACTTTAGAAGACAATCAGATAAACACTATGATTTACACAAATGCAATGAACAATACGATAAAAGATGTAATTATGAAAAAACTTCCTGATAGATTATTTATGCAATTGGCTAGGCATGATATAACGACTATCAGTAAATTAAAACAAACAGCTCAAAAAAGGTGTTTACGATAATGTAATTTCCGATCGAGCAAAAGCTCAAAATTATTCAAATGGTCCTTCAACTTCTAAAGGAACCAATCAAAAACATAATGACAAACAAGGTAATAAGGGAAATTATCAATCTCAAACAAATCAAAATTTTAAAAAGGTTATAAAGGTAACTTTCAAAATCAGTTTTCGCTTGAAAGTAACGCCCAAGCACAGCAGGAATTTCAACAGAAATTAAACCAGGGTAGAAACCAAAATCCCATAAATTTTCAACAAAACCCATCTTCATTTGTTTCCCCAAATCCACCTGTTAAAAGGCAGCGTGAAAGTACAAGTGGTCATCAAAGAATGGACACCAATGAAAATTTTCATCAAGCAGCCTCGGATTCGGAAGTAGAGGAAGACGAAGAACAAACCCATACATCAACTTAATTCTTAATAATAAAAGATTAAGATGCATAATAGACACAGGGTCGTCTATTAATTTGATGAATATTAACTATCTAAACTTTCCAATAAAAAATAACCCACTAGATGTACACACCATAAATGGTTCAGTAAAGCTTAAACAAAGCATTACATTAAAACCCAGCAAACTTTGCCCGACCCATCAAAGATTTTATTTACATCATTTTTCACAAAATTATGATATTTTACTTGGTCGAGAATTTTTGGAAGACTCCAATGCAATAATTGACCATAGTGAAAGAACAGTAACCCCTAAACCATTTTACTTTCTTTATGAAATATAAAGATGAAGAAGTAAACCCATCTAAGGACAAGACCGCATACGAATGCCTTGATCCGCCACAAACAGAAGACGAACATATAGTGTTCGCAATAAATAATGAGTTACACGAATGTAACGAATTTCGTTTAGAACACCTAAACGAGGAAGAAAAACAAAAACTTACCAAAGTTCTCTTTGAGTTTAGTGACATTCAGTACAAAGAAGGTGAAAATTTGACTTTTACAAGTACAATTAAGCATGTCATAAAAACTAAACACGAAGATCCAATTTATAAAAACCATATAAATACCCTCAAACTTTTGACGAAGAAGTCGAGAATCAAATAAGAGATATGCTTGAACAAGGCATTATCAGAAAATCAAACTCTCCTTATTGCTCGCCTATTTGGATTGTTCCAAAGAAGCTTGATGCATCAGGACGAAAGAAATACAGAATAGTCAATGACTATCGAGACGTTAATGAAAACACAATAAGTGATAAATACCCAATCCCGATCATGGATGACATACTTGACAAACTCGGTAAATGTCAGTATTTTACAACCATAGATCTTGCAAAAGGATTTCATCAAATCCAAATGGACGAAAAGTCAATTCCAAAAACTGGTTTTTCAACTAAGAATGGACATTACGAGTACACTCGAATGCCTTTTGGCTTGAAAAACGCACCAGCAACTTTCCAACGGTGCATGAACAATCTTCTTGAAGATTTAATCTACAAAGATTGTCTTGTATACATGGACGATATAATAGTTTTTCTACTACATTAGAAGAACATTTGTTATCCTTGCGGAAAGTATTCGCGAAGCTAAGAGAAGCAAATCTTAAGTTGCAACTTGACAAATGTGAATTCATGAGAAAAGAAACTGAATTCCTAGGTCACATAATCACCACAGAAGGTATTAAACCAAATCCAACAAAAATACATGCCATCAAAAAATTCCCGATACCAAAAACAACCAAGGAAATCAAATCTTTCTTAGGCCTTTGCGGTTTTTATCGCAAATTTATCCCAAACTTTGCAAAAATTGCAAAACCTTTGACATCCAATCTAAAGAAAGGAGCCAAAATAAATACTAAAGAAACAGATTACAATGACGCATTTGAAAAATTAAAAATGCTAATCATGTCAGATCCAATATTGACATACCCTGATTTCGAGAAACCATTTTCTTTAACCACAGATGCCAGCAATTTTGCCTTAGGTGCAGTATTGTCCCAAGAGCACAAACCAATATGCTTTACAAGCAAATCCTTAAAGGAACACGAGATCAGATATTCCGCAATAGAAAAATAACTCCTTGCTATTGTATGGGCAACTAAATATTTTAGATCTTATCTTCACGGAAGAAAATTTGACATTCTTTCAGATCATAAACCACTAGTTTGGCTAAGCAATATTAAAGAACCAAACATGAAACTCCAAAGATGGAAAATAAAATTGAACGAATTTGATTATCACATCAAGTATATACCCGGCAAAGAAAATTATGTTGCAGACGCCTTATCAAGAATAAAAATTGAAGAAAATTTCATGGGAGAAACTCCAAGTGACACAGTAGCAACAATACACAGTGCACAAGAAGACAACAATAAGTACATTTCAATAACTGAAAGATCAATCAACTATTATAACAGGCAGATCGAATTCCTCAAGGTGAATCAAATGAAGTACAAACAAAAAGTACTTTCATAAAATAAAAATTAAAATCACTTATCAAGATATGACAGATACACATGCCAAAGACATAATCAAAGAATATTTATGTACCAAAAACAGCGTCATCTATTTTGAAAATGAACACGATTTCCTAATTTTCCAAAGAGCATTCATAGAAATCATCAGTCCAAATAATTTGACCAAAGTTATGAGAACTTATAAAAAACTAACAGATATTGAAACCTTTTCCGAATTCAAAGAGAAAATCATTAAATCCCACAGAGATTTACTACATCCAGGCATTGAAAAGACTATTTTACTTTTCAAAGAAAAATATTATTACCCTGACTACCAAAAACTAATCCAAAACATAATCAATGAATGTGAAATATGCAATATTGCAAAGACCGAGCAACAGAAACACAAAGCTTATGTTTGAAACAACCCCAGAAGTGTTTAATCCCAGAGAAAGATATGTGATTGACTTTTACATGATTGATAATAAGCAATTCTTATCCTGCATTGATGTCTACTCAAAATATGCATCATTAATCGAAGTAAATGGAAGAGATTGGTTAGAAGCCAAACGAGCTTTATTGAAAATATTCAACGAAATGGGAAAACCAACAGAAATAAAAGCAGATAAAGACTCAGCATTTATGTGCGCAGCTCTAGAAAGATTTCCACAAAAAAACAGTAAAACGAAAAACTAAGAATTATCAACAGTGAATCTGACCCTGAAAACAAAATTAATAAATTCGAAACCATCTTATATGTCTACAACCACAAGACAAAACATAACACTACAGGAAGAACACCTGCAGATATTTTTATTTATGCTGGAACACCAGAATACAATACACAAATGAATAAAATCAAAGAAATTGAAAAACTAAACGAAAAAAGAAACGAATTTGAAACTGACACCAGATACCGACAATCACCTTTTAGTAAAAACTAAAACTACTAACCCTTTCAAAAGACAGACAATAAAACAAACCGATGAAAAACATTATGAAGAAAAGAACAGAGGAAGAAAAATAACACATTATAAATCCAAATTTAAAAGAAAAAGAAAACTAATGAAAGCAAATACGATAATTCCAGATCACCAGCAGTCGATCAACCGAGCCAAGAAAACCCAACTTAAATTAACCTCATTTTTAATATTATTTTTAATAACATGTTTTATTAAAAAGGCAAATGCCAAAGCCTCGAAGTTAACCCCATTCAAGCAAAGAATGGCTATTTAATTTTCAAGACAGGAGAAATTGACCTACCAGTAAATTACGAATACCATTATTTGTCCGTTAACATAACGAAAACTGAACAAACCTTGAAACCCTTTTTGTATCAAACGGAAGAATTTAAAAAGCCTTCCACAAATAAAATATTTAACAGAAAAACTTGAAAGAGAAATGAACGGCATTAGAATTGCTAAACTTAGCAAAAAGAGGACTCATTAATTTCATAGGAACAACCTATAAATACTTATTTGGAACTTTAGATCAAGAAGATAAAGAAGAGTTAGAACTCAAAATAAACAATTTAAAAACTTCAAGCAAACGTGACTAACGAGAAATAACCTATGGCAGACCAAAGAAATTAACTTACGGTCAAAGATTCTTTCTCAATTTAATATACAACATTTTACAGAATACATAGAAGACATAGAGTTAATGCACTACTGACTTGTATTGACCCCCCAATTTTAAAACACGTAACCAAACGAGAAACCGTAAAAACCCAACTTGGTTAAAACCAATACAAATGAAATTTTGATAATATCCCATATTCCACGCGAATTCATTAAGACACCGATTTTTGAAATCTTACCATTCCCAGATAGTAATAACAATATTTTAACAGAAATAATTCATGATAAATATTTCATCCAACACAATCAAACCTATACGGTTAATTCAAAAGATTTAGTTATAAACAAATGTATTACAGGAATACTAAATCAAGTTTCAACAGAATGCAGATATACAAAAATGCACAAAATCTAGAAGTAAATTATGTAGAACCCAACATAATTATCACATGGAATCTTCCCAAAACAATATTAAATCAAAATTGCATAAACAGGGAAATAATAATCGAAGGAAACAACATTACAAAAAGCTTTCAATTGTTCAATCCAGCTTGAAGACATCTTACTACAAACACACTATTAGACTATAAACAAACAATTTATGTAAACAATAATGTAACAAAATTAGACCCACTATCTTATATTCAAGCAAAGGAAATAATACAAGAACACACAAAAACAGTAATGTATTTCAAATAATTACGTTAACTACACTTAGTATAATGTTAATCATAATACTATTGTATCTTAAATATGCAACCCCCCAAATTATTGTAAAATAAAAAACAACAAGAACAATTACCAAATGAAAATTTGTCAACACTTAACGCACCAGATAATGAAAATGTATCAAACCCAATATTATACCCTAAAATAAACGCTTGAGGACAAGCCAAATTCAAAGGTATGGGGGAGTAACATATCGCTAGAACTACTTACCACCCAATATATGTTCAATTACACTAACACAATATGATTCTATAACTCAGTAAATTATAAACATAAGTCTCCCTCCCATAAAAATTGAAGACATAAACATCCTCAATAAGAATTGTAACCAAATACTGGTGGAAAACAACGAACGTGACAAATCACCCAAATCCATCGATGTTTCCAACAGCATAAATTGCTGACTTCTTCAAATTTCGGCTGATGCAATATCCCATAAACTCTCGAAACTACAAGGAACTTTTCTTTGTTAAAACCTCCCACACAAACTTAAAGCTAAAAAGCTACAAGCCGAGGTTTGATGGATGATCGCATCCCTCAGCAGAGTTAGTTATACCTTTGATTTGAAAACGCGACGACACCTCGAGATGGTGCAGTCTTAATTGTTTAACTCAACCTTTTGTATTTGAATATATTAATAAAGAATTATATATTTTTATTAAAAATCAATTGCAAATTCCTAATTAAATATAATAATTTAGTAAGTTAGGTTAAATTAAATACTCTTCAAAGACCAAAGACACCACCCAGAGGCCTTTTTGGCCCATTTTGATGCCTAGTAATGACGGTCAGATTCTGAGCAAACTTCTATTTAAACCATTTTTTGACTTCTATGCCACATTGAACTCCCCTGTTCTAATGGTTAATTTTCCTAAATTTCCCAGGTTTCAAAGAATGGTTTGGCCAGATGTTGGGTGCGTATCCTAAGAAGTTTGCAGGGCAGAAGGTGATGGATGCCTCTATTAGCATAAATCTCTGCCTGTGAAAACGCTACACCAGTTTGGTAAACGGAATGAGAGCTGTGTGCCTGCTCTGTGCCTTCTTCCGTTTTTGAACCGTCTATAGATGGACAGCCTCGTTCTCCTGATGGTAGTCTCTTGCTTCCATTCCTCTCTACAGGAACCGTGTTCCAAAGTTGTCGTTCCATTTCTGAACTGGTACAGTATTCACTTCCCTTTGCCTCTGCACTTACTCCTACTTCCTGCAGGATACTGCTGTGGCCTAAAGTAGATGCTTTAAGCAGTTTCAGTTCCCGAGTCTTACTGCGCTTCTCGAAGCTTCACACTTCAGGAAAGTGTCTACTGGTTCCAGGTTGAGAATTACATCCAGCGCCGCCTGGGGGGTGGAGGGATCCTGTAATGCCCAGGCAAGCTGCTCTTTTGTACCTTATGGAGGTTGTTTAGGTGGGATTTGGTGTTGGCCGCCTTTCACCATACCAGCGCTCCATAGGAGGATAGGTCTGACGACCGCTGTGTATAACCAATGAATGATATACGGTTGCAGTCCCCACTTCCTACCAAAGGTCTTTTTGCAGGCATAGTACGCGCCTAATGCCTTCTTCGTTCTTTTCCTCAGAGTTTCTCTTCCAGAGAGTCAAAGAATGACGCCCAGATACTTCGCTTCGTTGGACCCGATTGAGCTGCGTTCTTCAATGGATGGAACAGCACCAGTTGGGTCTTCTGTGGGTTAACCCCTAGACCGTTCTGGTATGCCCATCTTAGGTTCCAGCAGATTCTAATAGCTCACTGATCGTGGGTAAAATTTAGATTCAGATTGACTGCCTAGACATTATGGTACGTTTTCGATAAAGCTAATGGTCGCGCAGCTACGCTGTCGGAAACTGCGCCGCCAGCTTTGCTAAATATGACACAGCACTTATGAAGTTTGAAGGATCACGTCACTTTTACTTTTGAGCTTGGGACTTGAATGACCATAAACATTGTAACAAAGTGTAACGATGTGTGAAAGTTAAAATGTAATGGGTACAGTTGGAACTCTATATGTGTGCATACCACAGCGTATATCCTTTGCAAAGCGTATCACTTACACAAATAAGGGTGTAAAGCAAAGGGGGCCTGTAATTATGTGGATATATATAAGATATATTTTTATAAAAGCACAATCAATTGTCATAAAAATATATTCGAAATAAATAAACCAAATCTCTCTATAAAAAACTTTGTTTGCCGAGCTACAGTGACTGACTGGTGACTGTCTTTTAATTTTACGGAGTTTCCTTATGTGGTGAAAGTGCGTACTAAGACGGGGTTTTGGAAAATTCCACCCGGAAAAGCCGGAAAAGCGTCGGGAAAGTTTGTATGGGGAAAATTTTATTTTTCATCCGATTGACTTGAAATTCGGTTTGTAAGCAAAGTATGCAAAATAATTGGACACGTGTTTTCCCGATTTCGGAAAATCCGCCCACAAGGAAAATTCTCGGAAAATTCGATATGCAAAAATCTATTTTTCATCCGATTGACTTGAAATTCGGTTTGTAAGGATAGTAAGTGAAATAAATTGAGATGCCATTTTCCGATGTTGGAAAATTTGACCTTAGGGTCGGAAAATTCCCGGAAAAGCGTCCGAAAAGTTTCTATGGGAAAATTTATTTTTCATCCGATTGTGTTGAAACTCGGTTTGTAAGCAAAGTATGCGAAATAATTGGACACGTGTTTTCCCGATTTCGGAAAATCCGCCCACAAGGAAAATTCTTGGAAAATTCGATATGCAAAAATCTATTTTTCATCCGATTGACTTGAAATTCGGTTTGTAAGGATAGTAAGTGAAATAAATTGAGATGCCATTTTCCGATGTTGGAAAATTTGACCTTAGGGTCGGAAAATTCCCGGAAAAGCGTCCGAAAAGTTTCTATGGGGAAAATTTATTTTTCATCCGATTGTGTTGAAACTCGGTTTGTAAGCAAAGTATGCGAAATAATTGGACACGTGTTTTCCCGATTTCGGAAAATCCGCCCACAAGGAAAATTCTTGGAAAATTCGATATGCAAAAATCTATTTTTCATCCGATTGACTTGAAATTCGGTTTGTAAGGATAGTAAGTGAAATAAATTGAGATGCCATTTTTCCGATGTTGGAAAATTTGACCTTAGGGTCGGAAAATTCCCGGAAAAGCGTCCGAAAAGTTTCTATGGGGAAAATTTATTTTTCATCCGATTGTGTTGAAACTCGGTTTGTAAGCAAAGTATGCGAAATAATTGGACACGTGTTTTCCCGATTTCGGAAAATCCGCCCACAAGGAAAATTCTTGGAAAATTCGATATGCAAAAATCTATTTTCAATCCGATTGACTTGAAATTCGGTTTGTAAGGATAGTAAGTGAAATAAATTGAGATGCCATTTTTCGATGTTGGAAAAATCGACCGTAGGGTCGGAAAATTTCTGGAAAAGCGTCACAAAAGTTTGTATGGGGAAAATTTGTTTTTGATCCGATTGACTTGAAAGTCGGTTTATAAGCTAAGTATGCAAAATAATTGGGCACGTGCTTTCCCGATTTCGGAAAATCCGCCCACAAGGAAAATTCCCGGAAAATTCGATATGCAAATCTCTATTTTTCATCCGATTGACTTGAAATTCGGTTTGTAAGGATAGTAAGTGAAATAAATTGAGCTGTCATTTTCCAATGTTGGAAAATTTGGCACTAGGGTCGGAAAACTCCCGGAAAAGCGACAGAAAAGTTTGTATGGGAGAAATTTTTTTTTTCGGTTGACTTGAAGCTCGGTTTATAAGCAAAATATGCGAAATAGTTCGACACGATTACGATAACGATAGCGACGACGATAACTATAACGATAACGGTGATAGCGATGAAGATAACGATAACGATAACGATAACGATAACGATAACGATAACGATAACGATAACGATAACGATAACGATAACGATAACGATAACGATAACGATAACGATAACGATAACGATAACGATAACGATAACGATAACGATAACGATAACGATAACGATAACGATACGATAACGAGTGATAACGATAACGATAACGATAACGATAATAATAGATAAGATAACATCGATAAGATAGATAGATGATAGATATAGATAATAAATAATAAGATAATAAGATAAATAGATAAGATAAGATAAGATAAGATAAGATAAGATAGATAAGATAATATAATATATGATAAATTGATAAGATAGATAGATAGATAAGATAGATAAGATAAGATAAGATAATGATAATGATAATGATAATGATAATGATAATGATAATGATAAGATAAGATAATGATAGATAATGAGATAAGATAATGATGATGATAATGATAATGATAATGATAATGATAATGATAATGATAATGATAATGATAATGATAATGATAATGATAATGATAATGATAATGATAATGATAATGATAACTGAATCTGTTTTTGAAATACTGGGCTTGACAGCTGCGAAGCGCGCCGAGTGATACGCTGTAGTATTTACTGAACTTAAAGCAAAGCTACACAACAAACTGAAAGTTTGCCAACACCGTAAATGGTCAGTATGTGACGTTTGCCAAAGCCACTAAAACAAATTTGGGTTTCTAAAAAAAACTAACTCTTATTAACATGAAATAAAGTCGGTCAAGCCCGTATATACTCTGTACCAACGAAAGTGTACGCTCAGTATGAATTTTGATGCTGCAGTGGCAGCAGTAAGCAGCGATACTGCTTCCAACACTCTTTTGCTCATATCTCGACAACCTTTCATCCGATCATTATGATTCCTTTGGCAAGTCGATAAATAATTTTAACTAGAAAACATGTCCAGAAGAAACGACCCTTCTATCTTTAAAACAGTGACTGATATGACGTTTTTCTCAAATTGCGGGGGCGGTGCCGAAAATTGAAAATAAACTTGATCTGCCTGCAAGTAAAAGAAGCATATGTCCCATACATGTCAAACCTCTATCTGTTACCAACACAGAGAAATTGTTTTTTTATTTCTTAAATCAAACTTTCTCTTTAAATTAATTAAGCAAGATCGTCTTCATTTTTGGTTCATTCAAACAATCAAAATCTTTCAAGTGACTTCTAGCCGCTTTTTTAAAAATTCTCTCCTGCCGTATTTGGCAAATCCACAAACAAAAACAATTCAACAGACTCAACGGGGGTGGTTTGCGCTCGGTCATGTGTACAGAGAACGAGAGAGAGAGAGAAAAAGAGAGCAAGTTTGCTACGATCAAACACATGCACGCAAATAGCCGTCGAATTTGCTTACACACACACTGCAAAACAATCGGCAATTTCCAGCACATACCAATTATTAAACTGATCATCAAGTCCATACTGACAGCGGCTTGACAGCGGCGAAGCGCGCCGGGTGATACGCTAGCTCTCTATATATAAAATAGTTTGTCCTTGACTGACTGACTGCTGACTGATTGGCAATTTTCGCACAGCCTAAACGGTAAGAGCTAGAGGGCTGAAATTTGGACAGGAGTTTCCTTATGTGGTGAAAGTGCGTACTAAGACGGGGTTTTGGAAAATTCCACCCGGAAAAGCCGGAAAAGCGTCGGGAAAGTTTGTATGGGGAAAATTTTATTTTTCATCCGATTGACTTGAAATTCGGTTTGTAAGCATAGTATGCAAAATAATTGGACACGTGTTTTCCCGATTTCGGAAAATCCGCCCACAAGGAAAATTCTCGGAAAATTCGATATGCAAAAATCTATTTTTCATCCGATTGACTTGAAATTCGGTTTGTAAGGATAGTAAGTGAAATAAATTGAGATGCCATTTTCCGATGTTGGAAAATTTGACCTTAGGGTCGGAAAATTCCCGGAAAAGCGTCCGAAAAGTTTCTATGGGAAAATTTATTTTTCATCCGATTGTGTTGAAACTCGGTTTGTAAGCAAAGTATGCGAAATAATTGGACACGTGTTTTCCCGATTTCGGAAAATCCGCCCACAAGGAAAATTCTTGGAAAATTCGATATGCAAAAATCTATTTTCCATCCGATTGACTTGAAATTCGGTTTGTAAGGATAGTAAGTGAAATAAATTGAGATGCCATTTTTCGATGTTGGAAAAATCGACCGTAGGGTCGGAAAATTTCTGGAAAAGCGTCACAAAAGTTTGTATGGGGAAAATTTGTTTTTGATCCGATTGACTTGAAAGTCGGTTTATAAGCTAAGTATGCAAAATAATTGGGCACGTGCTTTCCCGATTTCGGAAAATCCGCCCACAAGGAAAATTCCCGGAAAATTCGATATGCAAATCTCTATTTTTCATCCGATTGACTTGAAATTCGGTTTGTAAGGATAGTAAGTGAAATAAATTGAGCTGTCATTTTCCAATGTTGGAAAATTTGGCACTAGGGTCGGAAAACTCCCGGAAAAGCGACAGAAAAGTTTGTATGGGAGAAATTTTTTTTTTCGGTTGACTTGAAGCTCGGTTTATAAGCAAAATATGCGAAATAGTTGGACACGATTACGATAACGATAGCGATGACGATAACTATAACGATAACGATAACGATAACGATAACGCTATAGATAACGATAGCGATAACGATAACGATAACGATAACGATAACGATAACGATAACGATAACGATAACGATAACGATATCGATAGCGATGAAGATAACGATAACGATAACGATAACGATAACGATAACGATAACGATAACGATAACGATAATGATAATGATAATGATAACGATAACGATAACGATAACGATAACGATAATGATAATGATAATGATAATGATAATGATAACGATAACGATAATGATAATGATAACGATAATGATAATGATAACGATAATGATAATGATAATGATAATGATAATGATAACGATAATGATAATGATAATGATAATGATAATGATAATGATAATGATAATGATAATGATAATGATAATGATAATGATAATGATAATGATAATGATAATGATAATGATAATGATAATGATAATGATAATGATAATGATAATGATAATGATAATGATAATGATAATGATAATGATAATGATAATGATAATGATAATGATAATGATAATGATAATGATAATGATAATGATAATGATAATGATAATGATAATGATAATGATAATGATAATGATAATGATAATGATAATGATAATGATAATGATAATGATAATGATAATGATAATGATAATGATAATGATAATGATAATGATAATGATAATGATAATGATAATGATAATGATAATGATAATGATAATGATAATGATAATGATAATGATAATGATAATGATAATGATAATGATAATGATAATGATAATGATAATGATAATGATAATGATAATGATAATGATAATGATAATGATAATGATAATGATAATGATAATGATAATGATAATGATAATGATAATGATAATGATAATGATAATGATAATGATAATGATAATGATAATGATAATGATAATGATAATGATAATGATAATGATAATGATAATGATAATGATAATGATAATGATAATGATAATGATAATGATAATGATAATGATAATGATAATGATAATGATAATGATAATGATAATGATAATGATAATGATAATGATAATGATAATGATAATGATAATGATAATGATAATGATAATGATAATGATAATGATAATGATAATGATAATGATAATGATAATGATAATGATAATGATAATGATAATGATAATGATAATGATAATGATAATGATAATGATAATGATAATGATAATGATAATGATAATGATAATGATAATGATAATGATAATGATAATGATAATGATGATAATGATAATGATAATAATGATAATATATAATAAGATAATGAGATAATGATAATGATAATGATAATGATAATGATAATGATAATAAATAATGATAATGTAATGAATAAAGATAATACAATAAAAGATAATGATAATCATAAAAGAAAATGATAATGAAACGAAGAAAGATAAAAATACAGCCAAGGCTCAAAGAATAATGATAATGATATAACAAAAAACATCATAAAAATAGAAACCTACACTTAATAGACTACAAGAAAGCATTTGACCGTACCCCATAGCTGGCTTCTGAAAGTTCTAGAAATATATAAAATTCATGAAAAAATCAGAATTGTACTGGAACACCTAATGCAGAAATGGAAAACAACAATCAATCTAATAACACCCACAACAAATATACAGACAGACGAAATCAAAATAAACAGAGGAATCTTTCAAGGAGACTCTCTCAGTGCTCTTTGGTTTTGTCTAAGTCTCAACCCACTATCCAACACACTAAACAATATACCCTACGGTTTTAACATAAAACAAGACTCAAATACAATTCACAAAATAAATCATTTACTTTATATGGATGACATTAAACTATATGCAGGAACAGCGACTCAGCTAAAAAGTTTACTTGAATTCACAGAGCAATTTACTACAGACATTCAAATGGAATTTGGTATAAGCAAGTGCAAAGCACAACATATTGAAAGAGGGAAATGGAAGGAAACATCGAACGACATCATACTCAACGGTGAAGTCCTGGACAATATGAGTGCGAATGAAACATACAAATATCTCGGATTCCAACAGAGTACTAAAATCGATCACAGCAAGATTAAGAAAGAACTTACCCACCTTTATCGACAGAGAATTAAGCTACTAACTAAAACATATCTCAACTCCAAAAATCTTTTTAAGGCAATAAACACTTTTGCAATACCAATCTTAACTTATTCCTTTGGAATTATTAAGTGGTCAAACACAGATCTCAACAACATAGAAATAATAACTAGAAAATTACTGACGATACACAGAAAGCTACATCCAAACTCATGCATCCAAAGAATAACCATTCCTCGCCAGGAGGGTGGAAGAGGAATGATAGACATCCATAATCTACATAATAACCAGATAGCCAACCTTAGAAAGTATTTCCACAACCATCCATCAAACCTGCACCAATCAATAGCCAAAACCGATATAAATTACACCCCTTTAAACCTACAAAACCATTTATACACTACACCAAGAAACAATGACCAAGAAAAGAAAGATATGTGGAGCGAGAAAGCACTACATGGAAAACACCCATACATTATGCGCGACGACAACCTCGACAAACTAAACTCATATACATGGCTTAAAATAGGAGACCTTCATGCCGAAACCGAAGGATTTGTCCTTGCAATACAGGACAACGTCATAGCCACCAGGAACTATCTAAAGTATATAGTCAAGGACCCGAATGTGTCGAACGACAAATGTAGAAAGTGCTTACAACAAATGGAAACAATAGATCATATAACGTCTGGATGTCAAGTGATAGCAGGAACAGAATACACCGAGAGACACAATAACATAGCTAAAATAATTCACCAAGAAATAGCATTTAATCTCAAACTTTAACAGAAAAAACACCTTACTACAAATATGAACCAATAAACATACTCGAAAG
The DNA here is from genome assembly GCA_018904265.1 of Lordiphosa collinella. NCBI lineage: Eukaryota > Metazoa > Arthropoda > Insecta > Diptera > Drosophilidae > Lordiphosa > Lordiphosa collinella. The sequence goes on from JAEIFV010000896.1 coordinate 93,693, forward strand.
CGAGACCCATAAACTATACTGGGATATAACCATAAACACTGACAAAACTATTATAAACAATAGACCAGATATAACCCTACTAAACAAAACAGAAAAAACAACATATCTAATTGAAATTAGCGTGCCCAATGACAACAATATTCACAAAAAATATATAGAAAAAATAACCAAATATAGTCAACTAACAGAAGAACTAAGAAGGATATGGAAACAAAAATCCGTTAAAACAATACCAATAATAATATCAGCTACAGGAATATTACATAAATCAGTGATCCCAAACCTCAAAGAACTAGACTTAAATCAGCATTTACACCACAACATGCAAAAAGCTGCCATTCTAAAAACGTGCTTAAAAATTTTTAAATAAAAAAAAAAGACCGGACCATGAACTATTGTTAGAAAATTTTTAAATAATATTTAATATAAAGAAATATTAAGAGCCCTGAGACTTCAGATGACTGCCGTGTATGTATGGGATAAAGGATAATGATAATGATAATGATAATGATAATGATAATGATAATGATAATGATAATGATAATGATAATGATAATGATAATGATAATGATAATGATAATGATAATGATAATGATAATGATAATGATAATGATAATGATAATGATAATGATAATGATAATGATAATGATAATGATAATGATAATGATAATGATAATGATAATGATAATGATAATGATAATGATAATGATAATGATAATGATAATGATAATGATAATGATAATGATAATGATAATGATAATGATAATGATAATGATAATGATAATGATAATGATAATGATAATGATAATGATAATGATAATGATAATGATAATGATAATGATAATGATAATGATAATGATAATGATAATGATAATGATAATGATAATGATAATGATAATGATAATGATAATGATAATGATAATGATAATGATAATGATAATGATAATGATAATGATAATGATAATGATAATGATAATGATAATGATAATGATAATGAAATAATGATAATGATAATGATAATGATAATGATAATGATAATGATAATGATAATGTAAATAATGATAATGATAATGATAATGATAATGATAATGATAATGATAATGATAATGATAATGATAATGATAATGATAATGATAATGATAATGATAATGATAATGATAATGATAATGATAATGATAATGATAATGATAATGATAATGATAATGATAATGATAATGATAATGATAATGATAATGATAATGATAATGATGATAATGATAATGATAATGATAATGATAATGATAATGATAATGATAATGATAATGATAATGATAATGATAATGATAATGATAATGATAATGATAATGATAATGATAATGATAATGATAATGATAATGATAATGATAATGATAATGATAATGATAATGATAATGATAATGATAATGATAATGATAATGATAATGATAATGATAATGATAATGATAATGATAATGATAATGATAATGATAATGATAATGATAATGATAATGATAATGATAATGATAATGATAATGATGATAATGATAATGATAATGATAATGATAATGATAATGATAATGATAATGATAATGATAATGATAATGATAATGATAATGATAATGATAATGATAATGATAATGATAATGATAATGATAATGATAATGATAATGATAATGATAATGATAATGATAATGATAATGATAATGATAATGATAATGATAATGATAATGATAATGATAATGATAATGATAATGATAATGATAATGATAATGATAATGATAATGATAATGATAATGATAATGATAATGATAATGATAATGATAATGATAATGATAATGATAATGATAATGATAATGATAATGATAATGATAATGATAATGATAATGATAATGATAATGATAATGATAATGATAATGATAATGATAATGATAATGATAATGATAATGATAATGATAATGATAATGATAATGATAATGATAATGATAATGATAATGATAATGATAATGATAATGATAATGATAATGATAATGATAATGATAATGATAATGATAATGATAATGATAATGATAATGATAATGATAATGATAATGATAATGATAATGATAATGATAATGATAATGATAATGATAATGATAATGATTACGATAATGATAATGATAATGATAATGATAATGATAATGATAAATAATGATAATGATAATGATAATGATAATGATAATGATAATGATATATAATGATAATGATAATGATAATGATAATGATAATGATAATGATAATGATAATGATAATGATAATGATAATGATAATGATAATGATAATGATAATGATAATGATAAGTGTTTTCCCGATTTCGGAAAATCCGCCCACAATGATAATGCTCGATGGAAAATTCGATAATCACATAATCTATTTTTCACTCCAGTTGATAATGATGAATTCGATATGATAAGGATAAGATAATGATAATATATTGATAATGCCATTTTCCGATGTTGGAAAATTTGACCTTAGGATCGGATAATTCCGGATAAGCGTCCGATAATGATACTGATATAAAATTTATTGTTAATCCGATAATGATGGTTGAAAATGGTTTGTAAGCATATGTGCGAATGATAATTGGACACATGATTTCCCGATTTCGGAAAATTCGCCATGATGAAAATTCTTGGATAATGCGAATGAATAATCTAATGTTATCGGGATATGATTGATAATTGTATGAATCAGATAATGATGAAATATATTGATATGCCATTATCCGATAATGATAATTGACGCTAGGGTCGAAAATTCCCGGATAAGCGTCCGATAAAGTTTCTGTAGAAAATTTATGTTAATCCGATAATGATAATGAAACTCGATAATGTAAGCAAAGTATGCGAAATAATTGACACGTGTTTTCCATTTCGAAATAAGGAAAATTCTTGGAAAAATTCGATATAAGAATATCTACTTTCAATCCGATAATGATTAATTCGATAATGATAATGAAATAATTGATGATGCCATTTACATGAGAATGATGTAGGGTCGGAGAAATTTCTGGTAAGGTCATAATGTTGGTATGGGGAAAATTTGTTTTTTAATCCGATTGAATGAATAAAAATATGAAAATAATTTTGCGTGCTTTCGTTACTGAAAATCGCATAAGGAAATATAATGATAATGATTAATGATATCGATAATGATAATGATAATGATAATGATAATGATATCGATAATGATGACGATTAATGATAATATAATGATAATGATAATGATAACGATAATGATAATGATAATGATAATCGATAATGATAATGATAATGATAATGATAATGATAATGATAATGATAATGACGATCATTATCATTATCATTATCATTATCATTATCATTATCATTATCATTATCATTAATTATCATTATCATTATCATTATCATTATCATTATCATTATCATTATCATTATCATTATCATTATCATTATCATTATCATTATCATTATCATTATCATTATCATTATCATTATCATTATCATTATCATTATCATTATCATTATCATTATCATTATCATTATCATTATCATTATCATTATCATTATCATATATCATTATCATTATCATTATCATTATCATTATCATTATCATTATCATTATCATTATCATTATCATTATCATTATCATTATCATTATCATTATCATTATCATTATCATTATCATTATCATTATCATTATCATTATCATTATCATTATCATTATCATTATCATTATCATTATCATTATCATTATCATTACATTACAATATCATTATCATTATCATTATCATTATCATTATCATTAATATCATTATCATTATCATTATCATTATCATTATCATTATCATTTCATCATTATCATTATCATTATCATTATCATTATCATTATCATTATCATTATCATTATCATTAATATTATCATTATCATTATCATTATCATTATCATTATCATTATCATTATCATTATCATTATCATTATCATTATCATATTATCATTATCATTATCATTATCATTAACATTATCATTATCATTATCATTATCATTATCATTATCATTATCATATATCATTATCATTATCATTATCATTATCATTATCATTATCATATATCATTATCATTATCATTATCATTATCATTATCATTATCATTATCATTATCATTATCATTATCATTATCATTATCATTATCATTATCATTATCATTATCATTATCATTATCATTATCATTATCATTATCATTATCATTATCATTATCATTATCATTATCATTATCATTATCATTATCATTATCATTATCATTATCATTATCATTATCATTATCATTATCATTATCATTATCATTATCATTATCATTATCATTATCATTATCATTATCATTATCATTATCATTATCATTATCATTATCATTATCATTATCATTATCATTATCATTATCATTATCATTATCATTATCATTATCATTATCATTATCATTATCATTATCATTATCATTATCATTATCATTATCATTATCATTATCATTATCATTATCATTATCATTATCATTATCATTATCATTATCATTATCATTATCATTATCATTATCATTATCATTATCATTATCATTATCATTATCATTATCATTATCATTATCATTATCATTATCATTATCATTATCATTATCATTATCATTATCATTATCATTATCATTATCATTATCATTATCATTATCATTATCATTATCATTATCATTATCATTATCATTATCATTATCATTATCATTATCATTATCATTATCATTATCATTATCATTATCATTATCATTATCATTATCATTATCATATTATCATTATCATTATCATTATCATTATCATTATCATTATCATTATCATTATCATTATCATTATCATTATCATTATCATTATCATTATCATTATCATTATCATATATCATTATCATTATCATTATCATTATCATTATCATTATCATTATCATTATCATTATCATTATCATTATCATTATCATTATCATTATCATTATCATTATCATTATCATTATCATTATCATTATCATTATCATTATCATTATCATTATCATTATCATTATCATTATCATTATCATTATCATTATCATTATCATTATCATTATCATTATCATTATCATTATCATTATCATTATCATTATCATTATCATTATCATTATCATTATCATTATCATTATCATTATCATTATCATTATCATTATCATTATCATTATCATTATCATTATCATTATCATTATCATTATCATTATCATTATCATTATCATTATCATTATCATTATCATTATCATTATCATTATCATTATCATTATCATTATCATTATCATTATCATTATCATTATCATTATCATTATCATTATCATTATCATTATCATTATCATTATCATTATCATTATCATTATCATTATCATTATCATTATCATTATCATTATCATTATCATTATCATTATCATTATCATTATCATCGTGTTTTCCCGATTTCGGAAAATCCGCCCACAAGGAAAATTCTTGGAAAATTCGATATGCAAAAATCTATTTTCCATCCGATTGACTTGAAATTCGGTTTTGTAAGGATAGTAAGTGAAATAAATTGAGATGCCATTTTCCGATGTTGGAAAATTTGACCTTAGGGTCGGAAAATTCCCGGAAAAGCGTCCGAAAAGTTTCTATGGGAAAATTTATTTTTCATCCGATTGTGTTGAAACTCGGTTTGTAAGCAAAGTATGCGAAATAATTGGACACGTGTTTTCCCGATTTCGGAAAATCCGCCCACAAGGAAAATTCTTGGAAAATTCGATATGCAAAAATCTATTTTTCCATCCGATTGACTTGAAATTCGGTTTGTAAGGATAGTAAGTGAAATAAATTGAGATGCCATTTTTCGATGTTGGAAAAATCGACCGTAGGGTCGGAAAATTTCTGGAAAAGCGTCACAAAAAGTTTGTATGGGGAAAATTTGTTTTTGATCCGATTGACTTGAAAGTCGGTTTATAAGCTAAGTATGCAAAATAATTGGGCACGTGCTTTCCCGATTTCGGAAAATCCGCCCACAAGGAAAATTCCCGGAAAATTCGATATGCAAATCTCTATTTTTCATCCGATTGACTTGAAATTCGGTTTGTAAGGATAGTAAGTGAAATAAATTGAGCTGTCATTTTCCAATGTTGGAAAATTTGGCACTAGGGTCGGAAAACTCCCGGAAAAGCGACAGAAAAGTTTGTATGGGAGAAATTTTTTTTTCGGTTGACTTGAAGCTCGGTTTATAAGCAAAATATGCGAAATAGTTGGACACGATTACGATAACGATAGCGATGACGATAACTATAACGATAACGATAACGATAACGATAACGCTAATGATAACGATATTGATAACGATAACGATAACGATAGCGATGATAATGATAACGATAATGATAACGATAATGATAACGATAATGATAATGATAACGATAATGATAATGATAATGATAATGATAATGATAATGATAATGATAATAATGATAATGATAATGATAATGATAATGATAATGATAATGATAATGATAATGATAATGATAATGATAATGATAATGATAATGATAATGATAATGATAATGATAATGATAATGATAATGATAATGATAATGATAATGATAATGATAATGATAATGATAATGATAATGATAATGATAATGATAATGATAATGATAATGATAATGATAATGATAATGATAATGATAATGATAATGATAATGATAATGATAATGATAATGATAATGATAATGATAATGATAATGATAATGATAATGATAATGATAATGATAATGATAATGATAATGATAATGATAATGATAATGATAATGATATATGATGATAATGATAATGATAATGATAATAATGATAATGATAATGATAATGATAATGATAATGATAATGATAATGATAATGATAATGATAATGATAATGATAATGATAATGATAATGATAATGATAATGTAATAATGATAATGATAATGATAATGATAATGATAATGATAATGATAATGATAATGATAATGATAATGATAATGATAATGATAATGATAATGATAATGATAATGATAATGATAATGATAATGATAATGATAATGATGATAATGATAATGATAATGATAATGATAATGATAATGATAATGATAATGATAATGATAATGATAATGATAATGATAATGATAATGATAATGATAATGATAATGATAATGATAATGATAATGATAATGATAATGATAATGATAATGATAATGATAATGATAATGATAATGATAATGATAATGATAATGATAATGATAATGATAATGATAATGATAATGATAATGATAATGATAATGATAATGATAATGATAATGATAATGATAATGATAATGATAATGATAATGATAATGATAATGATAATGATAATGATAATGATAATGATAATGATAATGATAATGATAATGATAATGATAATGATAATGATAATGATAATGATAATGATAATGATAATGATAATGATAATGATAATGATAATGATAATGATAATGATAATGATAATGATAATGATAATGATAATGATGATAATGATAATGATAATGATAATGATAATGATAATGATAATGATAATGATAATGATAATGATAATGATAATGATAATGATAATGATAATGATAATGATAATGATAATGATAATGATAATGATAATGATAATGATAATGATAATGATAATGATAATGATAATGATAATGATAATGATAATGATAATGATAATGATAATGATAATGATAATGATAATGATAATGATAATGATAATGATAATGATAATGATAATGATAATGATAATGATAATGATAATGATAATGATAATGATAATGATAATGATAATGATAATGATAATGATAATGATAATGATAATGATAATGATAATGATAATGATAATGATAATGATAATGATAATGATAATGATAATGATAATGATAATGATAATGATAATGATAATGATAATGATAATGATAATGATAATGATAATGATAATGATAATGATAATGATAATGATAATGATAATGATAATGATAATGATAATGATAATGATAATGATAATGATAATGATAATGATAATGATAATGATAATGATAATGATAATGATAATGATAATGATAATGATAATGATAATGATAATGATAATGATAATGATAATGATAATGATAATGATAATGATAATGATAATGATAATGATAATGATAATGATAATGATAATGATAATGATAATGATAATGATAATGATAATGATAATGATAATGATAATGATAATGATAATGATAATGATAATGATAATGATAATGATAATGATAATGATAATGATAATGATAATGATAATGATAATGATAATGATAATGATAATGATAATGATAATGATAATGATAATGATAATGATAATGATAATGATAATGATAATGATAATGATAATGATAATGATAATGATAATGATAATGATAATGATAATGATAATGATAATGATAATGATAATGATAATGATAATGATAATGATAATGATAATGATAATGATAATGATAATGATAATGATAATGATAATGATAATGATAATGATAATGATAATGATAATGATAATGATAATGATAATGATATGATGATAATGATAATGATAATGATAATGATAATGATAATGATAATGATAATGATAATGATAATGATAATGATAATGTAATAATGATAATGATAATGATAATGATAATGATAATGATAATGATAATGATAATGATAATGTATAATGATAATGATAATGATAATGATATAATGATAATGATAATGATAATGATAATGATAATGAATAATGATAATGATAATGATAATGATAATGATAATGATAATGATAATGATAATGATAATGATAATGATAATGATAATGATAATGATAATGATAATGATAATGATAATGATAATGATAATGATAATGATATGATGATAATGATAATGATAATGATAATGATAATGATAATGATAATGATAATGATAATGATAATGATAATGATAATGATAATGATAATGATAATGATAATGATAATGATAATGATAATGATAAGAATGATAATGATAATGATAATGATAATGATATGATGATAATGATAATGATAATGATAATGATAATGATAATGATAATGATAATGATAATGATAATGATAATGATAATGATAATGATAATGATAATGATAATGATAATGATAATGATAATGATAATGATAATGATAATGATAATGATAATGATAATGATAATGATAATGATAATGATAATGATAATGATAATGATAATGATAATGATAATGATAATGATAATGATAATGATAATGATAATGATAATGATAATGATAATGATAATGATAATGATAATGTATAATGATAATGATAATGATAATGATAATGATAATGATAATGATAATGATAATGATAATGATAATGATAATGATAATGATAATGATAATGATAATGATAATGATAATGATAATGATAATGATAATGATAATGATAATGATAATGATAATGATAATGATAATGATAATGATAATGATAATGATAATGATAATGATAATGATAATGATAATGATAATGATAATGATAATGATAATGATAATGATAATGATAATGATAATGATAATGATAATGATAATGATAATGATAATGATAATGATAATGATAATGATAATGATAATGATAATGATAATGATAATGATAATGATAATGATAATGATAATGATAATGATAATGATAATGATAATGATAATGATAATGATAATGATAATGATAATGATAATGATAATGATAATGATAATGATAATGATAATGATAATGATAATGATAATGATAATGATAATGATAATGATAATGATAATGATAATGATAATGATAATGATAATGATAATGATAATGATAATGATAATGATAATGATAATGATAATGATAATGATAATGATAATGATAATGATAATGATAATGATAATGATAATGATAATGATAATGATAATGATAATGATGATAATGATAATGATAATGATAATGATAATGATAATGATAATGATAATGATAATGATAATGATAATGATAATGATAATGATAATGATAATGATAATGATAATGATAATGATAATGATAATGATAATGATAATGATAATGATAATGATAATGATAATGATAATGATAATGATAATGATAATGATAATGATAATGATAATGATAATGATAATGATAATGATAATGATAATGATAATGATAATGATAATGATAATGATAATGATAATGATAATGATAATGATAATGATAATGATAATGATAATGATAATGATAATGATAATGATAATGATAATGATAATGATAATGATAATGATAATGATAATGATAATGATAATGATAATGATAATGATAATGATAATGATAATGATAATGATAATGATAATGATAATGATAATGATAATGATAATGATAATGATAATGATAATGATAATGATAATGATAATGATAATGATAATGATAATGATAATGATAATGATAATGATAATGATAATGATAATGATAATGATAATGATAATGATAATGATAATGATAATGATAATGTAATAATGATAATGATAATGATAATGATAATGATAATGATAATGATAATGATAATGATAATGATAATGATAATGATAATGATAATGATAATGATAATGATAATGATAATGATAATGATAATGATAATGATAATGATAATGATAATGATAATGATAATGATAATGATAATGATAATGATAATGATAATGATAATGATAATGATAATGATAATGATAATGATAATGATAATGATAATGATAATGATAATGATAATGATAATGATAATGATAATGATAATGATAATGATAATGATAATGATTGATGATAATGATAATGATAATGATAATGATAATGATAATGATAATGATAATGATAATGATAATGATAATGATAATGATAATGATAATGATAATGATAATGATAATGATAATGATAATGATAATGATAATGATAATGATAATGATAATGATAATGATAATGATAATGATAATGATAATGATAATGATAATGATAATGATAATGATAATGATAATGATAATGATAATGATAATGATAATGATAATGATAATGATAATGATAATGATAATGATAATGATAATGATAATGATAATGATAATGATAATGATAATGATAATGATAATGATAATGATAATGATAATGATAATGATAATGTAATAATAATAATGATAATGATAATGATAATGATAATGATAATGATAATGATAATGATAATGATAATGATAATGATAATGATAATGATAATGATAATGATAATGATAATGATAATGATAATGATAATGATAATGATAATGATAATGATAATGATAATGATAATGATAATGATAATGATAATGATAATGATAATGATAATGATAATGATAATGATAATGATAATGATAATGATAATGATAATGATAATGATAATGATAATGATAATGATAATGATAATGATATTAATGATAATGATAATGATAATGATAATGATAATGATAATGATAATGATAATGATAATGATAATGATAATGATAATGATAATGATAATGATAATGATAATGATAATGATAATGATAATGATAATGATAATGATAATGATAATGATAATGATAATGATAATGATAATGATAATGATAATGATAATGATAATGATAATGATAATGATAATGATAATGATAATGATAATGATAATGATAATGATAATGATAATGATAATGATAATGATAATGATAATGATAATGATAATGATAATGATAATGATAATGATAATGATAATGATAATGATAATGATAATGATAATGATAATGATAATGATAATGATAATGATAATGATAATGATAATGATAATGATAATGATAATGATAATGATAATGATAATGATAATGATAATGATAATGATAATGATAATGATAATGATAATGATAATGATAATGATAATGATAATGATAATGATAATGATAATGATAATGATAATGATAATGATATATGATAATGATAATGATAATGATAATGATAATGATAATGATAATGATAATGATAATGATAATGATAATGATAATGATAATGATAATGATAATGATAATGATAATGATAATGATAATGATAATGATAATGATAATGATAATGATAATGATAATGATAATGATAATGATAATGATAATGATAATGATAATGATAATGATAATGATAATGATAATGATAATGATAATGATAATGATAATGATAATGATAATGATAATGATAATGATAATGATAATGATAATGATAATGATAATGATAATGATAATGATATTTTTTTTTTTTTTTTTTTTTTTTTGGGGCGAGGAGGGGAAAATGCCTTATGCATTTCCTAGTCTGCCGTCGCAGAAAGGGTATGTAGGACTCGCACCTACTAAAAACCCCCCCTCTCTCTCAGGCCTGTATCCACTTCGGAAAAGCTTTCGCATTACTTCGAAGTGGGGCCCTTTACGCGCTACGCGCTCTCATCTATTATCTGCGTCCAGATACCCCACTATGTCCTCTCGTCCAGGTCTTTTTTCTTGATTCGCAGAATTTCGCCAACAAAACTTGCGATCAATCTCCACTGCTCTTCGCTCGAGATCATCTTCGATACGATGTTGTCTGCTGTGATATTTCCTACACATCGTGTTAGGTTGCCTCGCCTATCGGCCCATCGTTCGCAGTGTATCACAGTGTGCTCCACACTATCTATTTCTGCGTCACCATACACGCAGCTATGCTCTGAGCTTTTCCCAATTGAGTGTAGGAATGCGCTAAAGTAGCCGTGTCCTGTCATCATCTGTGTTACGTAGAAATCGACGTCTCCGTGCTTTCTGCGAAGCCAACTTTTGATCTCAGGAATCAGCCTTCTTGTCCATCTGCCCTTTGTTTCGATTGCCCATCTTTCTTGCCACACGGTGAGGGTTTCTTCTTTAATCGATTCAGCCGTTTGCCTTGAGAATTGTCCTGCTTGGCGCAATCCGTATATTTGGCTTCGTTCTCTGGCTAATAGGTCGATCGGCGTAACACCTGCGATGACCATCGCTGCTACTCCTGATACTGTCCGATATGCACTTATTATTCTCAGCGCACTTCTTCTTTGGATCGATAAAAGTTGTTTTGCTCGGCATTTTGCGTTTAGGGCGTCTGCCCAGATCTCGCATCCATATAGAAGAATGGCGTTGTTCACCTCCATTAGTAACTTCCGCCTACATTGCACCGGTCCGCCCACATTCGCCATTAGTCTGCTTAGCGAGCCTGTCGCAGTGGTAGACTTCGTTACTACGTGCTGTATATGAGCTTGGAACGACAGCTTCGAGTCAAGCCTGACTCCCAAGTAATTTATCACTTTCTGAGTGCGGATAATACTATCGTGTATTCTCATGTCCATTTCTAGTGGGATTTGCCTTCTCGTGACGAGCAGTAGCTCTGTTTTTTCTGCTGCTAGCTGCAGTCCGTGTGAGTTCATCCAAGTTTTGACCCGGATCATCACCTGCGTGAGTGTACGTTGTGCGTATTCTGTATTACGCGCAGTGATGACTGCCACAATGTCGTCTGCGTATCCTACCAGGAATGCGTCGTCGGGCATTTCTATGCGGAGCACCTCGTCATAGCTGATATTCCAGAGGTCCGGCCCAAGTATGGATCCCTGCGCAGCTCCTGCTGTTACTGGAATACATTTTTCACCAGCTATGGTCTGGTACAACAGCTTTCGGTTTTCGAGATAGCTGTGTATTATGCGCAGCAGATACGCCGGTATTCGGAAGCGCTTTTGCAGAGCCTCGATCATATCCGTCCATTTTGCGCTATTAAAAGCGTTTTTCACGTCTAGCGTTGCCAGCAGGACTATTGGCCGTGAGTAGTGACTGCCTTGGTGGCTCGCAATCGCCGCTTGAGTGACCTCGTAAATTGCTCCAATTGTGGACCTGCCTGGCCTGAACCCGTACTGTCTAGGAGAAAGTCCTCCTGCATTTTCAACCGCGGCTGCCAACCGGGGCTTAATGAGCTTTTCTAGAAGCTTTCCTGCTGTGTTTAGCATACAGAGTGGTCGATAGGCTGATGGGGTTTCGGGGTCCCCTTTTCCCTTGCTTATCAAGACTAGTCGCTGTACCTTCCAAGGCTCGGGGAATGTTCCCGTACGAATGCACGCATTATACATATCCAGAAGCCTTTGTGGTCGTTGTTCTGCAATAACTTTAAGTACCTCTGCCGGGATATTATCTGGGCCTGGTGCTTTCCCGTTTTTAAGGCTTTTTGCCGCTTTAGTCAGCTCGCTCTCAGTAAAGAGTTCCACATGGTCTAATGGGGCCCTTGGCTCGGCTGGTCTGACCGGGTGAGTTGGAAAAAGTGTTTTCACAATGTTGTCCATTTTCTCAGCTTTTAAATGGGGTAGTCCGCTGTTGGACTTAAGCTTTTTCATGACGATTTTGTATCCTAGACCCCAGGGGTTGGTGTTGACATCGTCGCATAGGGTTTTCCATTTCTCTACCTTACTCCTGCGAATGGCAATATTCAGGTCCTTCTTAGCCTTTCTGTTCTGTGCCTCCTCTTCTTCGAAGTCTCCTCGACGTCTCGCTCTAGTTAGGCGGCGTCGACACCTTAGGCACTTCTCTCTCAGAAAACTTATTTCTTCTGTCCACCAGTAAACCTCTTGACCAGCTCTATGCCTGTTTCCCACTCTAGGCATTGCAGCATCACAGGCTGCTTTGATTGTGGACATGACGCTTTCGACTGTGCTATCGGTGCTTTCCGTAGTTTGGGCTACGTCGGTTCTTCTGTCAAGTTCGTTGATCAGTGCTGCTCTGTTCAATCGGCTTACGTTCCATCTGCGCGCTTGTCGCCCAAAGTTGGCAGTGCGTCTATTTCTTGTGCGATCTTCCAATTCGAATGAAATATACTGATGATCACTACCAGTATAAATATCAAGTACCTTCCAGTTTATAATTCTGTGTGCCTGGTTTTCTGAAACCAGAGTTATGTCCGGAATCGTTCCTTCGCATCCGATTCGACTGAAGGTTGGGGTTGCTCCTATGTTCGCTACTGTAAGCCCAATTCTGGCAGCCATGTTTGCGACTTTCCGTCCTCTAGAGTTGGTAGTTGACATACCCCATTCCTCTGATAATGATAATGATAATGATAATGATATATGATAATGATAATGATAATGATAATGATAATGATAATGATAATGATAATGATAATGATAATGATAATGATAATGATAATGATAATGATAATGATAATGATAATGATAATGATAATGATAATGATAATGATAATGATAATGATAATGATAATGATAATGATAATGATAATGATAATGATAATGATAATGATAATGATTGAAATGAAATAGTATGATAATGATAATGATAATGATAATGATATATAATGATAATAATGATAATGATAATGATAATGATAATGATAATGATAATGATAATGATAATGATAATGATAATGATAATGATAATGATAATGATAATGATAATGATAATGATAATGATAATGATAATGATAATGATAATGATAATGATAATGATAATGATTATGATAATGATAATGATAATGATATATGATAATGATAATGATAATGATAATGATAATGATAATGATAATGATAATGATAATGATAATGATAATGATAATGATAATGATAATGATAATGATAATGATAATGATAATGTTAATAATGATAATGATAATGATAATGATAATGATAATGATAATGATAATGATAATGATAATGATAATGATAATGATAATGATAATGATAATGATAATGATAATGATAATGATAATGATAATGATAATGATAATGATAATGATAATGATAATGATAATGATAATGATAATGATAATGATAATGATAATGATAATGATAATGATAATGATAATGATAATGATAATGATAATGATAATGATAATGATAATGATAATGATAATGATAATGATAATGATAATGATAATGATAATGATAATGTTAATGATAATGATAATGATAATGATAATGATAATGATAATGATAATGATAATGATAATGATAATGATAATGATAATGATAATGATAATGATAATGATAATGATAATGATAATGATAATGATAATGATAATGATAATGATAATGATAATGATAATGATAATGATAATGATAATGATAATGATAATGATAATGATAATGATAATGATAATGATAATGATAATGATAATGATAATGATAATGATAATGATAATGATAATGATAATGATAATGATAATGATAATGATAATGATAATGATAATGATAATGATAATGATAATGATAATGATAATGATAATGATAATGATAATGATAATGATAATGATAATGATAATGATAATGATAATGATAATGATAATGATAATGATAATGATAATGATAATGATAATGATAATGATAATGATAATGATAATGATAATGATAATGATAATGATAATGATAATGATAATGATAATGATAATGATAATGATAATGATAATGATAATGATAATGATAATGATAATGATAATGATAATGATAATGATAATGATAATGATAATGATAATGATAATGATAATGATAATGATAATGATAATGATAATGATAATGATAATGATGATAATGATAATGATAATGATAATGATAATGATAATGATAATGATAATGATAATGATAATGATAATGATAATGATAATGATAATGATAATGATAATGATAATGATAATGATAATGATAATGATAATGATAATGATAATGATAATGATAATGATAATGATAATGATAATGATAATGATAATGATAATGATAATGATAATGATAATGATAATGATAATGATAATGATAATGATAATGATAATGATAATGATAATGATAATGATAATGATAATGATAATGATAATGATAATGATAATGATAATGATAATGATAATGATAATGATAATGATAATGATATGATAATGATAATGATAATGATAATGATAATGATAATGATAATGATAATGATAATGATAATGATAATGATAATGATAATGATAATGATAATGTATAATGATAATGATAATGATAATGATAATGATAATGATAATGATAATGATAATGATAATGATAATGATAATGATAATGATAATGATAATGATAATGATAATGATAATGATAATGATAATGATAATGATAATGATAATGATAATGATAATGATAATGATAATGATAATGATAATGATAATGATAATGATAATGATAATGATAATGATAATGATAATGATAATGATAATGATAATGATAATGATAATGATAATGATAATGATAATGATAATGATAATGATAATGATAATGATAATGATAATGATAATGATAATGATAATGATAATGATAATGATAATGATAATGATAATGATAATGATAATGATAATGATAATGATAATGATAATGATAATGATAATGATAATGATAATGATAATGATAATGATAATGATAATGATAATGATAATGATAATGATAATGATAATGATAATGATAATGATAATGATAATGATAATGATAATGATAATGATAATGATAATGATAATGATAATGATAATGATAATGATAATGATAATGATAATGATAATGATAATGATAATGATAATGATAATGATAATGATAATGATAATGATAATGATAATGATAATGATAATGATAATGATAATGATAATGATAATGATAATGATAATGATAATGATAATGATAATGATAATGATAATGATAATGATAATGATAATGATAATGATAATGATAATGATAATGATAATGATAATGATAATGATAATGATAATGATAATGATAATGATAATGATAATGATAATGATAATGATAATGATAATGATAATGATAATGATAATGATAATGATAATGATAATGATAATGATAATGATAATGATAATGATAATGATAATGATAATGATAATGATAATGATAATGATAATGATAATGATAATGATAATGATAATGATAATGATAATGATAATGATAATGATAATGATAATGATAATGATAATGATAATGATAATGATAATGATAATGATAATGATAATGATAATGATAATGATAATGATAATGATAATGATAATGATAATGATAATGATAATGATAATGATAATGATAATGATAATGATAATGATAATGATAATGATAATGATAATGATAATGATAATGATAATGATAATGATAATGATAATGATAATGATAATGATAATGATAATGATAATGATAATGATAATGATAATGATAATGATAATGATAATGATAATGATAATGATAATGATAATGATAATGATAATGATAATGATAATGATGATAATGATAATGATAATGATAATGATAATGATAATGATAATGATAATGATAATGATAATGATAATGATAATGATATTGATAATGCTAATGATAAGACAATGAAGAAATGAATATCGTATCACAAAGGAAATCCGAAAAGGTCGATGACAGAAGATGTCCAAAAAACCAACAACACTCGATCAGATTTTTTGCAAAGCAACAGCCAATGCATTCACAAACAGTTTAACGGCGTGGAGAACCCAAAACGAAGAAAATTAACTGTTTCAATTACCCGTAATTTTCACTTGTTGCTATGCCAGTTTCTTCGAGTGTACAGTGCTACCTCGTAGTATCGTACCACGGTACCATAAAATCATAAGACCATAACTATAAAATAATTTAAGCGCATAAATGTTTTTCGCCAAAACAGTGGTTCACTTTGATTTCCTATTTAACTTGACTTTTTTCAAGAATTTATGGGTGCCAAAAATTGATTTCACTGTACTTTTTGCATCTTTATGTGCCGAAAATCCACAGGTGCACTCAAACAATTTAGACGTTCCACTGCGAGATTGCCGATGTCCCTGCTCGGGCGCCAATGAAAAATCCGTGAGCCTTTTCACGGAGTCCAAAATCCAAATTGTATTGGGATGCCGGCTATCTCCTTCTTCTTGGCTGGTTAAGCTCGCTATTCCAGAGACAAGGGTCTTCTTCAAAAAAGTGACTGGTCGCAGCCAGCGTTTATTTCCAACTAACTACAATTACAATTAGATTTCTAAGACAAGAACGGCCTGCAGAGCTTTTGTCGCCACCAACATTAGGCGCGCGCAAAGAGATCTTATGCGTATCTATTTATATGTATGTGCGTATGCGGTAATCTATTACATTGCTTGTTAATGTTTGCACTGGGCTGAACCTTACATTTAAATCATTCATACTTCATTATTTTAATTTCATTTCATAATTAACTTAAATCTAACTTAAACTGCTTAAACAAGTATTAATGAAAGCACTTAGTGCTTATATTACAATGCCGGCGTGGGTAAATAGAAGCTGTAGATTACACGGTCGAAAATATTGCGAAATTTGGAAATTTTTGATTTGAGCCTGGATTATTTTGAAAATTTGATAGACGGCAACTGTAGACAGGTAAATAGAAAATATTAACCAAACGGTCAAAAATTCACGAAATTTTCTAAATATTCATGATTTTAGATTATCATGAAGACGTGTATATAGAGAAAAAGATGGAACGGTCCAAAATGTTAATACCGACATGCAGCCTGCACTAGATTAAATATAATCGCTCTCTTAAGAATCATATGAACCCGTTCGACGCCGGGTGTTCAGCTAGTTATAAATAAATATGACTCAATATAGAATTAATTATGACAAACTTAAAATTAATTAAATCACATTTGGAATCTAATAGTTTTCATATTAACGAGGTAATGTTAACAAGTTTTTAATTAAAATAAATTCATTTATATTCAAATCAGGTATGAAAACTTACATTTGCAAATTGAATATGTTTATATTTAATTATACTATGCATTTTTTTATCAGTTTATAAATGCAACATTAGTCAACAACAAGAACTAGGCAGCAAGATTTTAGATTTGTTAATTTAAAACTTAGGTAAACGGCTACTAGAATAGGTGCTAAAAGTAACTAATAAATTTATTGGTGCTATAGGGATTAAAGGTAGTGCTTAATCGACTATAGTATTTATTGTTTCACTTAACTTAATTAGCTGAATATGGGCTTAAAGACCTATTTTGATTTTAGTCAAAGTGAATGTTAGCAGGCTTAAGGTCGAGGTTTGATTATAGTTCAATAATCAACCAGAAAATTCAACAGAGAATACATTTGAACATGAACAGTAGCTGTGGCTGTGTAGACGGCCGTTTCGGCTGCCGCCATGGCAAAGCCTTCGTCAGTACACTTTCAGTTGCTGTCACACTAACAAGCCATTTGCAAATCCTATTTAAACTACCCAGGAGGCGAATAAATTGTTGAGAATTCCAAGTGCACAAATTTGCACGAACTTTCAACTAGCTTTAAGCTCCGCTTTTTTTTGGGTTTTTTTTTGTGTAGGGGTGGTTGAAAGCTTTAAAGCCGGTTTGGCGCTAAGGATATAGCAACCAAAGTGTGGGACTTGAGTTACCGCACCCACTAAACAATCCACCCCTATCCCGATTCCCGGCGGAACCACCGTTCGGTATTACTTCGCCGGGGGAATGCCCAAGGCTCACCTAGGATTCTCTCCTACACTCAGAAAAAAATAGCCGTATATTTTAGAAATTCGCCATAAAAATTTTGTTTTTCTTAAAATCAGAAAAAAGTTTCTCATATTAAGAAATTTCAGTGTCAGTGGCCAGAAAACTCTCACTTACAGGCACCGAGTCCTGAAGTTCTAGTAGAGAATCGAGCCACTGCAACTGCCAATATTGTTGTGGATGAAAATCCAAACCCAATTCTCAAACTCATTGATGATTTATCATCGTATTTAAAAATCATTCGAATCGTTTCGATATATCTCGTTTTGTCGATGGTCGGAAGTCCGTTTGCTGGACTCAACCTGTTCCTACTGCCAAGGATCTAGCTGCTTCATTTTTAACAATCGTTCAAGTCGTGCAACTTGACGCGTTTAAAAACGAGTTCGATCGCTTAAGCAAGTCGTTGGTCTTGCAATCATCCTACCAAAAACTGAATACTTTCGTTACTGCTGAGCACGTTGGCAAACGCACCTTGTCCTTATTGAGTAGGAGGTCGCTTATTACAAGCTCCACAAGCGCATAATGCCATGTTCCCTTTACTTATGCCCAAGAGCAACAGATTTGTTAAATTGTACATTCAGCACTTGCATAACTCTAATTGCCACGCTGGTCCGCGTGCTCTGGTCGGTCTGCTTCGCCAATCAATTTGGCTAATAAACGCCCGTCGTGAATGCAGTGCTGTAGTTCGTCAATGCGTACATTGCTTCCGCTATAAGCCCAGATTGTTATCTCAAATCATGGGAAATCTGACTGCAGATCTCTTAGTAGGCAGTCGGCCATTTAGGGGTTAGCGGAGTTGATTTGTTTGGTCCATTTAGGGTCTCATTGGGAATTCGTGGTAAAACTTCTCTCAAAATGTACTGGACATCGCCAATCACTTCGAGACCAACAAGGGCTCGCTCATGGCTTACAGTGCACCTCGCCAATTCGAATTCGTCTTCATTCCACCACGCGCGCCTCACTTTGGAGGTTTTTGGGAGGCGGCCGTTAAATCGGCTAAACACCGTCTCATCAAGGCTGCCCTGTTGAAGGAAGACGAGCTGCAGACAGTTCTTGTGGAAGTCGAAGCAGTGCTCTACTCGCGGCCTATCGCGGCCGATAGCAATAGCCCTAATGATGGTGAGGCAATTACTCCAGCCCACTTCCTTGTGGGAACCACTCTCGCAACACTGCCTCCTCGTAGCTCTTCCGCCCAAATCAGATGAGAACCTTTACCTGTCTGCAGCGTTGGCATCTCGTCTCAGCCATTAAACAGCGGTTTTGGCGCGATTGGTCGCGGAGTTACCACATTCACCGTCTCGCCCCCTAAACCCCTAGCACACTCCCTACACCCGATCCCCTTAACTCCGCCACTGGTAGATTGCAACACGATCGATCGTTGACATACACGAGCATCCGGCCCTTCAACGGACACCCACTAAGAAGATGCAAGGGTCAGCAACTAGGCAAAGACATGTAGACCGATAACCACTTGAAACACGATAAACAACATTGTAATACTAAACGTAAGCATTTATTGTATACATGCATCCGACCCTTCAACGGACACCCACTAAGAAGATGCAAGGTGCAAGAAAAAGACATGTAGACCGATAACCACTTGAAACACATAAACAACACTGTAATACCTAAACGTAAGCATTTATTGTATACATACAAGTACATACATATGTCAGACCGCCTGTGAGCGGCTGAGCATTTATATACATATATACATTTGGCCGACTGCAAACGGTTATATACTATAAGTTTCTTTCAATCATTTCGATATATTAAAGATTAGATCTGTTCAACTTGTCAGAGTGAACACAAACACAGTCGGTCTTATTATTTCCAAAAGCTACAACTTCCTTAAGACCAACTCCTAGAGACGACATCGCATGAAGGACGAGAGATAGACTTCGCTGGAAGAAACCACCTATACCAAGCCTAATTATAAACCCCGAATACATCGCTAGACGGACGAAAGATTGCTAAGGTGATCTAAATTGTTATCAGCCCAACGCTCAACTGATAACTGGCGCAGCCGAACGGCCTCCTGGGACAGGAAAAAGAGCCGAGGAGGAGGACCACCAGAAGAAAAACCAAGATGAGAATGCAGATAAACTTTATATTAATCAAGTAAGTGTAAAGGCGAACCAGTGTGAGTGGAAAAAAAAAAAAAGAAATAATAATTGGAGAAAAATTTGCAAACACAAAAATCAACCGTGCAGTGTAGTAAAATGTGAAAATTTTGTTTACATCAAAGAAAAGTAAAACAAATATCAAAAGGCGTAAAGCGATAACAACAAAAAGGGAAATTATAAATTCGTTCAAATGTTGATTCCTAAGGGACCCTCAATGTTAGAAGAACAATATTGAATACAAAAATAGGTACAAAAACCTGTACCGAACCTCACATAACTGGGGTACAAGAGTGTTACAGGTGTAATCACCCACTCTTAGCACACTGCACACAACGGAGTGTCACTGTCCGCACTAGATCGTTCGTTTAATAAATACAAATTGTGTTATTAAGTGCCGTCTGCTTTTAGCGGGTCGAGCGATCTGCTTCAGTGTTCTCCCGATTGTACCTGAGAGGAGCGGCTAGTTTTCACGTCAGAATTTGGTACATCCGTAACCTGTAGCTGCAGTAAGCAGAGCGTGGGAATTTTCAGCAGTACAATTCTCTCAGGGTAGTAGTGCAATTTCAAAAGACTAATTCTTCCTAAAAGTAAAGAAGAAAATAATAAAAAAAATATTACAAATACAAAAAAAAAAAATAATAAAAAGCATTAAGGTGCAGTGCACGGCGTCAAAATAAAACAAAAAAATAAAGTAAAGTAAGAATATATATAAACAAAAAAATAATTTTTTTGGCAAAACGAAAACTCACACTGGGCTCCCTGAACACAAAGGAAATTATTTAAAATCATTATTTATAAGGAAAACACACATTAATACACAAAAAACACAACAAAGGAAAACAAAAGTAGGATTTTACATACAAATTTTAAAAAGAAAAACAACCTTGAACAAAGTATTAAACAAATTGAATCAAATTTTAAGAAATTAGTGAGCGGCAACTGGGATTTTTCTTCACAAAAATTATTGAAGTACAATTATAAATACCATATTATTACAAAAAGTAAAAACGACTTACATAATAGATCTTATTAGATGTCAGTGAAAAGAATTACGGGGCCAATTTCAAGGGTGCTAGATTCAAAAAAAACTTGCAAGTAGCCTACCAGACATAAGAGAAGAGATACAGCGAGAAGAAGAAATAAACGTAATAATGGAACAATCAGAACAACCACACCTGACACACGGAATAGGGAACGACCCTCAAAACATTTTCGCCTCAATGCGTATTCCGGATGCGATTAAGATGCTACCTTCTTTTGATGGAAATCCAAAGACTTTAGGCATGTTCATTACAAATGTAGAAGAAGTATTAATGTTTATTAAAGGTGCAGATCAGACACCGTATGGTATGTTATTGCAGAGGGCAATCAGGAATAAAATAGAGGGGAGAGCCAATGAGGCATTGAATATTGATGGAGTTCCACTAAACTGGGACGAAATCAAAGAGAGCCTGGTAGCCCACTTTGCAGACAAAAGGGATGAACATGTGTTAATGCAGGAATTACATAGTCTGGCGTTTAAAGGGCTGTCGATGTTAAAGTTATATGAGGGAATTCAGGAAATTAAGGCAGCACTGTCAGGACAGTGCATACTAAACGAACCCGACCCAAGGTCAAGAGCAAAAAGGAAGGACTTTTATGCAAAATCATGTTTGGAAAACTTTGTACGCGGAATAAAAGGACCGTTGGGAACTATAGTGAGAGCTTCTAGACCCCAGACCTTACAGGAAGCATACGAGATAGCGACAAGAGAAAGAGATATCTACTTCCGTGAAAAAGAATCAAGACAGGATACAAGACAGAACCAGGGGAGAATGACCCCATATCCACAACAGGGCCAGGGAAATTTCAAACCTAATAATAGGAATTTTGTTAAGACAGGTCCAGGACAGAATAATTATGACAGAATGAATAGTAATAATAGAGGACAGAAACCATATTCCACGGAAGAACAAAGAATTAATACGTTCAATGGAAACGAACGACAGACTAATGGCTTTTACGGAGGACCTAATAGACAAGAAGCAAGTGGTATATCAAGACGAGCTATATTACCGTATAAGCAGGAAAAACAGAGTACACAAACTAATCTCAGGTCAGAGTCAGCCAAAAATGAATGGAAGAAATTTCCAGCAATGTTACAATATAGGCGTCCAGGGCGAAGACGAGGATGAACAGGAGGAACAACAAATCCACAATATCGACGAGTCGGTAAATTTTCACCGGGCAGCCTCGGAAGAAGCACAGAATCATCCAATAGGAAACGAAGGGGGGCAATACTACGATACATATTAATTGAATCACCATTTGGGAGACCTTTGAAGTTTTTAGTAGACTCAGGGGCATCAGTATCAGTAATAGACCCACAATTCGTACCAAAAGAACAGAAAAGAGTGCTTGACAAACCGGTAATACTTAACAACGTTATAGATTCTAATAAAGTGGAAGGCTATGCGTGTTTCAAAATTTTTAAAGAATTCAAACAAGAGGGAAACTTTGAGTTTTTCATTATGAAATTTAGCACGCATTTTGATGGACTAATAGGGTTAGATATAATCGAACAGGTAAAAGGAACTATAGACTTTACCTCAAACATCTTAAGAACACCAAATGTGGACATAAAAATGTTTTTAAAACAAACAGATAAGACACAGGCAATTGAAATACCAGCACGGACAGTAAAAGTAGTAGCGGTACCAGTCTGCGTAAAGAGTGGAGAAATTTACTGTGACAAGACACACTTGGCTCCACTTGTCACAATTTCAGAGGGCATATACACAGCAGAAAACTATATTTCTATCATGGAGGTGAAAAATAAAGCAACGCATGACCAGATCATTTACATAGAAAATCCGGTAATGGTACAACAATATAATCCGGATGAATTCATAGAAATATTCAGTATGAGAATAGCCGAAGAGGGAGGAAAAACGGAAAAAGTAGAGTTAGATATCAAACACCTGAATGAGGAGGAAAAAGAACGAACTAATGAAACTATGCAGAGACTACAAAGATATATTTTTACAAAGAAGGTCAACCATTGTCGTTCACCAACGAAGTGAAACATGGGATAAAATTGGACAATGAAACGCCAATACATGTTAGACCATTCAGATACGCGTACAATGAGAGACAAGAAGTAAAGAGACAGCTTAACGAGATGTTGGAACAAAACATAATACGACACAGTCACTCACCATGGAGTGCCCCAGTGTGGTTAGTTCCAAAAAAGCAGGACGCATCGGGGAAAAGAAAGTGGAGATTGGTAGTAGATTTCAGGAAATTAAATCAGAAAACGGTTAAAGATAAATATCCACTACCGGTAATTGCCGATGTGTTGGACCGAATCGGCAGAGCAAAGTATTTTTTCAGTACTGGATTTAGCTAGCGGGTATCATCAGATAGAGATGGAACCCGAAGATGCGGCGAAAACAGCATTCACGGCAGAAGGAGGTCATTTTGAGTTTCTTAGGATGCCTTTTGGTTTAACAAACGCACCTGCCACATTCCAGCGGGTGATGGACAATTTACTTGGGGAATTGATAGGAAATACATGTCTAGTCTACATGGACGATATCATAGTATTTTCAGCATCCCTACAGGAACATATAACCGATTTAAAAAAGTATTCCTTAGGTTGAGAAAGGCTAATTTTAAACTTCAAAAAGACAAATCTGAATTCATGAAAAAACAAATCGAATTCCTAGGGCATGTCGTTACACAGGACGGTATCAAGCCGAATCCAAGAAAAATCGAAGCAATACAGAAATTCCCATTACCCCGAAACAGAAAGGAAATTAAATCATTCCTGGGATTATTGGGTTACTATAGGAAATTTATTAGGGACTTTGCTAAATTAACAAAGCCTTTGACCAAACAACTGAAGGGACACAAAAAGGTCGAAATAGACCAAGAATATAAAGACACATTCGAACATTGTAAAACGCTTCTTTGCAATGATCCTATACTTTTGTACCCAGATTTTCAAAAACCATTCGTATTAACGACGGATGCTAGCGATTTTGCGATAGGAGCAGTATTGTCACAAGGTCCAATAAAAGGAGATAGACCAGTTTGTTTTGCAAGTAGGACACTGACGACTTCAGAAATCAACTACTCCACGATAGAAAAAGAGATGTTGGCCATTGTATGGGCAGTTAAATATTTCAGACCGTACTTATACGGGACGAAATTCACAATAGTAACAGACCACAGGCCGTTGATTTGGTTAAATAATATTAAGGAACCAACATCAAAATTAGTCCGTTGGAGATTACAGTTAGCGGAATTCGAGTACGAGATAGTTTACAAGAAAGGTTCACAGAATACAAATGCAGATGCACTCAGCAGAATTAAGTTGGACATTAACGTTAATGATACTAGATCCGAGGTAGGAACTTGTGGGGATACAATACACTCCTCTCAAGAGAACGTAGATGACGGAATCGAGATATCTGAAAAGTCTTTAAACGAATTCAACGTTCAAATAGTGTTCGAAAAGGGTGACGTGGTCACGAAAAGGACAGAAACACCGTTTAAAAACAAAATCAGGAGAATAATCGTTCAAAAGAAGTTCACTGCACAACTTATTGCGAAATGGTTAAAGGAAGTACTGAGACCAAATAAGTTATGTGCAATATACGCACCAGAGGAGGTTTTCAAGCTAGTTCAAAAGGTATTTTCCAATTTGTTTGCTCATAATAAAACATACAGAGTAGTAAGAGCAACATTTAGGCTTCAGGAGTTAATCACGTCAGAAGAACAAGAGGAGGCAGTAAGACAATACCATAGTAACAACAATCATAGGGGATCGACGAAACGACAAGTCATTTAAAAAGGAGTTACTATTTTCCGCAAATGAAAGCCGTTGTCAAAAAGACAATAAACAATTGTAATTTGTGCGATTGTTTGAAGTACGATAGACATCCACAAAAACTGGTGTTTCAAATTCCTGAAACACCGGAGAAACCAATGGATATATTACATATTGATTTGTATTTCATTAACTCCAAGTTCATTCTTACTGTGATTGACAAGTTTTCAAGATTTGCAGCAGCATACACAGTACAAACAAGGAATTCATTAAACGTTCTTAACTCAATAAAATCCTTTGTTGAGTCATACGGAGTTCCTAAGAAGATAGTTTGAGGGGTCGAATTTTCCGCCAACATTTTTAAGGATTTTTGCAAACAATACTCAATACAGTTACATTATACTTCATTCCAACAATCTTCGAGCAATGCTCCAATCGAAAGACTCCATTCAACATTAACAGAAGCGTACAGAATAATATTCGAAACAAGAAAAGCCAGAGCCTTATCTTGTGAACATAACGAAATTTTATCTGAAGCTATTATCACTTATAATAATGCAATTCACTCGGCAACGAGTTATACACCGTTTGAAATATTCACAGGTCGTACCCACATTTTTTAACAGGTCTTATCAGTTCACAAATGAACATGATTATCTTATCAAACTAAGGGAGTTCCAGGAAAAAATTATACGCTGAAGTCAAGGAAAAACTAGAAAAGGCAGTGACACTAAGAGCTATACAGAAAAATCAAGAAAGACAGGAGCCCAAAGAATTAAGACCAGAAGACATCGTCTTTAGAAAGGAAAATAGAAGAAACAAACTAACACCCAGGTTCTCAATGCATAAGGTACAAAAGGAACAGGGTATAAAGTTTACAACACAAAAGGGACAAAAATACACAAATCTAAGATTAAGGAAAAGATATTAAGAAAAGAAAACGAAACAAATGTTTAAGACATACATGGTTTATTTACAGCCTACTACTGATAAAAGCACAATGGATTACGGTCAAGGAAATCGAGTATAACAATCCATTGGCGAAAATCAACCTAGGAGATGCGAGAACCATAATCACCTATACCGAGTTGAAACACGTGGTAGATATTACAAGTTACGAATTATGCGTAGAAAGGTTTAAGGATTCTATAGACTTGTTAAGAAAAGACATAGGAGGAAATGCTAAGGATATGATAGAGGTATTAGAAGCCAAGATAGACCAACTAAGGAGTAGATTAGAGATGATAACACCTTTAAAAGGAATAAAAGAGGAATTGTTAATGGATTGGGAACGGTAATAAAGGTCATAACGGGAAATATGGACGCAAATGATCAAAAAGATATTGACACAAAGATGACAGTCCTAAAACAGCAAGAGAAAATTTTAATAGAGGGATGGAAAGAGCAAGTTGGAATTAACAAAGACATATTCCAACGTTTTAATAATATCACGAAGTTTATTAACAAAGAGCAGGAAGAAATAAATGATTATTTAGGTAGATCGCAGAACAGGATTTGGAAAGAAGTTACCGAGGAAAATTTTGAGGTACAAGTAATAAAAGAGTAATTAGAATAAACTATAACATAGATTTGGTACTTAACCATGTTAACGGGCTAGCAGAGAGTATTTTATTGTCAAAATTAGGAGTAGTGCCTAGATTCATCTTAGGAAAAAGAAGAGATCGGGAAATTAAGAATAATTTTCAAAAACCAAAACATAGAATTAACCACAACCAAAAAACATTTATGAGCTTTTTAAAAATGACGTCGTTTATAATCAATCTACCAATTTTTGTTAAGATCCATTGTCGAAAGAAACATTCAAATCTGCACAGAATAGTTCCATTACCAACAACATAACAAAGACACTTATACTTCTTAATTATATAAGTTACTTACGAAACGAAATGCACGAATACGACAAGAAATGTCCTAAAATCAGTGGTGTCTACTATTGTGAAAAGACAAAAATTGGAAAAAATAATTTCATTACGTATATAATATTACTAGCAAGTATACCAGCTTGCTTCGCTGCGCCGCCGTCAGTTAAGCTTATTTTAACCGATAAGAGTATCAGATTTTCTTTTCCGACTTGGGGTGGATTTCACAAAACGGAAAATATTTGACCGTATTTACATACATCGGCTAAAAGCAGAGATTAACTCTTATGCCCCTTCCGCGGCTAAAAATAAAGTCTCTCCTGACATTTCCGATATTCCTGGTGAACTTTTCAAATTTAAAGCTTACAAACACAATTTGATAAAGATCGGCCAACAAATAACATTTTCTACCAATTCTCCAACCATTCTTCAAAGTTGCATTGCATCCGGATGAACGCTATAACTTTTCAAATTTCGCAGATTGTGCACCATTTTCCGCCCATTTCTTCTGCTTAAAAACCTTCCGGGCAAGCGCCTAGCCAATCCCCAAAGTTCCACCCAGATTAAGAATTTTGCAAATATTGCGGTTTTTGGACCATTTTCCACCTCCATGGCCACCTCCACGGCCACCTCCAAGGTTACCTCCATGGCCACCTCAATGGCCACTTTCAGGTCCACGTCCACTTCCATGTCCAGGTCCAGTGTCAGCTCCAGGTCGAGGTCCAGGTCACGCACACAGCCAGTACAATGAAAAACGGCAGCCCGAGCTACTGTTATTTCGTTATTTCTTATACTATCCCTTCAAACCAAGTTTAAAGCCAATCGTAAGGTCAAATTTTCCAACTTCAGAATTACAAATAATATCACTTACTATCCTTACAAACCGAATTTCAAGCCAATCGGATGAAAAAAAAAATTTTGCATATCGAATTTTCCGGGAATTTTTCTCTCGCGCAGATTTTTCGAAATCGGGAAAATACGTGTCCAATTATTTATCATACTTTGCTTACAAACCGAAGTTTAAGTCAATCGGATGACAAACAAAATTCTCACCATACAGACTTTTCCGACGCTTTTCCGGGGGAATTTTCCAACTTCCCATCATCGAAAAATCACATTTCAATTCATTTCAAATACTATCCTTACAAACAGAATCTCAAATCAATCCGATGAATAATAGATTTTGGCATACCGAATTTCCCGGTTGTCTTCCTCTTGCGGGCAGATTTTCCAAAATCGGGAAAAAACGTGTCCAATTATTTCGTATGCTTCGCTTACAAACCTAGTTTCAAGACAATAGATGAAAAAAAATTTTCCCCATACTAAATTTTCCAACGCTTTTCCTGGAATTTCCCGACCTTACGGTCGAATTTTCCAGCATCGGAAAATATCATTTCAATTTCTTTCACTTACTGTCCTTACAAACCGAACCCCCAAGTCAATCGGATGAAAGCTAGATTTTTGCATATCGAATTTTCCTGAGACGCTTTTTCTTGTGGACGGATTTTCCGAAACCGGGAAAACACGTGTCCAATTATTTTGCTTACTATGCTTACAAACCGAATTTCAAGTCAATCGGATGAAAAATATAATTTTGACATATAAACTTTCCGACGTTTTTCCTGGAATTTCACGACCCTGGGTTTACATCGAATTTTCCAGCATCGAAAAATCACATTTCCCAATTTCTTCACCTACTTTCCTTACAAACCGAATCAAGTCAATCGGATGAAAAATAGATTTGTGCATATCGAATTTTCCAAGAATTTTCCTTGTGGGCGGATTTTCCGAAATCGGGAAAACACTTGTCCAATTATTTTGCATACTATGCTTACAAACCGAGTTTCAAGTCAATCGGATGACAAATGAAATTTTTCCCAAACAAACTTTTCCGTCGCTTTTCCGGAATTTCCCGACCTTACGGTCGAATTTTCCAGCATCGGAAAATCAGATTTCAATTTATTTTACTTACCGTCCTTACAAACCGAATTTCAAGTCAATCGGATGAAAAATAGATTTTTGCATATCGAATTTTCCGAGAATTTTTCCTTGTAAAGGATTTTCCGAAATCGGGAAAACACGTGTCCAATTATTTTGCTTATATGCTTACAAACCGAATTTCAAGTCAATCGGATGAAAAATATAATTTTGACCATACAAACTTTTCCGACGCTTTTCCGGAATTTCACGACCCTACGGTCGAATTTTCCACATCGAAAAATCACATTTCAATTTCTTTCACCTACTTCCTACAAACCGAATTTTAAGTCAATCGGATGAAAAATAGATTTGTGCATATCGAATTTTCCGAGAATTTTCCTTGCGGGCGGATTTTCCGAAATCGGGAAAACACTTGTCCAATTATTTTGGCATACTATGCTTACAAACCGAATTTCAAGTCAATCGGATGACAAATAGAACTTTGCCCAAACAAACTTTTCCGACGCTTTTCTGGGAATTTCCCGACCCTACGGTCGAATTTTCCAGCATCGAAAAATACATTTCAATTTATTTTACTTACTGTCCTTACAAACCATCCCAAGTCAATCGGATGAAAAAATAGATTCTGGTATATCGAATTTTCCAGAATTTTCCTTGTAGGGCTTTTCCGAAATCGGAAAACACTTTGTCCAATTATTTTGCATACTATGCTTACAAACCGAGTTTCAAGTCAATCGGAAGACAAATAAAATATTCCCCATACAAATTTTCCGAC
>JAEIFV010000897.1:0-125675 GCA_018904265.1 Lordiphosa collinella
AGTTAAAATAAAGAACTAAACTTAAAAACCAAGTGTTTTCAATAGCTTGAATATTATATGGGTAACTGTGGGGATTACAGTTCAAAAAGTATCGCGAATTTTGAATTTTCGCGGGTTACGTATATTCGAATTTCGATTTTTTTGTGGCGTTATGTTGGTACTCATGTCTCTCACTTATGCCGACAAGCTCGGCCATTTTGAATGTTCACTTAATTGTTGACAGCTGCTTTGCTTGCACGTGTTTTGGATCGTCTTCGATTTTTATCTATTCAAAAAAATGGATCAAAGAACCTGTATCAAATTTTGTGTGAAAAACGAAATTAAGTGCGTGGATGCATTCCGAATGTTGACTGTGGCATACGGAGAAGCTACCTTGGACCGAAGCAACGTTTATCGGTGGTACAAAATGTTCTCAGAAGGCCGAGAAGATGTGAACGACGAAGTGCGTGCCGGACGCCCGAGCACTTCAACAACAGACGAAAAAATTAATAAAGTGGAGAAAATGGTATTGGCCAATCGTCGAATCACCGTTAGAGAAGTTGCTGAGGACCTAAACATATCGATTGGCTCGTGCCATTCGATTTTGTATCAATGATTTGGGCATGAGACGGGTCGCCGCGAAATTCGTACCAAAATTGCTCAATTGCGACCAAAACAGCATCGCATGAACATTGCTAATGAGATGTTAAACTCAAATTTGCTCCAGAGGGTCATAACTGGTGACGAATCGTGGGTTTATGGTTATGACGTGGAAACCAAAGCTCAATCAGCTCAATGGAAGCTGCCGCACGAACCAAGACCGAAAAAAGCGCGCCAAGTTCGTTCGAATGTGAAAGTTTTGCTGACAGTTTTCTTCGATTGCAGGGGCGTGGTGCATCATGAGTTCTTGCCACAGCCCGGATTTGTGGAAGAACAAAAATTGCCTTTTGCACCACGATAACGCCCCTGCTCACACATCGTTGCTTGTGCGCGACTTTTTGGCCAAAAACAACACACTAATGATGCCGCAGCCACCGTATTCCCCAGATCTGGCCCCCTGTGACTTTTTCTTGCTCCCTAAACTGAAGAGGCCCATGAAAGGACGACGTTACGCTACGCTTGACGAGATAAAGACGGCATCGAAGGAGGAGCTGAACAAGATAAAAAAAAAATGATTTTTTGAAGTCCTTCGAAGATTGGAAAAACCGTTGGCACAAGTGTATAATATCTCATGGGGATTACTTTGAAGGGGACAAAATAGATATTCATGAATAAATAAATTAATTTTTGAAAAACCACAAAATTAGCGACACTTTTTGAACACACCTCGTATACACAAAGATCGGATCTACAAAATGGGTGACAAAACGGTTTTCCCGCTTTATCTTGGAAACAAAAGCTGATGGAGCCAAACCGAGAACAGTTTTGGAATCAGTGAGTATAAATGTATCATATTTTTACATCGACAAAGCTGCACCTCACAAAATTGGTCATTTTGTTGGCCTATGTGATTAACAAAAAAACTATAATTCCTATTTTGGTTTACCAAAAATTATAAATTAAACAAAATATGTAAAAACTACATGAAAATGTAGTTTTTCTACACGTCTGAAAGGGATTTTCCACTCACTACCTTTATGTAGCTTTTCTACATGCGGCGTTTGTTTTTTCCATTTGAACATGCGGCATGTAGCTAAACCTAACGTACGACTTCATTTTTTTTTACTTACCTTGTTTGGAGTTCAAACTCACAACCTACTTACCTTGTCTCGGGAATTTAGACACAGTTGCCACAGTGTTTGCCACTATCAAGCACCCGCGCGGCAGTGCCGCTACTCAGTGTTAATAAGGAAAGCGTCGAGCTTAACGTTTTCTAACAGTTTTCTAAATGAAAAATATAACACAATTTATGTTAGGCGACTTTTCTAATTTTAAATGGTTGTAAACCGGCTCGAGGTCAGTATAAATTTTCTCTTCTAATTTTTAGCTACATTTTTATACTCTGTAGCAGAGGTACACAGAGCATAATAAGTTTGTGCAAAAGTATGTAACAGACAGAAGGAAGCATCTCCGAACCCATAAAGTATACATATATATTCTTGATCATCATCAACAGCCGATTCGATATAGCCATGTCCGTCTGTCCGTATGAACGCAAAAATCTCAGAGATGGTAAGAGATAGAGGTTTGACGTTTATGGGACAAAAACTTCTTATACTTGCAGGTAGTTCCAGTTTATTTTCTCTTATAGCCACGACCCCGCCATTTGGAAAAAAATTATATCTCCCAAATATCTCCTAAGTATGTCCTTCTGGACATATTTAGTTATCAGAATTACTTATTGATCCGCCAAAGAAATGGTAAAGATCGGATGAACGATAGTCGAGATATAAGGAAAACAAGGGCTTAAGTAACGGTGATTTGATCAATGTTGAATCTTTTCTCGCACATTAAAAAGTTGTATTTAGGAGCTTTGGTTCATGTCCTTACTAAGTGATAAGAAAAGAAGCATTGGTTTATGTCCGTGCTAAGTGATAAGCTTTGGTTTGTATCCGTGCTTTCTTTCTTGTTTGATTAGAATTTCCACACGCGCATGTAAGTTTTAGGATCTATACAATAATTAAGAAATCATAAACTTTCGTGTGGTACTCATATTCTTCTTCTTCTTTGGAATGATGATAGCAACACAACCGTTTTACGGTCTAGCCCCCCGCCACTTGCTTCTGTCCCCAGCGACATCCCACCAGAAAGGCATACACAGCTTCGAAATATCTCCCTGCACCTGGTCGCGCCATCTCCGCTTCGGTCGACCCGGCCCGGTCGTGCCTCCTTACTCGTTCGCACTGTACACCCGTTTTGCTGGAGCATTATCATTCATACGGATAACATGTCCTTTCCAGCGCAGCCGCTGTTGTCATATGCGATTCATTCGGATTCATCCGAAGAACTTTTCTTTCGAACACGCCAATTGCCGCCTCATCCGTTATTGTTATTGTTTATGCTTCTTCGCCGTATAGCAGGACTGGGATGATAAGCGACTTGTATAGAGAAATTTTCGTTTTTCGAGAGAGGGCTCTGATCTTGAACTTCTTACTAAGCCCCTAGTAACATCGGTTTGCAAGATTACTTTAAGAGTACTTTAGGGAAACACTTTCCCGAGGCTGAGAAACTTGTTCAGTCACCCAAATTGATCATTTTGCCGCTCAAGTCGGAGTTCATTGTCCTTGGAAAGCGTGCTACAAATCATGCTTGCAGAATGAACGCAGACTCCACAGAAGTCACTTGGAAACTTCACCAGAAAATGCGTCTTGCATTACAAGAGAAACTCGAATTCGGCTTAACTCAGGTCGATTCGCCTAACCGAACAGTGGGAAATCGATCCTGAAATAAATGTATAGAGAAGGTTCACTATCAAGCAAGCAAGCTTTAAAAGTAAGAAAGCTCGACAAAAACGAGTTCAAAGTTTTGACTTCCTGTCGGACCAGTATAAGTAGTTGCAGGGTCTTCAAAGTTGCTTATATTATCAATTCCTTAAAAAAATATATGGGTTATTCCAGTTTCTGAACAAGAAATGAAGGCAAAAAACTTTTTTGGTAAAGATCTATTGAATTGTTAAAAGTGAACTTATTTCAATTCCAGTTTGTCAGCCCTGAAACAAAGTCAAATGCGTTGGACGGTATCCTTATGGCCCGCCTGCTAAAAATGCGCAGCACAACAAATCCCCAAATCCCCGCTAGCAAATTTATTTTAATTCACTTTTGGACGTTTCTTGTCTTTTTTGTTGTTGTTTTCTCTCTTTTTTTTTTTGGTTTTGGGCATTGCCAATTTCCTGTTCTGCCGCTGACTGGGTGCTGCCCACGTCTTCGTCTTGGGCTGACACTTTGGCGACATTGAAATGAGCACTTTAGGCAAATACGCCAAGGGGGCAAAGACGCACATCGAAAAACAGAACTTGGCCAGTGTTATCAAATGTATTTTTATGCTCTTTTGATTTTTATGACCATGGTGGCGGCAGCAGCAAGAAGAACAACAACACTGTGAGGGGTGGTGGACTTGGATATCCCCTGGCGATTATGTTGTAGGCCGCTTTTAACCTCAGGCTGGGGAATAGTTTGCTGCTTACGGCTACTTAAAATTAAACAAATTACTAAGGAAATACAGAAAATTGTTTGTGCCGTGCCCGTTGTCGTCGTCGTAGACATCTTCTCATCATTGCTGTTAAGCGCGTGTTCAAATTAAATGTACCGTGAAATAAATCCAAACGAGAGAACACTGAAGATGAGAGTCTGGCAAATGTCCTGCCACCAAATGGAAGTGTGTGTGTATCATTAAAAGAAACAAAAAGTAAATTGATATAGAAACAGAAATGTGGAGGGAGGGATAACACAGAGAATAAAAGATGTTGGAAACAGGAAAATGACAATTATGGCCAGCTAAGGATTAACTTGTTGGCCATTATTTTGGGCAAAGAGAAGTTTAAGCGTTCATAAGTAGGCAATTCTTTATGCAAAAATATTTTATTTTGATTTCAATTATGGTTCAGGGCATTAATAACAAACACCATTAACAATAACTGCAGCGCATATTGACGTGACTTTTGTGCAAATTGTCCACGTGGCTCTTCTCGTAATTTTGCAGCGACACTAAATATTTTAATTAAAGAAATAATTACATTTAATGCATGGGCATTGTGTAAAACACGTGAACCAAAAGCGGTTGAGATCGTCGATTATTTTCTGGTTTTTTTACGCATTTTTTTAAAAACTTCATTAAGCGAATTTATTGCAAGCAGCCCGGCGAGGAGGCTGGCAATATGCAATTTAAATGCGAAACAGAAAAATATAAAACCAGCAAACAAAATGCATGTCTAGGTCATGCAATGAAATGCGCACCCACGACATTTTTGCTTGTTTAATTATTTCAATTAAGTCAGCGTATGAATTAAAATGCATAGTAAAAAAATAATCGACATGAAAGATAAAATGAGCCGAGAACAATTTTCAGTGAACACCAAACGGTGGGAAAAATGTGGTTGACACAAATGCAATTTCAATTTGCTTGACTGTCGTGCGGCAAATTTGAGCTGAACATTTGGATATGTCACCCAATTATGGAAGAGTATTTGTTGAAAAGTTTAATGGAAAATGTCCTATACTTCATAGAAGGGCAGCTTCGGAAAAGCTTTTTGCATACTCTTTCGGGGATCCAAAATTTGTTTTATTAAATGAAAGCTTTAAGTGAGTAATCCCAGAGGTTCCATTCAGTACCGGGACTTTTCGGATTTTGTTAAAAAAATTTGGATTATTCACTTCGATCAACAATAATAATTTTATTCTATTTGCTTTATTTTAAGGAAGTGAGACACTCAGACATGACTCGGCTCTCGTGTGTGTGTTTTAATCTACCCAAACGCCACGTAAGCTACAACCAATTATCAACATAGAAATCTCTGCTACGGGTGTCGGGTTGTTGTAGGGTTTTGATTAAAATATTCCCCACCTTTGGTACCAAAATGGAAAATGAAAATCAAGAATTCTCCAGCAGCATCAGTGTGTTCTTCAATGTGTTGAAATACAAATACACTTTTAAAACAATTAGTGTGTTCACTTTGTTGAGAACAAAGGGATTTTGGCAATAGTGTTAGCACTTACACCACAATTTGTTCTGTGCAAGTTGTGTACATCTTGTTGGGCACTTGTGCCCAAACAGTGTGTCCATATTTTATTATACTCTGTAGAAGAGGTACACATAATATAATAAACTTGAGCAAACATGTCCGTCTGACCGTATGAGCAAAGAGATCTCAGAGATGGTAAGTGATAAAGGTTTGACATGTATGGGACATATGCTTCTTATACTTGCAGAGGCAGATAAAGTTTAATTTCAGTTTTTACCACGCCCCCGCAAATTAAAAAAAAAAAGCATCATTTATCCCACAGTTTTATAGATAGAAGGTTCGTTTTCTAAGCATGTCAGTAGAATAGTTTAGATTTATTCTTCTTGTATTCGACTTGTAAAAAATTAAAAATTTTTCGTAACTCAGCCACTCCACAGCTCAACTGGGAGTCGAAAATACTCTAAGTAAAAGCTAAGAAAAATCCAAGTAAAATAACTTTTTTGTATCAACTCTTGTTTCACAATATTTACGTTGCAAATTCCCAATTTTAAGACATATCTCCCACAGTTTTATAGATAGGTGAGTAATTATTGGATTAGCTTTATTTATCGAATGGTCAAAGGTATGGTTGAGATCGTATGTACGATAGTGGAGTTATAGGGAAAACAAACAATTATGATAGGCAGCACCGGTTGCTAGGGCGATGGGCAGCACTTCACACATGTTAACAAAAACACTGTATAAAATTTCATATTTTATCTAAATTTTAAACAATGTAACTACACCCTGGAACGGGGGCAAGTCGGGACACTCAACCATACTCAATGACCAAACGAGCATACCGTTAAATAAGGATTACTGTATACCACAAACGACGTTTGTCAAATCATACGACGTCTGTATTGCAAGCCGTCTACACTGATGGCTGGACATCGCAGCATAGAAGGAAACGAGTCTGCGGACAAACTGGCCAGAATAGGTACCACCGTCGAGCTCATTTCGCCAACACTAAACCTAAAGCGTACCACCACGCTTTACGCCATAGAAAGGAACACATATCGCTTCTGGTGGGAGCCTTAACAGGTCACTGTCTTATCGGCAGACACGCTGCACGCCTAGGCGTCACTCAATATGATTTCTGCAGAAATATGAAAATTATTGTTGTCTTGTCTGGGACTCGAACTCACAACCTTTCAGCTTTACAATGAACACGAATGACATTGCATCTCATCGCGCAGCACCATTTCACTTGATTGTTGTCCAATGTCTTAAACAGGGCGGCAAACCTTGAAAATATCAGGAAGGGTTCACTCCGGGGTTCGACTGGATATTTCATATATATTACAAAGGAGCAATGAAGTCGATTATCAATTTTAAACTTGTCACTTTTTTATTATTTTCTAGCTCCTTAGTTAAAGAAGAAGATGAACATGGCAAAGAATCATTTATATTTTCGTTCATTTATTCCCTTTGACGATTATACAATTCTGCAATATGTTTCTTTGCAAGCTGTTTTTGTTCTAAGGTCAAAAATATTTGGTTTCTTGGATCCAGAAAACAGATGTAAGAATTGAGATGAAATCAACAAATTGTGAGAACGTTTTTCTTAACACTTTAATAAAGTATTACAGTATTTTGAAAAAGACTTCAGAACTTGTGTGCGACAACTTACACAATTTTTCAACCTATGAAAAAATATGTACAAACATTTAAACAGCACAAACAACAATGAATTATTTTGTGTGTTTACTTAAGTAGCAACTAAAAATATTTAAATGAAATTTTACTTACCGAAACCTTCATTTTGTCCAGGTTCGGGTTCGGCAGAAAAATTGTTTGCTCCGGTTCGGGTTCGGTTCCAACATCCCAAAAATTCCGGAGTATCCGACTCCGGAGCGGTTCGACTCCGAACCGGTTTGCAGCCCTGGTCTTAAATGATATTTATACTTTTCTGCTATCGTTCCTAATTTATGAACATTGTGATCTCGAAGGGGATTGAAGTAAGCACATTTGAAATGCCTTAAAAGCCTTAAAAGATTGAATTGAGTAGAATATCCCGTAAATCGAGATTGATTTTTCAAGATTTAATTTATGTCGTCTTTTTTTCTGTGTATATTTCCTGCCAAAGAAGAGTCAGAAAATAAAACCGAAATAAAGACTTTAAAATTTCATATTTCTACCTACGGCTCGCTCAGTTTAATGGACGATTCTTTGAAAGACTTTTGATGCTTTTGATTAAGAAATTGACGAAGTACTAAAGTACAACCCAGACGAGATAGGACAGGACAAGACAACTTGCAAGGAAGCAGAAAAAATTGGTAAGTGGAGTGGGCGACGAGTGATTATCATTAGGCGCCCGAGTGAATGCCATTTAGCACGCACAACGAGCAACAACAACAACAGCGACAACAGGAGCAGATGCAACAATGTTTGAGTAATTGTTTGCCATAGCCGCTGCAACAGCAGCAGCATCAGCAGATGCATAGCACGTAACTGAACTGAACAGCGGCAACAACTGCAGCAGTAATTGCAACAAACAATTAGCGTCACTTGGATTTATGTTTACGAGCGGCTGACTTGACATTTTCAGGCAGGATTATCCAGGCCCTGGTCCTTCAGTTGATCAATTAGAAGGGAATAATGAAAGAAGAAAAGGACCTTCTTATGATTTATGTAATTGCCACCTTTGTTGCAACAGCCAACAAGCTAGGCCTAGCCGCGGACTGCCTCCATTTAATGAACCTTGTTTTGCAGCATGTAAATGACGTCATTACAATACAAGGGGGCGTTGCTGGGTTGTCAGCACGGCAAACGCCTAAAGTGGTTTCGTGTTTTTCTGTGTTGCACTTACCCCGAGTACTGGCGAAATTTTGTTATTTGGCACTTGGTTTTTCCCAAAAATTATTGCGAGTAAATTTAGCGAAAAGAATAAATTTTCTTTTGTAAACTTGTAAACTTATAAATTAATGCGCTATCCTGTGGTTTTGGCAAGGGGTACTTGCCGACACAGACTAGTCCGCTGCCTAGTTCAAATGGCCTAGTCAAGGGCTAGGATAAGCTGGTGCAAAGTTAAGTCAGGGTTGGTACTTGACTATCCCACGTTGACTAGTCTTGGACCAATCAATGCTGATGCAACGCCGGAAGACTCTCTTTAAAAAACTTTTGCCCACATGCTTGGAAATTGCCCATCTCAATCGGACTATTCAGGGGCGCATCAAGGTTGATGCAACGGCGGTCAATCGTTCGAAGAAAAAAACCAATTGCCGACGAAACGCTTAGAAGCTTGTAAAATCAAAAAAAAGTGATGAGTCACATAAATCCAGGGATGCAAACTGGTCCTGAACCGAACCGAACCGCTTTTTTCAGCTGGTGAACCGAAACGCAAGCCGAACCGGCGTCCCTTGAAAAATCCACAAATAAAAATGGTTCGATTCGATTCAGTTCACTGACGAGTCTCAAGACGCACAAATTTTGGGAATTTTGATCGAGTTGCTACAATAAGTCCTTATTGATACCAGATTTATGTAGCAGCCAACCATTTTGCAACATGCAATTGTCCACCGCCCTCTGAATATGCCTGTCGTAAGTTAACATTTCTCCTGTGGAAGTTGATAATCGATTTATTTGTCGAGCTTCTTTACCTTAATCCAACTTTAGCCAGGAGTACAGCTATCAATTTGGAAAAGCAAGCACATCCAACTATTCAAACTTTTGAATTCTCTAGGAATTCAGTATCGAAATGGTCGATAAGTCACATATCACTTTAGAAATCAGGGTAAATTGGTTCTGAACCGAACCGAACCAAACCGAACCGAACCGCTTTTTTCAGCTGGTGAGCTGAACCGCAAACCAAACCGGCGTTCCTTCAAAAATGCTGAACCGAGCTGAAAGCTACAAATGAAAAAGGTTCGGTTTGGTGTCCAAACTCACACCAAAATTTAGTTTGTTTTATGTTTGAATCGCAAGCGTTTTATTTTTTCAGTGTAAAGCAGTAAAACGTCACCTTGCCTTCGTGCTTCGATGCTTCGCACACTTCGCACACGTTTTCATTGTGTGAGTTTGGACACCACTGATTTATAGAATACACATATTCTCTCTCTCTATATATGTTTCACTGCGACGCCGGCAGAATTTGGCTTACCAACCACGCTGGCTGCCTTTTCAAATTTTGGACATCGCTGGTCTAAAGCAAAAAGCTCAGCTCGAAGTTGAAACGAGATTTCGCTCAATGCAACGTGGCAGTGGTCTTAGATCATACGATTATCCAGTTATGATCTGGCGCCACCCACTATCGACTATGTCTGGGCTAAATATCAGAAAGAGACAGCCACAAGGT
Source organism: Lordiphosa collinella (assembly GCA_018904265.1). Taxonomy (NCBI): domain Eukaryota; kingdom Metazoa; phylum Arthropoda; class Insecta; order Diptera; family Drosophilidae; genus Lordiphosa; species Lordiphosa collinella. The sequence continues at coordinate 9,933 of JAEIFV010000897.1, forward strand.
GAAACCTCTATGAAAGGAAAGCTCTTCGCCTTCGTGGGTTAAATATACCCAGCATCAACTCGGAAGTTTCATTGCTTGAGAACAGCGCTCGGAGTAACCACATCCAATCTTTGTCAAATTAAATACTAGCTGATCACTCCCCCCAAATTTTATTACATTTTTTTCTTACCGGTACGTCTAAGGTTTATCATCTAAAAGTGTTAGAAATATAAAGTTACAGAAATTTATTATTTAATAGTGCCTGTGCATGTGGAAAACCCCAAAACTGGTCACGGTGTCTTTCTTTCGCTATCAGACTCAAACCAAAACCTGGCTCTCCTTCGAGGGAAAATCCCTTGGAACGTATGGGCCTCACCCCAGAGCAAGGGCTGGGAGAGCAGCCGAGTCGGATGACTTCCGATCAAGATCGACCTGTCTGCAAGAAGCTTAGGAAGAAAATTATGGCGGCTCATCTAAATAATATACCTATGGCCGAATGATAGTGGAATGCGACCTTTTTGACCTGTTTATTCTAATTCTAACTTTACCCCAAACAAGTGGTTCACGTACCACGCGAATCGCCATATAATTGATAACCTCGATCGCCCAGTGTAACGCGCCTAGAAAAGATCTGCCAATGCATTTGGTTTCTTGGCGTTTGCATATCAGCTGTTCCGAATTCAAGTTCAATGCCAAGAAGATCACGACCAGCCTCGTAATGAAGATAGCTTTGATGTTTCCCTATCACTTTTATTCGGCCAATGCTTTTCAAACTGTATTGCTGACATTGGTTCTGCTGCTTTGATCTAATGAACCAGACAAGGGCGCATTTGATCAAGATCGGATATCGGGTATGGACATAAAAGGAGTTTGAAAATAATTTTGTATGAAAAGATGTGTATGCTTATAACTTCTCTTAACTCCCACCCCAACAGTTCATCCTCTTCGTCATCCTTGAGCTCAACGGTCACGTAGTAAGAACGGTTTAAAAGTTGGTAAGAAAGTGTCCCATATTATTATTATTTATTTTGAATTCGCATACATATGAGAATTATGAAAACCAAGAATTTAATTGAATCGTCGACCCCTTTAATTTTGGAACTCCGCCCATATTCAATATCAATTCGTCAATTTTATTATATTTCAAAACCCCAATTTTGAATTATTTCTATATGAAACCTGATTTATATGGAATCAAATCTAATCTTTTTCTTGAATAATGTTCTAAAACCATTTTTGTTGTTCGTCGTGAGTAAGGCATGAAGAAGTCAAGCGGCACGTAAACCCGTGTTGAGCTTCTTTAAGGATCCGTACATTTCTTGTACGGCATCGGCAGGGAGGGTAAAGAAGGGAATCAAGGTCAGAGTTCCCACCACTAAACCGTGCACCTAAAATATTATGGGAATGTGTGCGTATGGCATTATGGAAAGTAGAAAAGATCCCCGACAATCCGGCGAGCTAGCAAGAGCATAGCTAGAGGAGCATCCTACATCGATGTGTTAAAACTAATGAAAAACCAGCACATTACACGTTACATGTAATGGCCAAGACTCATAAATATAAACTTTCCTTCTATTTAAGAGTAAAAGAGCAATTTTGGTTTTACTTTACTTATACTAACATGTTTTATTTTTACAATTTTGGTTTTTCTTTACTTTACACGTCTTACTTTACTTTACAATTTTGGTTTTACTTTACATTTTACTTTACAATTTAGAAGTTGAAGATGTACCACAATTTATTCTCGCTTTAGTGCGTGCTCCTCGCTTGCCGTTGAGCAATGTGTTCCTCAATTCGTTCAGTTATAATTCTTCCGCTTCATGTCATCTCGCCCGCATAAATCAGGACAGCCGTTCTAGATGCGGAAAGACGAACTTGCCACACCGTAGGTGTCCTGGGATAGATAATCCGTTAGTGTTACGAAGACGATTGCTCGATTTCATATTCCCCGAACCAAACTTTGCTAACCACACGGCTTGGTCCCTGCAGCTACTGTACTCCAACTAGGCAATCAACTAAGTAATTTGATGTGTGACCGTGAAGAGCGCCCAACTCACCTTGTGTCCACGCAATGGAAGGCGATTCTTTTTTTCGGCGTCTTCCAAATAGTAGTTTTGGTTCTTAGTACAGGGACGAGTGGCGCACCAGGCGAGTTCTGCCGATTGAAGTGAATAAGTAATGAAGCTTATGCATTTGCTGTGGTAACATACCGAAACGCCAGCGCAATTTAAAAAACAAGACAATTTACAACAGCATATTATTTGCCCGTGCAAACTGGTTAAAATTGAGACGATTGAGAATTTCTGCCTCGGCTATTTGCCCATATCCGACGAGGGCTTGTGTGGGCTCCGTCTTCTTGCAATCCTAGAAATATATAAAAAGCTATATTAATGAATTATTAATTCAGACAGCCACGGCTACTATTTGCCGGTGCAGACACGACGGCCCCTTTTTCCTTCTCCCTTTCACCCTAGCAATATAATAGATATATATGTAAATTAATAAGGTTTTAATATGTATAGTGTTTGTTTGTTTTAAATTTTTAGTGACATTTTCTTTTAATATTGATATGTCGGCACCGGTGTCAAAAAATAATGTAGTATAATTTTTTGTTTCGCATTTTTTTTTTATGAAAATATTGTTGTTTGTATTTAGGTTTTGTGTACTTTGGCTTTTCGTTGTGAATATCTTAAGGGTTCTGCTGGTTTTCCGAGTTGGTCTGGGTTACTCGAACATTGTTATTGCCATTATTATTACCGTTGTTATTGGATTTATTACCTCTGTTGGAATAATTGGAATTATTCCTTCCTCTGTTTTGGTCATTATTACCACGGAAATTACCTCTATAATTTCCTCTATTATTGTTGTAGTTTCGGTAGTTCTGGTTATAATTACCATTATTGTTGTAATTCTGGTAATTTTGGTTATAGTTACCACGACCATTTGAGTTGTTTCCTCTACCTCGGTAGTTACCTCTAAAGTTATTACCTCGGTAGGCGTGTCCTCTTTGTGCGTATAATACAGAGCTGGGATTGCCAGTCATTTCTGTGCTGCAATGGATGTATTTGGTGATAGCTTCATTCATCGTTTTGAATGTTCCTGCTTCCAAAATTGTTTTTAGTTTACCATGCTCACAGTTTTTGATCATGGTCGAAATGGCATCTTTAGTACTGAACGTATCAGCATGTTCTGCTTTCAGTCCCTCATCGATATACGAAGATTCCAATAATTTTCGTAAGTTATCGATTTCGTTTGTGAACTGTGTGGCTGTTTTTCCTTTTTGGTAAACATTGGCCATTTTTGCTTTTATTACATCGGATGTTTCACCGACAATGGTATTCTGCAATTTAGTTATAATTGCATTTATAGTGGTTTCTTCTTGTATTTTATACACAGTTGAACCAATTATTTTTGATTTTATTACTTCGATTGCAATTGCTTCATGCGGACCTTTTGTAAGGTCAACCAATTTGATTGCAGTAATAAATCTTTGAAGATGGATTTTCTTTCCATCAAATTCTGGAATTGCATGTGATATTTCTTTAATGTATGCCCTTTGGGCAGCTGATTGGTCCGTCATTGTGATAGGTTGTTTTTCTGTCACGCTTGTATTTGTTTCGCTATTAGGAGATTCTTTATCTGATTTGATCGATTCTGGCTCTTGTGGTTCAGTTGGTTCTGATTCCATAAGTTCTGATTAATCGAACTCGGCCGGAAAGTGTAAAGTGTTTGGCACTAGGATATGTAACTTGTGTCGTTCAGCGACATACAGTATATTTTCCTTTAGCCTTTTGATTACGTCTTTTAACTGTATTGTTTGTAACGCATCACACTTTGGTAAATTATCAATTAAAATCTGGCGTGTTGAATTGAACAATTCCAACAGTACCCTTATGTGCTTTACTTTAGTGGCATTTGAAATAATTGCAGTTTTATTTAAGCACTTAAATGACTTGTCATTCATTTCTAAGTTTTGTGATATTTGCAAGTATTTTTGGAAAATCCATGAATGATTCATTCCTTTCCATTCATTCATTTCCATTCCACAATTAACCTAGGTTACGTGGTTACGAAATATATACCTATTGAAGACTAATTGTTGAATTCTTAGCATGGACTTCTATTACTTTTTTTTCTTTTGTGTTTTTCATTTATAAAAAATATTGATGTATGCAGACAAAATCATTACTTTTATTTCTTTTTTTTTTTATATCTTATCAATGTCGTTTGCTCTACTCAAATATTTCTTTTTAGGCACCTGTTGTGCAACTAATACAACTTAGTAAAGGTGTTGGCACACAATAGTACGACAATGATTATTAGCAATATGGTTATTAATTTCAGTTCGGGTTGTGAAACCTCGACTGTGTTTATAACGTTTGCGTTTGAATCCGCAACTTTTGCCGTATGGTCCAACATAATTGATAGTTCGGTTTTTACGTTAATTGGGGAACTCGTTTTCGAAATCCTATTTCCATTTACTATTTCTTAATCCAGTTTTCTACTTTTAGTTTATCTTCTTTGAATATATAAGAAAGATTGATATTATTTATCTGACTTGATTTTGAAATTTAAAAAAAAATTTTCGTTTCATTGTTATATTTCAAATTTATATTCGCAAAAAAAATATTTTTTTTTTTTGAAGTGAAAGTGAAAATAGTGTTAGGTAGGGAACATATGACTGATTTACATTAGTGTGCTCTATACAAATCAATACCAGCCATATGTTTTTAGTATGAAAGCCTAACAGGGTTTTAGTAATTTGCAAGCAGAGATTGTACTCATTCGCTTGCGGTTTGCGGTTTTGTTATTAAAAATATGGGCAAAAAGGCATTCGCATCACTGCAGCCTTGTTTGCGTTACTTTGCTCGTCTGCAAAGCGGTTTTGGTTTTCTCCAGGTCTTCAATGTGTCTTTTATGTTGTCCAATTTTTCCTGGTACTTCCTTCTTTGGTCTTCTGTTGCTGGCGTGCCCTGTACTCAGCCATAGTGAGTGGGCGTGGTCCATCGTTGGGATACACCTCTAGAGCCTCTTGTAAGGTGGGTGCGTCCCTTTGCTCAATAGGAGCAGAATCTTGAAGAGCGATGTGCTCTGGTTGTTGTTGTCTAGACATAGACAAATCATTAATTTTGGTTTCACTGTAGTACTCGTTTTATGATTTGCTTCTTTTGATGCTGCTGCTGCTGTTGTTGTTGCTGATGCTGTTGCTTTTGGTAGGTAATGTTGTTGCTGCTGCTGTTGTTGGGGATCCATTATATTGGCATATATATTGGCCTGATGATTGGCCAAGCTATTCTGCTGCTGCTGCTGTTGTTCCATAATATCCATTTTTGTAGATTGTAGCTCAGGTCCAGGTCTATTTAGACCAACTGCACGGTCGCCATGTGTTGTTTGTCCGACTGATTGACCTTTTATTCCCCATAGTTTTTATAGATCACAAAATATTCCATATCTTTTGTTCTGGAGTTGATTTTATTAATTTCGTGTGGCTTGATTGAACGTCTTATTCATACTGTTGTACAATTGGATTCTTATTCTCTTAAGCTGACGGAGAAGCCGACAGCTGCGCATTTGCGTTATATATATATATGGTATATGAGAGAGAATGGTATATGCACATATATACCAGCGCCACTGGCCATGCTCAGTTGTGCTGACGCTGAGTGTCTGTGATATCCGCCCAACGAGGATCGTGTTACTTTGCACTTGAAATGTGCTTGGGTCTTGAACATTGCAACAAAGTGTTACAGTGTGTGTTTTATGTAAAATTATGAGTACAGTGTGTACTCTATATGTGTGCATATTACACTGCTCTGTGGTCATTTTTTGGCAAATTAATGAAACAAATAAAATAATATGTCAGCAACAGCAGCAGCAGAAAGCAATAAATAATAATTTGCCTGTTTCAACATAAATGTTGGCTTCTTTGAGATAAAAGCGACACAAAACAGACGATATGTGAGGGGCTGAGCTCTGGGTTGGGGCTTGGTGTTGTTGCCATAGATTCCAGCTCCGAATGCGGTTGGGCCTTTGGTGGTTGTGTTGAGTGGTTGGCTAGACAACTTATCACAGGCTTTTGTTTTAGGTACTTTTTGCACGCCCCTCTTCAATCGATGTAGAATTTTCTAGTAACCTTTTGTTTTGCCCTTTGGCCAATGGGCCTAAGCTTTCATTGTCTTAGACTAGAGGTATATTTTAAGCGTTTTTGTGGCAAACTCTGATAAATTGATGCCTAGAGACATATGTTTAAACTTTAAAGTAAAAAGCGCCAGATGTGTTATCAGACTATGGCAACAAAATCACAATGAAGGGAGCTGCAACCGCATTTGGAGCAACAATTTTTCACTTTAAGCCTTTAAAATTGATTTCAATTTTAGTTCTAAGCAGGGATTAATACCGGAACCGTTAACAGAAATAAACCGTTTCAAATCACGTACCGGAACTGGAACCGAAACCGATACAAATTTTTTTTTGAGAACCGAATACCGTTTACCGTTATTATTGGAACCGATAGAAACGGATCGATACCGAAACGTTGGTACCGGTACTGTTTCGGTTTTTTATACCCTTGCAGAGGGTATTATACAATTGTCCGGATGTTTGGAACGCATAGAAGGAAGCATCTCCGACCACATAAAGTATATATATTCTTGATCAGCATGAAGCGCTGAGTTCATTTAGCCTTGTCCGTCCGTCCGTCTGGGTGTTTCGATGCTATCTCCTCCGTCAGTTTTAAAGCTATCCTCACCAAACTTTGCACGAAGTCTGGTGGTACAAATAAGCTGCACATTTGTCGGAACCGGCCGGATAGCATATAGCTGCCATAGGAACGATCGGTTGAAAAACTAGTCTTAGTGAGAAAAACTTTTTTTATTTTTAATGCAAATGCCTCCAAAGTATGTATTTCTTAGTTTACTATCCTTTCCCATGATTTCACTAAGATTGGTCGAAATCGGATGACTATAGCATATAGCTCCCATAGGAACGATCGGTCGAAAAACTAGTTTTAGTGAGAAAAACTTTTTTGTTTTATTGGCATATTCTTATTTTATATACTTTAACACATTTCTAGAAAGTTTTAGCGAAATCGGATGACTATAGCATATAGCTGCAGTATGAAAGATCGGTCAACACAGAGATTCTCGATGGGATTGAGGTCCGGGGGTTTGACTTGGCCACTCAAGAAAATCCACATTTTGCACTCGCAACCAATCCTTTACAACACGTGAGGCGAGCTTCGGGTCGTTATCTTGCTGGAACTTCCATAAAAGTGGAACTTCCATAAAAGTATTATCCTCGGCATATGGTAGCAAAACCGTCTCCAATAGATCTTTGTATACGAATCTGTCCATTATTCCGTCAATACGATGAATCGGACCAACATCATACCATGAAAAGCAGCCCCATACCATTAGGCTACCAACTCCATGTTTCACATTTTTATATGTGTACTTGGGATCAAATTCTTTGCCTTTCGGACGACGAACATTCATTTTGGCATCATTTTCAAATAAATTTATTTTGGTTTCGTCACTCCAGAGGATATTACGCCATTTATTTTCACCCTCCGGTTCGCACAAGGCTCTACGATCTAATGCAAATTTGTTCCTCATCTGTAAATTTGCCGACCGAAGCAAAGGAATCCTGCGAGCAATCCTACCTGGTAGGTTTGCTATTGCCAATCGTCGCCGAACGGTCAGTGATGACACAATATTCCAAATTTCATTGGCAATCGTCCTGAAAAACTTGAACGGGTTGCGTTTAACCAACTGAATTGTTATAAGTCCCCACTTAGTTATATTTTCTTCTGCAACCAAATAATTGTATTTATAATTACACGTTAATGTTTTGCTTCATACACCTATTTTATTGACCAGCCGAGTTTACAGTCTAACCAATAAAACAATCCACATTTTTCCCAGAAAGCTATATAATTCCCTGAATTCAGTGTGACCATATTAAAAAGTATAGCTTCCATATTAAATGATATGCTTATATCGATTTTAATCGATATTTAAAAAAAAATTTCACACCTATTATTTTGTCCATGAGTGTATGCAAATAACCCGGCTTGCTTTGCTACGCCGCCGTCAGTTAAGCTATTTTAACCGATATCAGTATCAGTTTTTCTTTTCCGACTTGGGGGTGGATTTCACAAATTGGAACTCTTATGCTCCGACCGCTGTTAAAAATAAAGTGTCTCTTGACATTTCCGATCTTGGTGGTGGACTCTTAAAAATTAAAGCTTAAAAACCCAATCCAAAGTTTCACCGAGACTAAAATTTTGCAAATTTTCGGGTTTTTGGACAATTTTCCACCTCCATTGCCACCTCCATGGCCACTTCAATGGCCACGGCCACTGCCAGGGCCACCTCCAGGGCCACCTCCATGGCCACGTCCATGGCCACCTCCCAGGTCCACGTCCACCTACACGTCCAGGTCCAGGTCCACCCCCAGGTCGAGGTCCAGGTTCCGCAGAAAACTAGTACAATGAAAAACGGCAGCCCGAGTTACTGTTATCGTTATTTCTTATACCCTTACAAACCAAGTTTAAAGCCAATCGGATAAAAATAGGTTTTTGGCTGTTGAGTTTTCCATGAGTTTTCCGACCCTAAGGTCAAAATTTCCAACATCAGAAAAATACAAGGTGGGCCAAAAGAAGTCACCCTATTGGAAGATGCTCTTATTTTTACAAATAGCCGCCAAAGTCAGATCTGTTTTGACATTTGTTGACTAGACAGATGTAGAGTACAAGTGAACAAGCCATTGATCGATATACTCCCCCAAGAACGCGGAATAATCGTGAATAATCGATTTTACGACCAAAATCATTATGAGCGATGAGGCTCATTTCCACCTCAGCGGGTACGTGAACAAGCAAAACTATCGCTTTTGGAGCACCGAAAACCCATGAGTCATGCACTAGGAGCCATTACACCCGCTCAAAGTGACTGCATGGTGCGCTGTTTACGCTGGAGGAGTCATCGAACCATTTTTTTTCGAGAACGCCGCTGGTCAAACGACAACAGTGGACGGTGCGCGTTATAGGGTCATGATAACCGGTTTTTTCTGCCCATTTGTCGGAACCGGCCGGATCGGATGACTATAGCATATAGCTGCCATAGGAACGATCGGTTGAAAAACTAGTCTTAAAGAAAAAAACTTTTTTGTTTTTAATGGAAACGCCTCCAAAGTCCGTATTTCTTAGTTTACTATCCCTTCCCATGATTTCACTAAGTTTGGTCGAAATCGGATGACTATAGCATATAGCTGCCATAGGAACGATCGGTCGAAAAACTAGTTCTAGTGAGAAAAACTTTTTTGTTTTTAATGAAAACGTCCTTATCATTGGCATACACTTAATCTATACACTTTTACACAATTCTACAAAGATTGGTTGAAATCGGATGACTATAGCATATAGCTCCCATAGGAACGATCGGTCGAAAAACTAGTTCTAGTGCGAAAAACTTTTTGTTTGTAATGAAAACGTCCTTATCATTGGCGTACACTTAATCTATATACTTTTACACAATTCTACAAAGATTGGTTGAAATCGGATGACTATAGCATATAGCTCCCATAGGAACGATCGGTCGAAAAACTAGTTCTAGTGAGAAAAACTTTTTTGTTTTTAATGAAAACGTCCTTATCATTGGCATACACTTATTTTATATACTTTTACACAATTCTACAAAGATTGGTCGAAATCGGATGACTATAGCATATAGCTGCCATAGGAACGATCGGTAGAAAAGCTAGTTCTAGTGAGAAAAAACTTTTTTGTTTTTAATGAAAACGTCCTTATCATTGGCATACACTTATTTTATATACTTTTACACAATTCTACAAATCGGATTGTATTATTGCTCTTCCAAATTGACTTTCTAGTGAGAAAAACTTTTTGTTATGAAAACGTCCTTTTATTGGCAATACACTTAACGTGTATTATGCTTTCCATGATTTCCTCAAGTTTAATAGAAATCAGACATCTTTATAGTATAGCTCCATAGAAAAGTAACGTCCAAAAAGTAGTCTTAGAAAAACTTTTTGTTATCAATGAAAGCTAGGTATACAAACTTCGGCCGAGCCGAAGTTAACAATACTTTTTTTTTTTTCATTGCTCAGTTTACAGGCTTCTTGAGAAAAGGCTTTCAAAATTTTTTAAATTTTTTTTTTCATACTTCTTAAAATATGTAAAAAAAAAAAAAGTATAAATATTTACTTTGCATGTAATATGATTTTCGGGTTGATATGACTTTTTATTTGATTTTATGTGTCAACTCTAGAAATATTTTAAATTCATATGCAATAAAATGTGAATACATATGGCGTAGTCCTCATTATGCGGCCCACACAAACATGATACGTGTCTTCTCCCTGCTTGTGTATTTATGTTTTCAGTTGAAAGATATACAATATAAGTATATACAACAACTGCCATCGGTTGTGGGAGAGGGTGGGAAGTGGTGGGTAAAGAGATTGCAAATTGCATGTGGAACTCCCACGAGTCTAATAACGTAGCAAAAAACAAGACAAGCAAAAGAGGTACTCAGAAAGAGCGAATTGAAAATACTCTATCTCCAATATGCATTGAATTTGTTTAAGATTTCTTGAATTTGTTCCAACCCTTTCCAAGCTATAAAGGAAACCCCAGATTTATTTCGAAAAAGATGTAAATAAGATAAGAAATCTAGCATGTTTGTGTTTCTTCTATTTCACAATTTGAAGCTGTTAAGGAAAAAGCCAAAAACCCATATTGAATTATAAATACTCCACTAATGTTTCTCCCGCTGCCAACCACCTGCCTGACATATTCATTTCACCCCCTTCAAAAGGGTATAAGAACTAGGTGGAAGAGCACTCGTCGAATCTGAAGTCCTGATATAGCCGCATAGTAACGAGCCACGGCCCGTGCCAGTGCCTCTGACTGTATAATGATGAGCAAGAGCGTAGGTAGAAGTGGAAGCCATCTCATGTCTCTAAGCAGGAGAAATTTAATTTTTACCCACACCGTGCCACATAATTGTGTATTCAAGTAAGAGATATGGGAGTCGAAAGAAGCTCTATCAGTGCGGAGGCGCCACCGTGGGGGAATGCCACCCGTTCACGTGCATGGGGCGATGGCAAAGGGCTGCCTTAAATTAAGATAATGACATGTGAGGCATGGCTCACAGGACGCACAGGAAGTGGTTGGTAAATTGCGATAACATACAAATGGCATAACGGTGGCTCACTCTTAAACACTTAACCCTTGACACGCACTTTTTAAAGTGCAACTTAATGGCAAACTGCCAACGAGTTCAGTGGTGGAAACTAGGACGACCCACATGCCAATGCGTTTGGCATGGGAAATTGTATTTTGTGCCTAGTTTGTGAGCGGAAGCGAATGTTGATGGCGCATCGAAAATTGTAGCAAAAAGTAAAGTTCCGTTTAAGAAGAATTAAATAACTATTAACCTTAATCATGTCCTGAAGATGGGAAGAAGCTGCCAAAAATGTTTCCAAGTTGCGCGTTTTGTACTTGAACTTACGAAGTTTTCTTTGATTTTCCTTCTCCAGCGTTTCCGCCATCAACACTTAATTATTATCGAGGGCAAGGAAAACAAAGCTTATGTCTGGCAACGTCGCATGATTTACTTAATATAATTTTGTCCTTGCCAATGTTAATTTATGGTAGCGAAATTTCTCCCCCTCCCACCGACCACTTAATGCCGCAGCAGTGTAATAAAAATCCCAGAAAATGGGGACGAAGAGAGTCAAACAAATGTCCCGTTAAATATTTAGTTGATTTAATTATGTGGACCATGAAGAGGGGATGGACGGGAAGACAGGCCATTAAATCAACCCAAAACTACACAAGGAAATTTACGAGCCACAACAAGCTGTGGTGGTGGTGGAGGGAGTTCTTTCTTATTGTCTTTGTTTGGTTATCTGTTGCTTATTTATTACAACTGCCATATGCCATAGATGATATAACAGAGACGGGAAAATGATTCTGCTTTGTGGTCATTTTTTGGCAAATTAATTAAACAAATAAAATAATATGTCAGCAGCAGCAGCAGCAGCAGAAAGCAATAAATACTAATTTGCCTGTTTCAACACAAATGTTGGCTTCTTTGAGATAAAAACGACACAAAACAGACGATATGTGAGGGGCTGAGCTCTGGGTTGGGGCTTGGTGTTGTTGCCATAGATTCCAGCTCCGAATGCGGTTGGGCCTTTGGTGGTTGTGTTGAGTGGTTGGCTAGACAACTTATCACAGGCTTTTGTTTTAGGTACTTTTTGCACGCCCCCCTTCAATCGATGTAGAATTTTCTAGTAACCTTTTGTTTTGCCCTTTGGCCAATGGGCCTAAGCTTTCATTGTCTTAGACTTGAGGTATATTTTAAGCGTTTTTGTGGCAAACTCTGATAAATTGATGCCTAGAGACATATGTTTAAACTTTAAAGTAAAAAGAGCCAGATGGGTTATCAGACTATGGCACCAAAATGACAATGAAGGGAGCTGCAACCACATTTGGAGCAACAATTTTTCACTTTAATCCTTGTAAATTGATTTCAATTTTAGTTCTAAGCAGGGATTAATACCGGAACCGTTAACCGAAATAAACCGTTTCAAATCACGTATCGGAACTGGAACCGAAACCGATACAAATTTTTTTTTGAGAACCGAGTACCGTTTACCGTTATTATTGGAACCGATAGAACCGGATCGATACCGAAACGTTGGTTCCGTTATTTTTTTGGTTTTTTTTAATTTTGCAGAGCGCATTGTAAATTTGGTCAGATTTCTGTAACGCAAAGACGGAATCATAAGACGTCATTTACAATATGTAAGATTTTTTTTCCACCTTTTAAAAAAAGGGTAAAAAAAAAACCCCCCAAAAAAAAACAATTAAAAAAAACAACATTTTTTAATCCCCTTACCCTTTTTTTTTTTAAAAAAAAAAGTTTCCTTTTCCAACCCAAAAAAAAAAAAAAAAAAAAAAAAAAAAAAAAAATTTTTTTTTAAAAATTTTTTTTTTTTTTTTTTTGGACCTCCCACCAAAAATCAATTCGGTATTAATCCCTGGCTCTAAGCTCTTGTTCACCGGCAAAAAAAATCAGCTGAAAATGTATCAAAATCATGATGGTTAGCTGTGTTTTTATTTCTTTTTCTACTTTTTATTTCTAGATCAAATCTTCTCTAATGTCAACAAATCAATGTTTTTTCAAATCTTATATTAATTATTTTATGACAAAAAGTAAAATCAGTTTCACAAATCCTTTAATATACAACTAAATTAAATATTTCCTTAAGTCCGCCAATTTTGGCTGGACACAATAATAGGTGTACGAAGATAAATGTTAAAGTTAAATCAATATTTCACTATTTTTAGTCATGTTTTATATTAAACTAAGTACCGGTATATCCGCCATTATTTTGGAAGACTTTCTCCATTCGTCTTGGCATGGAGGACATTAAATTGCGACAAGTTCCAATTGGAATGTTGTACCATGCTCTTTGGCTAATATCCCAATGTTGATTTTTATTTTGAATCCGAATCCGAAGAAGAATTACTCTTGCAAACCGATGTTATTACGGGCTCAATAAGGAGTTCAAGAGCAGAGACCTCTCTCGGAAAACGAAAATTGCGCTATACAAGTCGCTTATCATCCCAGTCCTGCTATACGGCGCAGAAGCATGGACAATGACAAAAGAGGATGAGGCGGCAATTGGCGTGTTCGAGAGAAAAGTTCTTCGGTGGATTTATGGACCTGTAAACGTTGGAGTGTGAGTGTGTGTGTATGTAAAGAAAAAACACACGAAATCAAGGGAACAGGTTATTTTATAGTCGGGGCACTCTACTGCAGCTCCCTTACTTGTTATATGTGTACTTGGGATCAAATTCTTTGCCTTTCGGACGACGAACATTCATTTTGGCATCATTTTTAAATAAATATATTTTGCTTTCGTCACTCCAGAGGATATTACGCCATTTATTTTCACCCTCCGGTCCGCACAAGGCTCTACGATCTAATGCAAATTTGTTCCTCATCTGTAAATTTGCCGACCGAAGCAAAGGAATCCTGCGAGCAATCCTACCTGGTAGGTTTGCTATTGCCAATCGTCGCCGAGTGGTCAGTGATGACACAATTTTCCAAATTTCATTGGCAATCGTCCTGAAAAACTTGAACGGGTTGCGTTTAACCAACTGAATGGTTATAAGTCCCCACTTAGTTATATTTTCCTAATACCTTACCTTCTGCAACCAAATAATTGTATTTATAACTACAGGTTAATGTTTTGCTTCATACACCAATTTTATTGACCAGACGAGCTTGCAGTCTAACCAATAAAACAATCCACATTTTTTCCCAGAAAGCTAATTAATTCCGGGAATTCACTTAATTCGTACCGAAACAGTGTGACCATATTAAAAAGTATAGCTTCCATATTAAATGATATGTTTATATCGATTTTAATCGATAAAAAAAAAATTTTTCACACCTATTATTTTGTCCATGAGTGTATTACTAGCAAATAACCCGGCTTGCTTTGCTACGCCGCCGTCAGTTAAGCTATTTTAACCGATATCGGTATCAGTTTTTCTTTTCCGACTTGGGGGTGAATTTCACAAATTGGAAAATATTTGACCGTATTAACTCTTAAGCTCCGCCCGCTGTTAAAAATAAAGTGTTTCTTGACATTTCCTATCTTGGTGGTGGACTCTTAAAAATTAAAGCTTAAAAACCCAATTTGATAAAGATCGGCCTAAAAATAAGGATTGCCCTTGAACTCATTTCCCACCAATTCTCCAACCATTCCTCAAAGTTGCATTGCAATCAGATGAACGCTATAATTTTGCAAGTTTCGCACCATTTTCCGCCCATCTCTTTAACGTAGAAACCTTCCCGGGCAAGCGACAACCATTCCACTGAAATCAAAAACTTGCCAAGATTCGCGGTATTTGCATCATATTTACCCCCATGGCCACCTCCATGGCCACCTCAATGTTCACTTCAATGGCCACGGTTACCTCCACCTCAATGGCCACCTCAATGTCCACGGCCACCTCCAGGGCCAACTGCATTGCCAACTCCATGGCCAACTCCATGGCCACCTCCATGGCCACCTCAATGGCGACCTCCAGGTCCACGTCCACTTACACGTTCACCTACACGTCCAGATCCAGGTCCACCTCCAGGTCGAGGTCCAGATCCCGCACACAACCAGTTCAATGAAAAACGGCAGCCCGAGTTACCGTTATCGTTTATTTCTTATCCTGCCTTACAAAGCAAGATTCAAGCCAATCGGATAAAAATAGGTTTTCGGCTGCTGAGTTTTCCATGAGTTTTCCGACCCTAAGGTCAAATTTTCCAACATCAGAAAATTACATTACAAATTATTTCACATACTATGCTTACAAACCGAATTTCAAGTCAATCGGATGAAAAATAAAATTTTCCTCATACAAACTATTCCGACGCTTTCACGGCTTTTCCGGATGGAATTTTCCAAAACCCCGTCTTAGTACACTGAACCAAAAAATTGATCCATTCGGGATCAACTCTTTCCAAAACGCGATTAATAATGGGTTGTTCTCGAAATGGCGTAAATTGAACCCTTCCGGGATCAAAGGGGTATAAAAAGGTGCCGATAGGAGTACACTTTGCTATTTCATTTGTATGTACACAGATGTAGGTATAAATTTTACTTCGCCCTGGCACTCTTCACTTTTCCCAAACTCAATCTCCTGTTTTATTCTCAGTTTCATTTGGCCAAGCATAAGTTGTTACCTCAATTTGAGTTTTACATGAAAGGTGTAATTGTATTTTAAGCGAAAATTAATATTCAATTGCTCCAATATTCCAGTTGTATTGTAAGACCGTAGACTGCTGAAACGGAGAAAAGAAAATGTGAATAATGATTACGTAATTAAGACAGTTCCATTGTTAAGCACCTTTAAAAGCGGTGCAACTTTAAATACCTCAAACAGATTGAGCACCAATTGCAACTTCACAACTCTATTTGAGGTACTCTGTGGAATCAATGCAAGTAAAAACTGAATGCAAATTGAAAATGTGCATAAATGCATTGCAGCTGGGAGTGGTGACAAAGCCGTCTGCTTGGCATTTATGCACTCACACTCCCGCACACTCTCGCACACACACACACACAATCAATTATGCAATATGAAAAGCCAAGCCATGTTTGTGGAACACAAGCACAACGAAATATTGAAAGGCATTTGTGGCAATTTTCCGAGTAAAAATAGGGAGGGGACATTTGAAGCCCGTGGGCTACCTCGACGTCTGCATTGCGCCATGCAACCAAGACCAGAACTATTTTTTGTTCTTCGGCCGATTTTCATTGAATATTTTTTGGCCAGCACCCAGAAGTGAATCGTGAGTCCAGAGACGTCCTGGGCGTGTCAGAAGTTTATGCCAAAGGCTGCCCCAACAGCAGCAGCAGCAGCAACAACATTTTGCTGACCTCAATATTTGTTCAACTTTTCAGCAACAATTTCACCCGCTCCATTCCACCCCTGCCGGCAGCCTGTCATAAATGCCTGCAGTTTGGCAGTTTTGTGCAGTGAAAGTGATTTTCGGTTGAAGAAAACTTCTTCAGTTCAGTTGGTTTATTGGTTTGATTTGCTGCCAACTTTGCGGCGTCTGATTATGATGGGCTGACGGTGGTAGGTAGGTTGAGGGGGGCTAGCAATCAGCAACCAGTGTCGTGTGTAAGCTGTGTGTAAAATCTTATTTCATTTTAGACTGCTTGAAAACTCACCCAAATGCGGGACAGAAAACGACACATGAGAAGCAACTGGCAGGCAGGACCCAGGCCAAAGATCGGCAGCAGTTGAGGAATGCTCGCGTATCCGTTTAACATCACCAACTGACAGATGGCAGAGGTGAAGCACACAAACATCACAAAGTTCGAGAGCATAACCAGGCTGCCAATCAAGTACTGCTTACAGCGCTGGATAAAGAGAAGAAGGGATCTTCAGGATGTTTTCTTTTTTTGTGGCAGCCATTCCTTACGGGCACCACTAAAGCCAGATTGAAAGGCAACAATAACACCAAATGATGTTGGAATAACGTCTCAAAGAACTGCCAAGTGGTGGTACTCAAAACTTGATGCCATGTTTGGTTTGTATCATCCACTGCCGGATCCTCGTACATGAACGGAACATAGAAAAAAGTATTCACTGGACACGTCAAGTTGATGGAATCTGCAGGGGATATATTCATGTCATCGCTCGACAAACTAAAATACCCAACTTACCCTGTGCCAAGTGCTTAAAACAATTTATTACATAACAGAGAAATATATTATGAACGACCAGCAGAATGGCCTCTCGCTTAATGGGATTAATGGAGCACTAGAAGAGAAGATTAATCTTAACAAAACTCAAATTGATATGCCTAATTTAGTGAACACGTACGAAGTGTAAATAACCTTGATATAAAATAATGATAACGGTAACCAGACGGTCTTGGACATCAGCCATAATGCTTGACCACAGAAATTTTGATAGTTTATTTCAAGCGTTAAATAAATTGATTAAAAAGGCAAAGTGTGTGTGTGTTCAACATTCTCAACTCTGCCTGTTCAATATTTAATTTCTAGATCTTTGCTCCTGGCCATTTGCCCAATATTAAGGTCATAATTAAATGCATCTAGCCGCAGGCTCTTTCGGCCAAATGGCTCACAATTACCAATTATCAGTTTGTTGCATTGGCCAAAGAACTCAGACAATCAGCATCATCATCATCATCGTGGCATAAAACAAAACAAAATCATTAAATTTAATTTGCCCAACATGTGCAAATAATGTAAAACATTTCTCAACATTTAAGTGCCACAGCAAATTGACTGTCAGTCAGGCAAAACCAACTGCAACTGCAACTGCAACGGCAGCTACAAGGACAACAGCAACAAGCTGGTAGTTGAATTCTCGCATATTGTGCAAACAATAAACATTGTTAATTAATTTACTTCAACTCGAACGGCGGCTGCACTTTGCTCACTCTGGCGATAAGGATGACTTTAAGCTGCATTGCACACAAATTGTTATAAGGGCAAAGTGGATAAAGTGAACCGACGGTTCAAGAAACGAATACAAAAAGAGAATTTGAGAAGAGCGGATTACCATAAAATATGCTAAAATTTTAAAGGAAGTTAATAATGAAATAATACAAATAACACATGGCAACCACATTATACTTAAGTATACCTAAGGGGGTTAGTGGTCATTCTAGACGATTTTCGTGTGCTCAGCCGAATCTGTTTGCAAGTTTTTTGGTGTTTTGAGCTTAAATCTCAGTATACACCTTAACAAAGGAGCTGACAACACAAAAAAAAAAGGTGGGAGTGTGGCTGACACTCACGCGGCCTTCATGTGAAACATGTTGTACATGTTGTCGTATACTATTTGCTCCGGCTTTCACATTCTTGTGGTTTTGTGTTACTATATACTCGAAACTCAAAACTCGATACTCAGTAATCGATCCCTGTTAAGTACTCAGAGTTCGATACTCAGTACAAGATACTAAGTACTCAACACTCTGTATTCGATACTCTGCAATCGATTCTAAGTACTGGATACTAAGAACTCGATACCAAGTACTCAATTCTCTGTATTTGATACTCAGTGCTCGATACTAAGTACTTGATACTATGTGCTCGATACTCTGAATTCGATTCTAATCACTCAATACTAAGTACTCGATACTCTGTGTTTGATACTCAGCACTCGCATTCAGTCAGCATTAAGTCTTTCGATACTAAATACTCGATACTAAAAACTCGATACCATGTACTAAATACTCTGTTTTTGATACTCAGTACTCTATTCTAAGTACTCGATACAAAGTACTCGATACCAAGTATTCGAAACTCTTTATTTGAGACTCAGTTCTCGATACTAAGAACTCGATACTAAGAACTCGATACCAAGTATTCGATACTCTGTATTTGATACTCGATTCTAAGAACTCGATACCAAGTACTAGAAATTCTGTTTTTGAAACTAAGTACTCGATTCTAAGTACTCGATACTCTGTAATTGATACCCATTACTCGATTCAAAGTACTCGATACTAAGTATATTAAGCCAATTAATTAAATTTCTATTGAAATTTGCTAAAACTTAAACCGAACCATGGTTCGAAACAAAACCTTTACCCAAAAACCTCGTTCCTTAAATTTTAGAACATTAACCATTGGTAAATTTTGATTAGAACCCGCTAAGCGGAGGTCTGAAATAATATTTAAGACTTATGCTAAATTAGTTTTTAGTTTCCTCAAACCTAAATCCTTGATATTAGGTACCATTATGTTATTTACCACCTGTTCAGAGATTTCAAAATGTTATTGTAAATTTCCAACTGAAATAGATTTTCGGAATGCCCTTCCCTCCTCGCTTATTAAAGGCGCTTAATATCTCTTATGTGTTGTCGAACTCTTTGATAACTTTGGCATATTTAAGTGGGAAGCTTTCGTATAACGCTTCCTATAGGCCATTTCATTATAAATAATGACTGCGATTAAATATGCTGTAATCCCGGTGCAGTGCTGCCAACTTGTTTCAGTATTTTTTAATGTTGAAAATTTAATTGAACATTAATCATAGCACCCAGACAGCAGCAATGGCAGTCACAACCTCATACGTAAATACTATGCATATTCAAAGTTGCAATAGTAAGGAGGAGTGAACAAAGCATCAAAGGGGTATTTGGGTGGCATTAATTAACGACGGCTGTCCTGATTACTGACCGAAAAGGATTTGCTTTATTAAACGAATGGTTTTGCAGTCTCATACTGCATTACTTTTTTTTTTTGTCACGTACGTCTCGCCACTGGGCGCACATCTCATCAAAGGAAATTGAGCTTGAATTGATTTTGCACAAAAGTCTGTGTACCTTGGCCTAATGTGTGTCATTTGGTCGGCCGAATTCACTGGAGAACGGTAATTTCCTTCTTTTGTATTAAAACAAAGAACCAAACACCGAGCGGCTCTTTTCTTGTTACCTAAGTGAATTTTCATTTATAAAAATAATATTATATCAAGGTTGATTTCATTGCTTGCTGCTTTTTTCTTTTCTTTTAAAATACAGTTTTATGTATTTTTGTAAGTGTTCAGTTTTATTTGATTTTGCTTTTAGCACTGATGGCTTTTGGCTATTGAAATAGTTTATTGCTTCAATTGCTTAGAAGTCTTGGTCAAGATAAAAAATATATTTATTTTTATGTGGCTGGAAGAATGCAGTTTTAAATCAGAGCACAGTAAAGTGTAAAATTAAAGAGTTAAATATGATACAGCAAAGAAAGGGAACTTAAATGTTGTGTTTGTTGTAGCTAACCGACGTAGGCCTGCTAGTCTGACGAGCGGGAAGCGACTCAGGAAGGGTTTTTGATTCTGTAACAAGCAGTGAGGCATGACTAATGCCTATATGATACTTGCCGATATTGGTGGCCGAGATTATTGGCCAATACCGAAAACGAGACAACGCTTGCGAGAGCGGGACAAATAGATAAATTAGTGTTGGTACTCGTCACACATAGACTTCGCTGGACGGTTGTTCAACACTTGTTTCGAATTTCGATTGTCAAATAAAAATTCGCTGTATGTTTGAAACTGCGCTACAGAAATAAAATCCTAAAACTGCGATTCAGGGTAGAAGCCACAAAAAAGACGAATGATTTTTAAAAAAATTTCGAATTTTTTCCAATCAAGAATGTTTATTTATTGTTTATTAAATGAAATTTAGCAAAGTATTTAGTATTTAGATTTTCTCTTATTTGCTGTCCAACTCTTGTTTGACTAACGTGCTGTTGATTGCCCGAAATATCAGTAAAGTTTTCCTTGACTATGCGATTTATGTCTTCATTTGGAACTAATTTAGATCGAAGATAATTGTAAAGACAAAACTATCAGAATGCAATCTTTTGTTGTCAGAGAAAATGCGTCGTCGGAGATCAGAGTAAGTGGAAGTTCATATGGAAGTTTACATGAAGCGGGAAAATTAACCCTTTTATCCTCGATTGCGTATTTTAGATTAGTGCATCGCCATTCGGAAATCCCCAAGTATCGAAGTAATCTTTTGCAATCACTTTCCATTCTTGCTCAGAAGCGGGAAACTTTAGGTTGTCATCTTTGAGCCCCTTATACAAAGAGAGAATCGTTTCTTTGAGAAATTTGGATATGGTTGACTGCTGAATCCGAAATGCCAACTGCATTGCTACTTGTGTGGGTCCTGTAAAATGGCTTGACACAGCCCCAA
Organism: Lordiphosa collinella; assembly: GCA_018904265.1. Lineage (NCBI taxonomy): Eukaryota > Metazoa > Arthropoda > Insecta > Diptera > Drosophilidae > Lordiphosa > Lordiphosa collinella. The sequence continues at coordinate 31,187 of JAEIFV010000897.1, forward strand.
AGGGCCAAGGCCGAGCTTCTCTCAATCTCTTGGCTTGTGCACTTCTAATTTTCGCACAAGAGAAAGGGACCTACAGCTTAACGCCGAATCCGAACGGCAGTTTGAGAAGCTTTTGCATGGCAGAGAGGGGTGACCGGGTGTGTAAGTTTATTCAAAGAAAAAACTTTTCATTAGATGTTCCTAGGCGGAATCGAACCCACGATCTCTTGCACAGCGGTCGCGCACATTAGCCGCTGAGCCACCCGGCCACTGAGTCCTGAAATATGTTAGTAGTGTAGTGTAGGTATCGATACATGTAGCCAATACAATTTGAAAATTTTGTGTCTTTCCTTTGAATAAGAGGCTGCACCTTCTCCAAGATATCTTCAATTTGAGCCGGCGATACCGGAGTATTTTAACGTAAAGTACAGTGTCCTCATTAAGTATTTCGTTGCAAAGTTTGTGTGCCTATCAACAATTTTTGTTTATTTACATTCCTTCCGTTTCCCGTTTGAGGAGTTACTTCGACGACCACTTATAAACAAAAATTACCTTAATGAGCCTTTTTCGAGCCCCTTCGGTGATTAACAAGAGATTAGTTAATACCTAACGATTAAAAAAGACTCGAAAATTACTTATGAATATGCTCCAAAAGTGTTTTATTGTATTGAGACTCGAAAATGACTCGCCGAATGATTCGAAAATAAGTGGAAAATACTCAGATGAACAGTTTAAAAACGACTCTTCAAGAAGAGTCGCGGCTATGGTACCATTCTCTCCCGACAAAAGTTTAACTTTAGACCAGAAAAAGAGCGCATTTACGACTATTTTAATTTGATCATGGACTCGAAAAAGACTCGAATGAGATCAAAAATTTCATAAAATGTTTGCTGGGAACAATAGCAAAATATTATTATTTGTTTGCAGAGCAGCAGCACTAACTTTAAGCTAATCAAGTCCGTTTATGGTGTTTGAAATTAAGGGTTTGCCTATTTTCACTAGGACTGCGTTAAGCGTTTTGCGTTGAGCGACAACAAGCAGCTTTTTCCCCATACAAACAGAATAGGGCCCCATAGGTGACAAAAAGTTGAGTTTCGTTTGGATGCATGTGCGTTTATTCATTATACTCGATATGTGTTGCTCATTTCTGCCTATCGTGCTCAACTATCGTCACTAGCACCACAATAATCATCTGTCCATCTTTTGCGGGGAATTATAAATAAAAAGCTAGCCATTTTCATCAGCAATAACTCATGTATTCATAAATCTAAATTGCAAACCATTGTAGTATTAGCCAAGAGATTTGTGTAGACATCTGGTGCCACATACACACTCCTGGTGCTGTGGATGGACTTGGGGACCAAGGAAAAACAGACACATCTACAAGGAAATAAGTGATAAAATGAAGAGCTTTGGACCGTCTCACGAAGAGAAATTTGTCTAAAAAGTTCAGGTCAGTTTCCAAAACAATATCAAAACATGAGATTCACAATTAATTTATATTTATAGACTTGTCGATCCATGATTAAAACACAATATAATTGCGAGTGACCCAATTCAGCTCAACTAGGAGCTATTGTCATGAATGAATGTTTATTTCGCTTGTTGTTCTGTTTTTAAACATTTTTAGAATAGCAACATTTTGAATGACACCCGCAACATTTATATGTACATATGTTGCTTAGGTGTTATTATTACTAACATATGTGGTCCTTGCAACATTTACATATACATATGTTGCTTGGATAATATTTTTGTTACCAGATGTGATCTGTTACAAGGGTTGCTTTGCTTTGTTCTATTTATAATTACCCAGAGTATTTGCCTTTCAAGAAGATACCTGAATTCAAATGCCCTTGTCCAAAATGTCTTTGGGCAGTCCATCTGGTGGCACTCCCTCAACTTGGGAATATTTTGAAAGGGTGGCTTGTGTCCTACAAGTTTCCAATTCGGTGGAATTTGAACCTGTTGACAAAGCAAATAATAATTTGAAAATAATCTTTGTGAGAATTTTTACAAATAAATAAATTTTTAGCAGACTTCTCAAGGTACACCGAAGAAGTGTTTAAGGACGACTACAGCAGTTTCTTGGCTACCGACCAGTTCATGACCTCTTCCTCTCAGGCAAAGCGGCGTCGTTTGGACAAGGCCGACAAGCTGATCGAAATTAAGGAGGGTAAGTTGGTAGTTATGGAGAAATTGGTAGAGCAATCCGCCAATTCCACAAATCCACAAAAATGTTCTAGAGCTATTAAAGAACCGCAACAATTAAAAAATAAAACAATTGTATTGAAAAATCAAAATAACTAAAAATTAAATAATTAACCCAGGCTGCTGTATTTAAGCCATCAGGGAACCGGTTCGTCAGCTTAGAGATAGACAGCTAAGAGGTCAGCACACCTCCTCAGCCATCCTCCTCCCAAAAAGATCCATACCGTGGCTGGCGTCATTATAAAACAATTAAATATATGTTAGTAAGCAACTCTTAGGAGAAATCAACCAGTTTATTCTTAAATGTGTCCAAATGCTTCGGGGACGTTGCGGATTTCCTTGTACAAAATCAAAGGTTTCTGCAGACGTCCATGCCAAGTCCGTAAGAATCATTTTGCTCCATCGTAGATAATATTCACAAGTCGCTTATATTCATTTTCCCTTTATTTTTAATAAATTTTTTGCTGCTGTCAAAACTAATGCATAAAGCCTAGTACGGAGAACGTAAAAAAGCGCTCGCAAACAAAAATCTTCATATAAAAATAGGGGAAAGTTAACTTCGGCTCGGCCGAAGTTTTGTATACCCTTGCAGCTTCAATGGAAAACAAAAAAGTTTTTCTAAGACTACTTTTTGGACCTTACTTTTCTATAGGATCTATACTATAAAGATGTCTGATTTAAAACAAAAAGTTTTTCTCACTAGAACTTCTTTTTCGACCGCTCGTTCCTATGGGAGCTATATGCTATAGTCATCCGATTTTGATAAAACTTTGTAGAAATGTGTCCAAAATATATACAATAAGTGTATGCTAATAAAAAGGACGTATTCATTAAAAACAAAAAAGTTTTCCTCACTCGAACTAGTTCTTCGACCGATCGTACCAATGGGAGCCATATGCTATAGTTATCCGACTTCGACCAGACTTGAAGAATAGTGAAAAAGTATATAAAATAAGTGTTTGCCAATGATAAGGACGTTTTCATTAGAAACAAAAAAATTTTTCTCACTAGAACTAGTTTTTCGAAAGATTGTTCCTATGGGAGCTATATGCTATAGTCATCCGATTTCGACCAAACTTTGTAGAACTGGGTGAAAGTTTATAAAATAAATGTATGCCAATGATAAGGACATTTTCATTAAAAACAAAAAAGTTTTTCTCACTAGAACTAGTTTTTTTAAAAAAATTTCTAACTTTTTGTTTTATCAATTAAAAAAAAAAAAAAACTCTGAAAAAAAAAAAAAAATTAAAAAAAATAGACGATCTTATAGTTTAAGACTTTATATCATGCATTATTTGTTTTTGTGTTTTGTTGTTGTCTGATTAATTTTAAAAAAAAATAAAATATAAATTATATTTTTGTATAATTAAAATCTTCATTTTCAATTTGATGTTATATAGCCCTTACTGTAATTCTTCTTATTTTGATTTTATTTTTAACTTCCAAACAATAAACCTTTCCCTAATTTTGTTACCTGATTTGTTTTAATAGTTGATTTTTATATTATTTTATTTTTTTATTGTTGCGACTTGAAATCCTCATTATATTGTTTGTAAGCCGGGGAAAAGTGTGACCGTACCTTTAAAAATTAGCAATAACGCCTTATTCTTGTTATTTTTGGCTTTCTCAGCACACTAGTGTGTTTTTACGATCCACTTTCGCAATAAATGTCTTTTTTGTAAGCACAAGCAGTTTGGCGTTCCCCGTACTAGGCTTAACGCAACGTTCTGCAAATATAAACACCTATTCTGCGTTTTTGCGGCGATAAAGATTTCGATAGCAGGCTCAGTGTAGTGTAAAAGTTGCATTTTATTTTACCATACACAACCCACTTAACAATGACGTATGAGCGGGCAATATTCTTTTCGTCAGGATCAATATTGGATTTCAATACGAGCACTGCTTTGCCGAACCACTGCCTGCGGCCCATATCTAGGACCAATAGCTCATATACACCTCTCGCTTACTTTGCTTACATTTTTTGGCAATGTATGTATAGCTCAACTTTTCTTTCACAATGTTGGCCACCAATATCGGCAAATGTCATAAAGGCATTTATCTATAGGCCTTTATCTAAGGTATGCAAATACAACAAAAATAAAAAAATTTTTTAAACCTTTTTAAATATTTTTTTTTTTTTTTTTTTTTTTTTTTTTTTTTAAGTTGTTCATTGAATTTGCATATTTTAATTTTTTTCTGTTGTCAAAGTTTTGGAAAATAAGCTAATGATTTGTATGTTCTCATATGCGCATCTATCAATAATTTAGTACCCCTCTTTGGAAAGTTATTTCTTGTTTAAATTTGATTTATTTTGAAAATGAATTGGGATATTTCATCTCTTGTGTTTAGCTTTCCTTGGATAGAGTTCAAAGCTGAATTTATAATTAGCTAATATATTTTCTGTTCAGAAGTTCATATTCGTAGATAAACTATTTCTTTGTTTAAACTTTAAAGTAAAATCGATAAGAATACTGCACTAGAATACTTCCTCATTCCCACTTCTCTTTTGTTTGCTCTGGTTCATTACCAGCCACCATTTCCCTACATCATAAATCAGCAACTAGTAAATAATCTAAAATCTTAAAAAAAAAAAAAACCTTTAGGCTCGCACAATTTCCGTTGAGTTCTCACTCTGCTCCTGGGCAGATCCTTCCTAAAGGCAGCAACAAGTCGCACATGCTGCCAACCCTTTGCATACCGCTGTATTCAACGAGTAAAACGCATTCATTTCATTTTCATTTCGAGCAAACTGTCTGACAAAAAGAGCTCAAAAACCAGACTCATTTACACATTTATGTTGAAAACGTCAGCTTCAGAATAATTTATGCATACAACGGCATTTAAATGCGTTTTCTTTTTTTCGGTTCTGTGTCCGTCAAAGTCAGCGGGTTCACTTTCATTTTTCACACGAAAAAAGAGTCCTTTTTTTGGGTGAAAGGCAAAAAGAGAAATGAGCTGTAATGGGTGCCAAAAGCCAAAAGAGACAACGCCAGACATTTGATGTGACTTTGGGGAATTGTTTAGAAAATTGACAAATTATGGTCGTAAGTGGTGCGATTAGCTCCGTCTCTTTCGCATTCCTATTTTTTGGCCAACTGTCCCAAGGTTGATGCCTTTTCGCTTGGGAGCATAGAAGGTCTCATAACCACGATAGATATACATATAAAGACATGCTGCGTGTTATTAATAATTCAATTTAGCTGTCTAACAGCCGGGCGCCAGGTCAGAGACACGCAACCACCCCCCTCCCTTCCACCATATTCATACAGCAGCTCATTATATATTCATGCAAGTTAAGTGCGAGAGCTCATATAGTGGAATAATAAATTGAATTTAGTCCACGGGCTGGTACAACTGCATAAACAGTAACACGTGCTAGGAGCTGGCCATAGTTACAAATGTGTCTCTCTAGTAGCATTCCACAAATGTTGAGTGCCACTTTGGAGCTGCTCAAGCGATAGGCGACGAAGTGGCCAAGTGCGGGGGTGAACAAATAGTCACTAGGTGTAAGTGTCACATTAATTACGATGACAGTAAACGGAGATCATACTGAACGACGATGCATAAATGGAAGGATACCGGACATTTAGCTCTCACAGCGTAGTAGTTTTTTAATAATTGGATAAAACTCCTAATTGGTTGGTATCAACCTACCTATTGACATCTTTTAATGACAGACCATCAAAGGGAATTTCCAAACTTAACGTTTATCGACTCCAAATGTGGCTGCTGAAGTCTTCAAAAAGCTCGACTAAGAAATACCAAAGTTGACTTTCTTTGCCTTTTTTTTTTAAACTTTTTCATTTTTAGCCCATTATCTTGACTGTTCCATTGGTGTTTAGTGGTGGACTCATTATTCGTACGTAGATGAGAATCAAAGTTAAGGGTCTGTGTAATTTTCATGACAGAAACTGATAAAGCACGGTAGTCGATAGACTTTGCGCTTTGGAAGCCTAAGACTCTTTCAAAATGAAGTTGACCGATTTAGTTGACAAATAACGTTCAGATATTTCAAATATTTCGTTTTTCCCAATTCTACAAAATGAACTTGTGCGAGTGGCTAGTATCTTGGAAACTTACTCTCCACAACTCCCAGTATTTACATTAAATATAGTGCCATAAAATTGCTATTCAAAAACCAATATGAGAAAATTTATTAAATTTTTTCTTGTTTTTTTTTATAATGAAGGCTAATGAATTCGTACGACTGTCACGTGCGTAGCTTTGGAAATGCCCATATATTTTTCGAGAGCAACTCAACTTAGGATAGTTCTCCCCACGATCTATAACCTCGAATTAATAGTCTGAATTGAAGCTCGTTTTTTTCTCTAAAGACCCCATGATACAATACCCAGTTTACGGCATAGCTGCTCAGTCCTCGAAACTCTCTTAGCTCAGGCCGCAAAACGTTTGAGCGTTGCGGACGCTTGGTGCAAAAGCAAGAGTTCAGTCCCCAAAAAAAGCTCTTTGCATACCTGCAGAAATTTTATCAACCCAGTCGGACCTGACTGCATGCCAGAAGCACATCCCGTATACAACTTTTGCCACTAAGAAGTACTTGCAAAAACCTGCAATCCTCCTTTCGCTTTTGTAAAGGGGCGAAATGCAGCAGGAACTGTTCTTTTAAAAGAAACATTTGCATGGGTTGTTGTTGGTTGTTAACTTCATAAAAACTCTCGGCTCTTTCTGCTTCATGCTGGATGCGAGCTATTAGAAGTGACGTTTGCTTATAATGCAGATTTTAAGCCTTCCAATAAACGGCAAAAAAAACATTTTTGGAAAAAGCAAACGGTCGTCTATCGTTCGGGCCTCATTTCGCATATTGGCTTCCAATAGCACGGGTATCTTTTTGGCAACACTGGTTTAAACAGCTCACGCACGTTTCGTGTTTTGTTTCACTGTCAAACATCTTCAGTTTGGTCTATAATTTAACCATGAATCGTCTTACAAACGAACAACGCTTGCAAATTATTGAATTTTATTATCAATATGCGTGCTCTGTTAAGAAAGTTCATCGCGCGCTTCTTCCATTTTATGGTCAGTTTAATCGACCCACTGAAGCGGCTATTCGGGCTATTGTGACTAAATTTCGCACCAAATTTACATTGTTGGACATTAAACCACCAACACGCTTACGTAGAGTGCGAACTGAAGAAAATATCGCAGCTGTATCGGCCAGTGTTAATGATGACCATCAATTATCGATTCGTCGCCGTTCGCAGCAATTGGGCCTCTGTTACTCAACAACGTGGAAAATCTTGCAGAAGGATTTAGGTGTGAAGCCTTTCAAAATACAGCTGGTGCAAGAATTGAAGCCGAACGACCAACCGCAACGTAGAATTTTTGGTGAATGGAAAGTTGGCTGAAGCTCATTTTTGGCTCAATGTGTACGTAAATAAGCAGAATTGTCGATTTTGGAGTGAATATCAGCCAGAAGCATTGCAAGAGCTACCAATACATTCAGAAAAAGTCACAGTTTGGTGCGGTTTATGGGCTGGTGGCAACATTGGACCGTACTTCTTCAAAGATGATGCGAATCGTAACGTAACTGTGAATGGTGAGTGCTACCGTGAGATGATATCCAACTTTTTTTTGCCCAAAATGGAAGAGCTTGACTTGCATGACATGTGGTTTCAACAAGACGGTGCCACATGCCACACAGCACGCGCAACAATGGACTTATTGAGAGGCGAGTTCGGTGAACAATTTATTTCACGTTCGGGACCGGTCAATTGGTCGCCTAGATCGTGCGATTTAACGCCCTTAGACTATTTTTTGGGGGCTATGTTAAAGCTCATGTCTATACACACAAGCCCGCTTCAATTGACGCATTGGAAGACAACATTAAAGCATATATTCGTGAGATACCGGCCGAAATGTTGGAAAGAGCATGCCAAAATTGGACTAAGCGGATGAACCATTTGAGGCGCAGTCACGGTCAACATTTGCACGAAATAATCTTCAAACATTAAATTATATGGACCGTACTATCGATTCAAATATAGATTTCATGCATTTTTCTGAATTTTATGTGTTTTTTTTGAAAAACTTTCTTATAGCTCTTAAAAAATCACCCTTTATATCATGTAAGGCCCAATATCTACCTATTCTGAAAAGATCAAAAACCACCGAAGTCGTATATACGAATCAATTTTGTTTGTGGGAGAGAGGGGGTCTTGCATTGTCAGATTATCTGGGCGCTTACTTGATATACAGGTTTGCGAGGTGTGTGTGTTGAAGTGTGTGTAAGTGTGAGTGTGTGTGTGTATGTGAAGGAAAACACACGAAATCAAGGGAACAGGGTATTTTGTAGACGGGGCACTAGAATACAGCTATCTTTCTTGTTTTCTTTGCCGCGGCTTGTGTATCACAAGCGCTGCCACCAGTTGTTCACACCAAGCTTGGTAATGTCATTCCACACCTGACCTTAGCTTGAAGAATTGTTTGGCTTAATTCATGGCCATTCAATTTCTGGCCTTCCAATTTCTTCCTCCTTTACATCTGCATTTTTTTGGTGGCATCTTGAAACTGTTTGTGATACCCGTTGTGCTAGCCAGAAGGATATTCTTGTGCGAATTCTATATCTTTCAAAGCGCTCAAAGCTCTTTTGCCCACCAATTCACGGTCCAGTGCTATGTCAATCTATCTGCGTTGTTGGTATTTTCAGCTGATGGCATAAATAGCATGAAAGATGCACCTAAAAATTCTAAGATTTATTTCATAAAATATGCCCCACTTTCTGTTCACCCCTGTACACATTGTTCACCATTAATTGCGACAAATTTTGTTTGTCTAGCTGGTATAGAAAGACAAAGTGAGTGGCCAAAAGCCGCAGAGTTGTGTCATGCCCCAAAGTCACTTAATCAGTGAGTAGAATGGAAACTGTGCCCGAGCCTTAGCCTGAATCCTGAGCAATGCAGGCGACAGGCGTTCTGAGGGGCGTCTGGCAAGTGCAACAAAAGCCCATAATTAATATCACTTTACAGTTGCAAACTGCCATACGGCAGCAGCAGCAACAGCAAAGTGTGTGGCACCGGCAGTTGGTTCCGGAGGACTTGAACCAATAAGCATTACGGACTGTTTATTTAATTGTTAGGGAAGTCACTTGCCACATGTGAAATCTCTGGGCCAGGCACCCACCAGTCTTATGGTCTGCCAAGTCACTTGCTGTGGCTGACAATAGAAATTAGTCATCAGATGGATTTTGAGAAGGACATGGAAGTGGAATATGTAGTAAAATTTTGTTAGAAGACCGTTTAGGAAAGACGATTACAAATTGCATTTTGTTTTCGCTTTAATCAAACTTACCTTTATACTTGAAACCTCTATGTTCACAGAACGGCTCGTGCTTTATGTAATTAGGGTCCTTTGGTTCGAATCTTGGTTCTTAGTTAGGAGGAAGCTTCTTGTTTGAAGTGCCACTTTCCCATATAACCTCTCAAAATCGAAATAATTTCCAAAAATCTGTACAAATATTTCCCTAACCTAATACTTCTTAAGCTCAAACAGACCCATAGTTTAATCCAATTTATTTAGGAACAAAATATCAATGTCAAGTTGTAAACTAAAGCTCGATCTACCTATTGTTCAAATACTTAAAATTTATTTTCCATTACTTTACCCCTTTTGGAACTATTCGTAACTAATGAGCAAGGAAATAATTATTCAGTTGTCAACATTTGCTGCATAATTCACTTATGTTCAAGATATATTCGTCTCTTGTTTTGCTTATGTTATACAATATATTCCTCTATGCATTTTGAAAAATATTTATTTTGATATTATTATGGCCATGCATTAATTTTGATTTATATCCTGCTGAGTGTGTGTGCCTGCTGCTGCTGTCTCTGCCTTTTGCATTGTGGGGGCACATTATGTTCGCCCCATTTGTGGCCGCTGTTGCCTTTGCATGCCAAGTTGAAATTCATCTTGGATATGCCGGAGTGGGTGGGGAAAGGATGGTGGGTTTGTGATCGTATTCAATAAAAGGGCCAATTATATGGCATATAAATAGTATTATATGTATGGCCCGGCAGGAGATATGTTGTGGCATTTGATGGCATTGCTGACAGATGATGAACAATAACAGCAGCAACAGCAGCACAACTATACACAATGCATAAACAGCAGGGATAGAAGTGCATTTAATATTCTGTTTCTGAAGACGGCTACTTAATGCGGCTACTTAATGCTATGTCAAAGAGAATGCGAGAAACTTTAGCAATCGCAGCTGATAAAACTCACTCATTCTATTCTTTCCAGCTTACTTTAATATCAAGTGATTGTATCAATTCTCTGGGCTGAATACAATAAATAATGGGTGTTTCAAAGAAAAGCAAACGCATGGATGGTTTCTCGCTTTTCATGAATGAATTTCGCAAACGCAAAGCAAGTTTGCGCACATTTCGCTGAACCACGAAAGCTGGAAGCATCAGTTGAGCTGCCACCATAAGGAACGCTTTTGCGTAGCGGCCAGTAAAAGCGATTACCGCTGCTACAATAATTAAGATTGTGACACACCCAATCAATCGGCATGCCCAGCCAAAAAGCCCCCAGGTTACGATTCGCATCATCTTTGAAGAAGTACGGTCCAATGATGCCACCAGCCCATAAACCGCACCAAAATGTGACTTTTTCTGGATGCATTGGTAGCTCTTGCAATGCTTCTGGCTGATATTCACTCCAAAATCGACAATTCTGCTTATTCACGTACCCATTGAGCCAAAAATGAGCTTCGTCGCTGAACACAATTTTTCGGTAAAAAAGTGGATATTCGGCCAACTTTCCAAGAGCCCATTCACCAAAAATTCTACGTTGCGGTAGGTCGTTCGGCTTCAATTCTTGCACCAGCTGTATTTTGAAAGGCTTCACACCTAAATCCTTCCGCAAAATTTTCCACGTTGTTGACTAACAAGGCCCAATTGCTGCGAACGGCGACGAATCGATAATTGATGGTCATCATTAACACTGGCCGATACAGCTGCGATATTTTCTTCAGTTTGCACTCTACGTAAGCGTGTTGGTGGTTTAATGTCCAACAATGTAAATTCAACAATGCGAATTTTACAATGCGAAATTTAGTCACAATAGCCCGAATAGCCGCTTCAGTGGGTCGATTAAACTGACCATAAAATGAAAGAAGCGCGCGATGAACTTTCTTAACAGAGCACGCATTTTGATAATAAAATTCAATAATTTGCAAGCGTTGTTCGTTTGTAAGACGATTCATGGTTAAATTATAGACCAAACTGAAGATGTTTGACAGTGAAACAAAACACGAAACGTGCGTGAGCTGTTTAAACCAGTGTTGCCAAAAAGATAATAGCTAAAAAATCACCCTTTATTATAAGTCCCATACATGTCAAACCTCTATCTCTTACCATCTCCGAGATCTGTTTGCTCATACGGAGAGACGGACACTTTTGCACAAACTTAATATACTCTATGTACCTCTGGTACAGAGTATAAAAAGCAAAAATTTCAAGGAATCAAATTGAAACAAAAGCATCTGCTTATTCTGAAATTTTTAAATTTAAATAGAAAAGGATTGAAGCCGATCCGAAAAATAATTGATTTGATCTCACTTTTTTCAATCCTGAAAAGGTCAAATTTATCCCGCATAAAGATTAAATTAAAAAAATTTGAGCTCAATTTAATCCCAAAGCTTTTTTGTGATTAATTTGCTCCCAGAGAGATTCCTCAACCTTTCCTTTCTTTCTCCATTTTCCATAGGACACCACCCACCGACACCAGTTTTGGTATATTTAAAGCTTCTGAAAAAACAAAGAAATATGAAAATTATTGTTGTCTTGTCTGGGACTCGAACTCACAACCTTTCAGCTTTACAATGAACACGAATGGCATGGCATCTCATCGCGCAGCACCATTTCACTTGATTGTTGTCCAATGTCTAAAACAGGGCGGCAAACCTTGAAAATATCAGGAAGGGTTCACTCCGGGGTTCGAACCCGCGGAACATTTTGGGTTCGGGTTTACGTTTCTACTAAAGAGTTTCTACTATAGCTGCGTTCGCGTTCAATTCAAAGGTCAAAGGAGCAATGAAGTCGATTATCAATTTTAAACTTGTCACTTTTTTATTATTTTCTAGCTCCTTAGTTAAAGAAGAAGATGAACATGGCAAAGAATCATTTATATTTTCGTTCATTTATTCCCTTTGACGATTATACAATTCTGCAATATGTTTCTTTGCAAGCTGTTTTTGTTCTAAGGTCAAAAATATTTGGTTTCTTGGATCCAGAAAACAGATGTAAGAATTGAGATGAAATCAACAAATTGTGAGAACGTTTTTCTTAACACTTTAATAAAGTATTACAGTATTTTGAAAAAAGACTTCAGAACTTGTGTGCGACAACTTACACAATTTTTCAACCTATGAAAAAAATATGTACAAACATTTAAACAGCACAAACAACAATGAATTAATTTGTGTGTTTACTTAAAAGTTATGTCAATAACATAGCAAGACCTCGAGCCTGTAAAAACTACAAGTTAAGAGTATAAAGGTCGTTTAAACAGTCATAAAGCAAAAAGGTAATAGCTAAAAAATCACCCTTTATTATAAGTCCCATACATGTCAAACCTCTATCTCTTACCATCTCCGAGATCTGTTTGCTCATACGGAGAGACGGACACTTTTGCACAAACTTAATATACTCTATGTACCTCTGGTACAGAGTATAAAAAGCAAAAATTTCAAAGGAATCAAATTGAAACAAAAGCATCTGCTTATTCTGAAATTTTTAAATTTAAATAGAAAAAGAATTGAAGCCGATCCGAAAAATAATTGATTTGATCTCACTTTTTCAATCCTGAAAAGGTCAAATTTATCCCGCATAAAGATTAAATTAAAAAATTTGAGCTCAATTTAATCCCAAAGCTTTTTGTGATTAATTTGCTCCCAGAGAGATTCCCTCAACCTTTCCTTTTTCTTTCTCCAATTTTTCCATAGGACACCACCCACCGACACCAGTTTTGGTATATTTAAAGCTTCTGAAAAAACAAAGATATATGCAAATTATTTTTGTCTTGTCTGGGACTCGAACTCACAACCTTTGTCTTAAACAGGGCAGCAAACCTCGAAAATATCAGGAAGGGTTCCACTCGGGGTTCGAACCCGCGGAACATTTCCGGGGTTCGGGTTCACGTTTTTTCTACTATAGAGTTTCTACTATAGCTGCGTTCGCGTTCAATTCAAAGGTCAAAGGAGCAATAAAGTCGATTATCAATTTTAAACTTGTCACTTTTTTATTATTTCCTAGCTCATTAGTTAAAAAGAAGAAGATGAACATGGTAAAAGAATCATTTATATTTTCGTTCATTTATTCCCTTTGACGATTATACAATTCTGCAATATGTTTCTTTGCAAGCTGTTTTTGTTCTAAGGTTAAAAATATTTGGTTTTTCTTGGATCCAGAAAACAGATGTAAGAATTGAGATGAAATCAACAAATTGTGAGAACGTTTTTTCTTAACACTTTAATAAAAAGTATTACAGTTTTTAAAAAAGACTTCCAGAACTTGTAGTGCGACAACTTACACAATTTTTCAACCTATGAAAGAAATATGTACAAACATTTAAACAGCACAAACAACAATGAATTAATTTGTGTGTTTTACTCACCACCCACGGGAACACCGTACAGGTTCTCGCAGCAGCAAATACTACCTACAAAAAGACCCATTCATGAAACCTCACCCGACCAATACCAAACAAGCAGCAACGCCAAGTTTCCTATGTTAACGGACCACACCGGCGGCACTGACAAACGAGACAGCCAATTAGGCGACCAAGCTACAATGCAGCATAACCATGTTGGAAGCATGCTCTATGTATGGCACTTTCAAACCTTCTCGACGCAAAGCTAAAGGACTTACCAACAAAGGCGGATCTCGAAAAAATCACCGATAACTTCAAGGAACTTCCAAAGTAAACAGGAAATTTTAGAGCGCAGACTGGAAGAAGAGGAACAAAAGACTAAAGCTCTGGAACGCCAAGTCGATATCCTAATGCGAAAAGCAAATGAGAAAAAATATTATTATTCACGTTCCAACCAACAGTGGGCTAAACCCAGTAGAGCTGGCAAAAAATGTATGCTTTGAGGTCCTACAGAAAAAAAGATCATTCCTTAATAGGCAGCGCTTGGGCCATAAGAACTAAAAATCCAAGTAAGGCTATGGTAGCAGTTGAACTCAACAACAAAGCGGACTCCATCCAAATCCTCAAGGCCTATAAATTCCTGGGCACAAAGGGCATGACGGCACATAGGGACTACCCACAAGCAACCAGAGACAGAATCCGACGCCTAGTAAAAATCAAAAACGAACTACCAAAACATGATAACCTTAAGCCACTATGATGTCCAAGGAACCTTCCTATGTGAAGGTCAAGATGGAAAGGTAGCACTGGACCTGATCACAAGCAACTGTACTAAAAATGCCACGAGAGGAAACCAGCAGTTTTAACGTAAATGCCGTCTGCCAGAGTATAGATATAAGTCTAAGAAATAATATCCAAATATTGTCCTATAATGTATCCGGTCTAAAAAGCAAATTAGTAAATAATCAATTTTTTAAATACACAAGCCAATTTGAAATAATACTGTTATATGAAACATTCGTCGAAAACAACTTAGAGATCTACGAGCACTACTTCCAGGAATATACCTTGCACTGGATTCCAGCAACCAGAACTTCTTCCCGTGGAAGAGCCAGTGGCGGCTCCCTGTACGCAATAAAAAATGAGCTAGTACGCAGAAACATCTGCAAATTTATATTTGTTCAATCCAAAAACTATAATTGAAGTAAATACCCAACAAGATCGTCTGTATATTATCCCAGTATATATCAACTGCAACAAGTGGCACGAAGACTTTGAACAACTGTACGACTTCATGATGGAGGTACACTACGATAATTCTATGATTTTAGGAGACTTAAACGCAAGAATTGGCACAGAACAAGGAATTTCGGAACTTTTTTCCACAGCCAGCAACTTTCTGAGTACTGCTCGAAATGCACGTGATAGTACTAAAGACGGAAGGGAACTAAACTGATAGAGATGATGGAAACACTCAACCTCACAGTACTAAATGGTAGAACGCAAGGCGACACATCAGGAAACTTTACATATATCAGTGGACAGGGAAACTCAACAATAGACTACTGCTTAGTAAGTGGTGCCTGGCATGTCCAGGCTACTGATATGTCTGTTCAAGCTCAAATCTTCTCGGACCACCTGCCAATCACAGTCTCAGCAAATCTCGGTAATATCCAAAATGAACGAATTGTGGACAACAAATTGTTACCAAAACTTCGCTGGATTGAGAGCCTCAAAGGTCGATACACTTCCTGTTTGGAGTCTGAGATAAGAGAGCTACCGGTAAACATATCAGAGGAAGCAGATAGAATACCTCTCCTAGCTGAAGCCATAAAAAATGCTGCAAAATGTATGCAGAAACCACGCGCAGGACCCTTTACACAACCATGGTTTGATTTACAGTGCGAGACAGCTCGAAAGCAATCTTTCCAAAAGCTCCATTTGGCCAGAACTACAAACTGCAGCACTTGAGAGCGGACTATATCAGTTCGAATAAGTCCTTTAAGAAAATATGCTACGAAAAACGAAAAATGTATTACCTGAGATTAGGACAGGACTTGGCAACAATTAAGGACAGTAAAAGCTTCTGGGCGACAGTGAGGAAAATAAATGGACCTTCAGCAAAAAATCAAGTCAATGCCACTGCAAGTGATCTGGCTGCGCATTTTCGTTGCTTATTAAATAATCCCAGCGTAAATAACCTCCTTGCTAGTCCCCTGACCAGTATCCAAAACGAAAAATTGGACGCACTGATAACCTCAAGCGAAGTTGCACTGGCAATTTCATGCCTTAAACTGAACAAAGCACCTGGAGAAGATCGAGTACCTGCCGAATTTCTAAAATGCGCCTCCGAGAACTTTCTCAACACCCTCACCTCAGAACTAAATAAGATTTTCGAAACGGCCATTGTACCACCAAGCTTCAGGAAAAACATCATATATCCCATATATAAAAAGGAGACCCTTCCATAGCTGCAAATTACAGGGGCATCTCATGTCTAAATGTTATGGTGAAAATATTCAGCTCAATCCTACTCAATCGTCTCACATCTTGGGTCGCAGAAAACAATCGGCTAAGTGAATACCAGTCGGGATTCAGAGCAGGTTACAGTACGGTGGACAGTATCTTCACTTTAACGGCTATCTGCAAGTCATATCTCAAGGAAAAGAAGAAGTTATACTTATGTTTCATCGACTTCAAAGCAGCCTTCGACACCATCAACCGGCAGAGTTTAATATATAAACTAAATAAGTTAGGCGTATCTTCAAAAGTTTGCAAAATTATTGAAAAGCTATACTCGGATAACACGTGCTCTGTTTGGGATGGTAAGCAGCTATCTGAATGGTTCGGGAATAACACAGGCGTCAAGCAGGGCTGCTTGCTGAGCCCACTCCTGTTCTCATTATATATAGACGATATAGTCCCTTTGCTTACTGGAGGAATCAAATTTGCAGGACAGACAATAAGGGCCCTGATGTACGCGGATGATATGGTCCTTATGGCAGAATCACCCAAAGGACTCCAAAATATGCTAAACCAATTGCACAGCTACTGCCAAAAGTGGAGCCTGCAGATCAACGTCTCTAAAACAAAAGTACTGACGATTCGAGACGGCAGAGGGCGAACGGCTACAAGCGAAAATTGGCACTTGAACGGGGAAGAATTGGAGAAAGTTACGCACTACAAGTACCTTGGAGTGGTAATTGAGCAGAACATGCAGCTTAAAAAACACATGCGGGAAAAACTAAGCGACTCCATGAAGGCAATCAACTCATGCTGGAAGTCACTGCTCGGTAAGCAAGAAGTGGCTCATAGTGTAAAGTACAAATACTTTACGGCAACGGCCAAAGCCATAATGTTTTACGCTGCTCAAATATGGGGCTACATCTCTTTTGAGGAAGTAGAAAAACTACAGAGATTTTTTCTGAAAAAGCTATTCAGACTACCAAGGAGTACGCCAAACTATGCCCTTCATATTGAAACAGGGCTTGGCCCGTTATATTTGGACACACTGCGTTTGCACTTCAATTACATTCAAAGGGTTATGAGCATGCCAGATGGGCGGCTTCCAAAAATTATTACGAGACATCTCCTGGAGAATAGGCTCCAATTCTTCCAAGAGTGGGAACGGATCGGCAGTGAACTAGAAGTATATATTAACATATCGGACCCCAACTCATGGAAAAAGTCCCATATGGACATTATTGAAAAAATGTATGACTCAACAAGGAACTCCTTCAGAAATTTGGCTGAGCAAAGCACCACCCGAACGAGCTTTAAAACTCTAAACTTAGGCCTGGGAGACCTAAACTATTTCAATGATGAAAATACACTGCAACACATCAGCCTAATATGTCGAGCTCGAACGGAAATGCTACCTCTCAACCATAAGCATCACATGGAGACGACTAACACGCAATGCACCTTATGCAACCTCGGAGCTGTTGAAGATGTGCTACATTTTATCGCAATGTGCCCAATTACAAGCGAAATTAGAAGTCTGCATCTTAAGCAACGCTTTTTGAATACCGAAGAAGTCAAGGACTGGTTAAATGGGAAAGACTGGAAGGCGCTCGCAAACTTCATTTGTCACGCTCTCAAATATAGAGGGCAAATATTGGCAGAATATTTTTAAATTATAAACATACATAATCGCTATACTTACATATTTAAGAAAACGTTAAAGACCACAAATCTGGCTGACGGCTATAGCCATTGCCTCACACACTAATAATTGAAATACTTTATATCTTAAAATTCTTCATTGTAAAATTCACTTTGTAATAAATCCTACCTACCTACCTACCTACTTTAATAGCAACTAAAAATATTTAAATGAAATTTTACTTGAACCGAAACCTTTTCAAATTTTTTTGTGTTCCGGTTCAGGTTCGGGTTCGGCAAGGAAAAAATTGTTTGCTCCGGTTCGGGTTCGGTTCCAACATCCCAAAAATTCCGCAGTATCCGACTCCGGAGCGGTTCGACTCCGAACCGGTTTGCAGCCCCGGTCTTAAATGCTATTTATACTTTTCTGCTATCGTTCCTAATTTATGAAGGGGATTGAAGCTAAGCATTTTTTATGCCTTAAAAGATTGAATTGAGTAGAATATCCCGTAAATCGAGATTGATTTTTTCAAGATTTAATTTATGTCGCCTTTTTCTGTGTATATTTCCTGCCAAAGAAGAGTCCGAAAATAAAAACCGAAATAAAGACTTTAAAATTTCATATTTCTACCTACCGCTCGCTCAGTTTAATGAACGATTCTTTGAAAGACTTTTGATGCTTTTGATTAAGACATTGACGAAGTACTAAAGTACAACCCAGACGAGATAGGACAGGACAAGACAACTCCCCAAGAAAGCAGACAAAATAGGTAAGTGGAGTGGGCGACGAGTGATTATCATTAGGCGCCCGAGTGGATGCCATTTAGCACGCACAACGAGCAACAACAACAACAGCAACAACAGGAGCAGATGCAACAATGTTTGAGTAATTGTTTGCCATAGCCGCTGCAACAGCAGCAGCATCAGCAGATGCATCGAAATTTGCATGCAAGTTTCCACCCGCTTCACAGCTCCGAGCTGTTGTCAACTGAACAGCGGCAACAACTGCAGCAGTAATTGCAACAAACAATTAGCGTCACTTGGATTTATGTTTACGAGCGGCTGACTTGACATTTTCAGGCAGGATTATCCAGGCCCTGGTCCTTCAGTTGATCAATTAGAAGGGAATAATGAAAAAGAAAAGGACCTTCTTATGATTTATGTAATTGCCACCTTTGTTGCAACAGCCAACAAGCTAGGCCTAGCCGCGGACTGCCTCCATTTAATGAACGTTGTTTTGCAGCATGTAAATGACGTCATTACAAGACAAGGGGGCGTTGCTGGGTTGTCAGCACGGCAAACGCCTAAAGTGGTTTCGTGTTTTTTTGTGTTGCACTTACCCCGAATACTGGCGAAATTTTGTTATTTGGCACTTGGTTTTTCCCAAAAATTATTGCGAGTAAATTTAACGAAAAGAATAAATTTTCTTTTGTAAACTTGTAAACTTATAAATTAATGCACTATCCTGTGGTTTTGGCAAGGGGTACTTGCCGACACAGACTAGTCCGCTGCCTAGTTCAAATGGCCTAGTCAAGGGCTAGGATAAGCTGGTGCAAAGTTAAGTCAGGGTTGGTACTTGACTATCCCACGTTGACTAGTCTTGGACCAATCAATGCTGATGCAACGCCGGAAGACTCTCTTTAAAAAAACATTTGCCCACATGCTTGGAAATTGCCCATCTCAATCGGACTAGTCAGGGGCGCATCAAGGTTGATGCAACGGCGGTCAATCGTTCGAAGAAAAAAACCAATTGCCGACGAAACGCTTAGAAGCTTGTAAAATCAAAAAAGAGTGATGAGTCACATAAATCCAGGGATGCAAACTGGTCCTGAAGATTAAGTTGTAAACTAAAGCTCGATCTACCTATTGTTCAAATACTTTAAATTTATTTTCCATTACTTTACCCCTTTTGGAACTATTTTGAACCGAACCGAACCGCTTTTTTCAGCTGGTGAACCGAAACGCAAGCCGAACCGGCGTCCCTTCAAAAATCCACAAATGAAAATGGTTCGGTTCGATTCAGTCCACTGACGAGTCTCAAGACGCACAAATTTTGGGAATTTTGATCGAGTTGCTACAATAAGTCCTTATTGATACCAGATTTATGTAGCAGCCAATCATTTTGAAACATGCAATTGTCCATCGCCCTCTGAGTATGCCTGTCGCAAGCTAACATTTCTCCTGTGGAAGTTGATAATCGATTTATTTTTCGAGCTATCAATTTGGAAAAGCAAGCACATCCAACTATTCAAACTTTTTAATTCTCTAGGAATTCAGTATCGAAATGGTCGATAAGTCACATATCACTTTAGAAATCAGGGTTTTTCAGCTGGTGAACCGAACCGCAAACCAAACCGGCGTTCCTTTAAAAATGCTGAACCGAGCTGAAAGCTACAAATGAAAAAGGTTCGGTTTGGTTCAGTTCACTGACGAGTCTCAAGATGGGAATATGGAGCAGTATATTTTATTATTACTACGATAAGTCCTTATCGATGCCAGATTTATGTAGCACCCAACCATTTTGAAACATGCAACTGTCCACCGACCTCCAAAAGTTCTGGGAAAGTACGCTATAGCTTTAACGCTGGCTTTAATATTTTAACAAGTTTTTCGGTATAAGATAGCTTTCTAAGAAAATTTTCAATATATAAAGGATTAGCTAGACCAAATAGAGTTGCTTCAAACAAAACCCGGGGTGAAATTCCTCTTAAAACCAGAACTAGTACTTTGTGTTCGATCCAACTTTATTTTTTAACAAATAGAATGTCCCACCTAGGTTCATTGTTTTTCAAACTTCTGCAGCTTCAACAGTCCAATAACAATTACTTTCTGTACAAATTTAAGGATATTTTTTTAATGTTAAACTTCACAATGGGCTTAAAGGGTTAGAGATTGGTGGAATGAAGGGTCGACCGTTTTATTACAAATAGGTAAACAAACTTAACAAAGCAAAATAAAGACTTGAGCTTATCGTAAAACTCTATTCGCATGAAACTCTACGATATTGATTGAGTCTAAAGCAGTGGTGTCCAAAAAAGAGAATATGTGTATTCTATAAATCAGTGGTGTCCAAACTCACACCAAAAATTAGTTTGTTTTATGTTTGAATCGCACGCATTTTATTTTTTCAGTGTAAAGCAGTAAAACGTCACTTTGCTTTCGTGCTTCGATGCTTCGCACACAAGCAAACGCTTTCATTGTGTGAGTTTGGACACCACTGATTTATAGAATACACATATTCTCTCTCTCTATATATGTTTCACTGCGACGCCGGCAGAATTTGGCTTACCAACCACGCGTGGCTGACTTTTCAAATTTTGGACATCGCTGGTCTAAAGCAAAAAGCTCAGCTCGAAGTTGAAACGAGATTTCGCTCAATGCAACGTGGCAGTGGTCTTAGATCATACGATTATCCAGTTATGATCTGGCGCCACCCACTATCGACTATGTCTGGGCTAAATATCAGAAAGAGACAGCCACAAGGTGAAACCTTGAGTCTCTCTCTATGAAAGGAAAGCTCTTCGCCTTCATGGGTTAAATATACCCAGCATCAACTCGGAGGTTTCATTGCTTGAGAGTAACCACATCCAATCTTTGTCAAATTAAATACTAGCTGATCACTCCCCCCAAATTTTATTACATTTTTTCTTACCGGTACGTCTAAGGTTTATCCTCTAAAAGTTTTAGAAATATAAAGTTACAGAAATTTATTATTTAATAGTGCCTGTGCATGTGGAAAACCCCAAAACTGGTCACGGTGTCTATCTTTCGCTATCAGACTCAAACCAAAACCTGGCTCTCCTTCGAGGGAAAATCACTGGGAACGTATGGGCCGCACCCCAGCGCAAGGGCTGGGAGAGCAGCCGAGTCGGATGACTTCCGATCAAGATCGACCTGTCTGCAAGAAGCTTAGGAAGAAAATTATGGCGGCTTAAGATAGCGACATATGTCCGGATCGGTTGACGAGTTCATCTAAATAATATACCTATGGCCAAATGATAGTGGAATGCGACCTTTTTGACCTGTTTATTCTAATTCTAACTTTACCCCAAACAAGTGGTTCACGTACCACGCGAATCGCCATATAATTGATATGCTCGATCGCCCAGTGTAACGCACCCAGAAAAGCTCTGCCAATGCATTTGGTTTCTTGGCGTTTGCATATCAGCTGTTCCGAATTTAAGTTCAATGCCAAGAAGATCATCACGGCCAGCCTCGTAATTAAGATAGCTTTGATGTTTCCCTATTACTTTTATTCGGCCATTGCTTCTCAAACTGTATTGCTGACATTGGTTCTGCTGCTTTGATCTAATGAACTGTAATATGTCGCTTGTCGTCATAGAGAATTTTTCGGTCAGCCTAAAAGCAGGCAATTGATATCGCACCATCAGTTCTAGCTTTAGCAGTCGATAATCAGCTATGAGGAATTGTTAAAATAAAAATATTAAATTCCTGCGTAGGCAACAGGCGTTAAGATTAGTTAACATTTTCGGTTGGAAATGTGACTATATATTTTTATTGGTAGTACTATCGATTCTTCATTTATTCGATCCATTCGATAAGGCCCGACTCGATTACCAATCGACCAATACATCCCTACTGCCACGTATTTCCGACCCAACTGCACACGACTTCCTCAAGCCACGTTCTCTTTCGAAAAAAACTCTAGAGACAAGCAGAGGTGTCAGCGGAAAAATTTTAAAAAATATCAAGGTTTAACCTAACCTATGTGTTCTCAACAAAGCCTTCAACAATTTTCACTAGTCAGCTACTTGCAAAGAAGCTGCAATTAATAATTGTTGAAGCTGCCTAAGCGCAATAAACCAATTTTATTTTTTTAGACCAATTTATGTTGTTATTTCTCCGGCTTTAATCAGCTATTCATTGGTGACAGTTCTCGCGTGCCTTGGCGAATTGTGTGAACTAATTAATATTTTTGCTGCAGATGATCCAACCCAACTACGTCGGAAAGTTTCCGAATCCCTTGGCTGAGCCTCTGGATTCCGCTGCCTCAAGCAGGCAACCATAATCTGAGTGCCAGTCCGCTTATGGTAATTATGTGGTCATCCATCCAACAGCACTAACTAATTACCCCATTCGTGGCGACTTCCAATTTCAAAACCTAAAGGTCTGGCTCTTTGCCCCAGATTGATGGCTGCCGTGCTCTAGCTCCCTCACCTAACCTTGAATAAAGAGCAGCTAGTTTCGCCGACCCTCATCAGCGTTCATCTGGCAAACACCAGCGTTGGACAGTATGCCCACCAAAACCGTGAATGGCCAGCTCCCGCTACGTAATCTAAACCAACGATCTATCAGTGCAGTGCAGTGAACCTCTCGTGTTTCTCCCTAAGGCCCAGTGCACAACCTGGGACCAGTAATCGGTTAATTTGTAAAATCAGAGCCTCCCAATGTCATAGTGAGAGAATAGTGAAAGTCAAGCCAACCCACCCGACAATATCTCGTATGTATCCGGACCTACGAGAATTACGATAGTTTCTCTTATAATCGAAATCCGTTTTTCTTAAGAGATGCGGGTTTCAATCGGATAAGCTATTTTTTCACTATTTGTGACAGCAGCAAAGAAGAGATACAAAGGAAAAAGAAAAATGTACAGAAAGTTAGAGGCAAAACACTCGACTTTACCTAAAAGTATGCAAAAAAACGATGCACTCGTCTTTACCTAAAAACAAGAAAATGATTTCCTAAATTTTAGGAAAGATGCTTGCAGTAACGAGCTTCGCTTTTGACAAAAAAACGTATTTGTAAAAATATGGGAAAAATATAGAAAATTTTAAAAACAACAAAACTTAAAAACAAAAAAAAAAAAAAAAAAAAGTCAAAATAATTTTAATTTCAATGCCTTGAATAGGATTCGAACCCACGACCTCGCGGCTGCACGACAAATGTCTTGCCATTCTACCACCGGTCTTGATTGCATTCTTTACTGTCATTTCGCCACCGTCTCGCGCGACACTGTTTTATCGGTGAGCGTTAAGATGCCGTCGTTCGTGTTACAGTGCCCGAGGTCCTGAGTTCGAGTCCCAGTAAGGGTAAGAAAAAAAAGAAATAATAATAAAAAAAAAATTGTATTTAAAAAATTATCACAGCAAAAGTATGAGGGGAAAAGGAGGTGGTGTTGGGCGGCTTGGTTGGGGGGTGTGGGGGGAGCAGCAGATACTTTTTTTAAACTTTCGCGAAACTAAACGTTTGCAACCCGTTTTCGGATCCGTTCTCGACACTTTCTCGATAGCGAAAACGTATTGGAAACGGATTAGTTTTCGATCCGTTTTCGCTATCGAGAAAGTGTCGAGAACGGATCCGAAAACGGATATCGAGAACTTATGCTTTGCTGCCACAAACTGAGCGACAGGTAATACTTTTTCGGACCGAGAACGGAACACATTCTCGATAGTTTTGTGAGAGAAACCTTCGAGAAAATGTCGAAAACGGATCCATTCTCGATACCGGTTGTCGGGTGGGAAGTGAAATTAAAAGAAAAATAGCTAAAGTAATGTACAAGTTTTATATCCACATCTTTAAACAAAATTAATTTTTGATTGTGGCCCCATTGGCCAAATGCTCTGTCAGAGCCAGTGATCGGTCCCTTAGCATTCTTTTTTTTGCTTACACATTTCTCTTGGCTAAATGTTCTTTAGTGTGGCTGCTGCGATCTCTTAAAACAAAACGAAACCGAAATGCAAATCCGGGAATCAAGCTAAAGACAATCATATCCAAAACCAATTTACAACTCAACAGCTGTTTACCTGGAGAAAGGCCTTTCCCCCGCTGGATCATCAAGCCGTAAGTGTCTGCCCTTCAGGCCATAATTCATATTGGTTTATTTTGAAAGAGTGCGCGCGGTTCATTCATACGCTCTTACTCAAAAAGGTTGATTTGTTTTGGAAGTTTTGTGCTGGTAACCTAACTCTGAAATAAAAACAATAACATAAGAGAAATAAGCACGCACAACTAAACGATTAAACAAACCACCAGCCTAAAGAGAAACCGCAAAACGTGTCCCACGTGTCCCCTCAAATTCATGAGTAAAGCTTGCATGTTCTCTTAAGCCTTCTATTTGTGCACACATATCATGTATTTCATGAGCGCCGGCATGGACCGCCGTTAAATCGCTGCTGATCAACCCGAGCAAAACAAAACAAAAAAGTCCAACGGAAGATCTTTGCTGGCAGCGATGCTCCCACTTTTGGTCTTGTAACCAAAAACTGACCTAGCCCAACTCAGCTGTTGAGCTGCAGACAGTGGTACCTCGTGGAGGATGACCAAACAATTATTGCAATGCAATTGTGGAGTACGTGCATGTTCATATTAAATTTATATTGATTTTATCTTTTGCATTTACCTACACCTACTTACATACATATTCAATGGCGAACTGTCATTTATAAATAATTTACATTAAATTTACAGCTTTTATTTTCATTTATATTTCACTTGCGCTAAACTTAACAAAATGTTCTTCAAGAATTTCTTAGGAGAATTAGTATTGAAAACTTATAACTAATAAAATATTAAACCTGAAGTTTAGATCCTAGATCCAGAGAGCTGATATCGACATAATGCTTAGACTAATTTGATACCCCCTAACTGATCATTGCTTAAGTTCTTTTTGCTTAATTTCTAATATTAGTTTCTTATATTGTTATGCTGCCACTATTCAAAAATGAAGTCCACGATTAAAATTATAATGAAGTTTGAAATGTGCTGCTAGTGCGTTATTATTGATCGGAGCCATGCCAAACTTGATTGAGTTAGAGTAGCCTTAGTCTCTTTCTCAGGGATCCTTTTTCTTTATACCTTGTTTATCGGCGTTTAAGGACCATGGTAGGGTGGGCGTTAATGCAGCTATATGCTGCCAAAAAGAGAAAGAGACTTCGATGATGCTAAACTTCCTTGACCCCTTCTAAATTTCAATTATTTTTGCTGTACCTATTTCCTATCCCCAAATCCAAGATACCCCTTTTTCCTTTCCCTATGTACGCGATTTTCTTTGATGTAATTATTTGGCATCTGAGTACCCTAATGTGGCGAGGTAATTCCCCAGAACCCATCCCATCCGACCAGAGAAATGCCGGTAGCAAGCGCGTACGCCGCCAACATTAGTTTCCATCTGCTCCCCAAAATCATGCACGTTATATGTTACAGAACCAGACATAAAAGGAGTTTGAAAATAATTTTGTATGAAAACATGTGTATGCTTATAACCAGGGACTGTAATCATTATAAGTTTTATACTAAAAATTATAAAATAATGATTAATATTAGTTTTTATTGATTTACTCACAAAATAATGATTAATTTTGAGTTTTACTTTACAACTCAACCAATAATCATTATTTTTGAGCAAAAAAATAAAACTCATGACATAATGATTATTCTTTAAGTTTTATTTTTTGCTCAAAAATAAAACTCAAATTGTTATTGCGCGCTTTTCTTAGGGAGTAAGTGAAAATTTTTTGTATATTCCTAATCAGTAACCCAAGACCAACCAATAAAATACATTTTTGAAAAAAAAAATTCTTCAAAAAATTATTTTTTGAAGAAAATATTTTGTTATTTTATTTTTATTCAATAATAATTTTATTTATTTCATATTTAATTTTACAAAAAGTAGCTTCTGCAATGACTCTGAAGAGAGGTTGCACCTTAAATCTGATAGCACCAATCTGAGTGCAGAAAACGCCCTTTCGACACTGACTTCTGTTGCAGGAGCGGAATGCACTACTTTGGCCAGCTCATATAGATTGGGATATTGAAACTTTTTGTTTTCCCAATACTGCATAATATTCCAATTTACATCGATTGGATTCGGGCTATAATTATCAATTTCCAGATAAGCTTTTTGCAATTTCTTATCAGTAATTTCATCTTCCTCTTCGTCCCCTGAAACTACCTCAATAGAATTGAGATATTCATTTAAGAGAGAGCAGGTATTTGATTCCTTGAACAGTTCTGTACTCTCAGCCTGCGAGTTGCCAATGCATGGGACTGGTACGTGGTTTATCTAAATAAATAATATAAATTAAAAATGTAGGTACACACTATACGATAGAAATTAAATATTTACTTACGTTATGGTCCATATTTTATATTCTTAGCATAAGTTTTTTAAGTTGAGTCCTAGCGAGCATAAGTGTTAATGGAGTATGCAGCAGTACTCTTCTTATCCTTGGATCCAAATAGATGCTGCAGACGACCACATAATTTTCCATTAAGCCCTTCTCTCTGTTTTGGATGCACTGGTGTAATATTGGACTGTGTAAATATTTTGTTGCACTAACTGCAAGTTTCAGCTCCAACCACAGCTTGTAAAAATCACCCATGTACAATTGGGTGCTCTGCAATTTCAGCGTGGCGGAGTATACTGGTTCCAATGTGCTCACGAGTGTTTTTATTTCATCCCATTCACATAAAGTCATCTTGATTGGACTATTAACGTGCTCTTCACAAAAACTTTAACAATGTACTTAGCATTGTAAATGTAGAGTTCCAGCGAGTAGCAACATCCAACTCTGGTCTTGGCAATGACTTAGCCATAATTAAAGACCTTTGTAATTCAAAATAAATTATTTGAAATAAAAAAAATGTCTTTAAAAACGCCCCTGTATGAAGGAGTTCTCAACATCTTTACAATTTTCCGTGCTTTCTCAATAAAGTCAAGGGAATCCACGTGTTTATAAAAATCCTTTACAGCAAGCTGGAGGGTATGTGCTGCACATTTTATGGAGGATATTGAAAATATCTTAACATCCTTGAGCAGTGCCTCATCATCTAAGTTCTCATCTGCGTTATCAGACCCGTCAGTGACATCTACTGATTCCGAGCAATCACTTAGTAGCTCGACTGCTTTAAGCATGTTACGCCCATTGTCAGTTGTGATGGCGTAAATTTGTTCTTTTTTTATATTGAAATCACTCAAACCCAGCTAGACGTGATCAATTTTAAATCAAAAATGTATTTTATTGGTTGGTCTTGGGTTACTGATTAGGAATATACAAAAATTTTTCACTTACTCCCTAAGAAAAGCGCGCAATAACAATTTGAGTTTTATTTTTGAGCAAAAAATAAAACTTAAAGAATAATCATTATGTCATGAGTTTTATTTTTTTGCTCAAAAATAATGATTATTGGTTGAGTTGTAAAGTAAAACTCAAAATTAATCATTATTTTGTGAGTAAAACAATAAATCCTGAAAAATCCTTAATCATGGTGAAAATGGATAAAGGATCCTTAAACAAGAATTTTGGTATATCTCTCGCTGTCTTAAAGTTGCTACAAGTGAATGATTTTTTGATTTAAAAAAAAACCCATAATCATTATTTGCAGTCCCTGCTTATAACTTCTCTTAACTCCCACCCCAACAGTTCATCCTCTTCGTCATCCTTGAGCTCAACGGTCACGAAGTAAGAACGGTTTAAAAGTTGGTAAGAAAGTGTCCCATATTATTATTTATTTTGAATTTGCATACATATGAGAATTATGAAAACAAAGAATTTAATTGAATCGTCGACCCCTTTAATTTTGAACTCCGCCCATATTCTATATCAATTAGTCAATTTTCTTATATTTCAAAACCCCAATTTTGAATGATATTTATATGAAACCTGATTTATAAGAAATCAAATTTAATATTTTTCTTGAATAATGTTCTAAAAACATTTTTGTTGTTCGTCCTGAGAAAGGCATGAAGAAGTCAAGCGGCTCGTAAACCCGTGTTGAGCTTGTTTAAGGATCCGTACATTATTTCTTGTACGGCATCGGCAAGGTCAGAGTTCCCACCACTTCCTCGGGAGCTTTAAATATTCACCTCCTTAGTTTTTTTTTGTATATTTTATTGAGTGGTGGTATGTAAACCGTGCACTTAAAATATTATGGGAATATGTGCGTATGGCATTATGGAAAGTAGAAAAGAACCCCGACAATCCGGCGAGCTAGCAAGAGCATAGCTAGAGCTGCATCCTACATCGATGTGTTAAAACAAATGAAAAACCAGCACATTACACGTTACATGTGTAGGCTGTCTGTACATTTATTAATATGCTGTCGTTTGGCCAGCCAGCATAGAACTGACTCTCCATTCTCACAATTGCGTTGAGCTTGGCTCGTTACACATACATACTTAAGTTTACATTTACAATCAAAGGCGCGTGGCGTTGCCAGCTAGTTAGGATAACATATTGCACGTTGTATGACTTAGTAACTACTTACGAACTACGTATATACTCATTACATACTACAACTCGGCCGTCCTGACAACAAGGATCACCTGATACTTTCGACTTTATGTTTTTCTTTCTTCCAGCTTCTTAAGTTATATGTATGCTTCCTGGAATTTCCACCTAAATCAGCATTGCTTCTTGTTTCATTTTCATCTGTATCGTTTATATTTTTGTTTATATCAGTATCGTTTACATCTTCATCCCTAACTGTAACTTTTCCGTTTTCATCTACAACTGTATCTTTTTGTAACAACCCACCCGACAACCGGTATCGAGAACGGATCCGTTTTCGACATTTTCTCGATTGTTTCTCTCTAACTATTTTTTTAATTTAAATTATTTTTTATTTTCGGATTCCGTTCCTCGACATTTTCTCGATAGCGAAAACGGATCGAAAACTAATCCGTTTCCAATACGTTTTCGCTATCGAGAAAGTGTCGAGAACGGATCCGAAAAACGTGTTGACCTTTCGCGAAAGTTGAAAAAAAGTCGCTTCTGCTCCCCAACACACACCCCCCCAAAACCAAGCCGCCCACCACCCCTCCTCTTCCCCTCATAGTACTTTTGCTGTTGATAAATTTTTAAATACAAATTTTTTTTTATTATTATTTCTTTTTTACTTACCCTTACTGGGACTCGAACTCAGGACCTCGGGCACTGTAACGAACGACGACATCTTAACGCTCACCGATACAAAAGTGTCGCGCGAGACGGTGGCGAAATGACGGTAAAGAATGCAATCAAGACCGGTGGTAGAATGGCAAGACATTTTACCCGCGAGGTCGTGGTTCGAATCTATTCAAGGCATTGAAATTAAAATTATTTTGACTTTTTTTTCTTTTTTTTTTGTTTTGTTTTTTAGTTTTGTTGTTTTTAAAATTTTCTATATTTTCCCATATTTTTACAATGTTCTGTCGTTTTTGTCAAACGTGAAGCTCGTTCTGCAAGCATCTTTCTAAAATTTAGGAAATTATTTTCTTGTTTTTATGTAAAGACGAGTGCATCGTTTTTTTGTATTTTTTGTGTAAAGACGAGTGTTTTGATTATAAGAGAAACTATTGTAATTCTCGTATGTCGGATACATACGAGAAATTGTCGGGTGGGAAATCAAAATCTTGACTTTCTTCTGTTTCTTCTGTTCCTAAATCCTTAAAAGTGTCTTCGTTTTCGCTGTTTACTTCGTTATAAAGACTCTTGCCCTGAAACCAAAATTTAATATTTTGTGAGGCCCAGATACCTTTGTAAGGGACTTGTGTCTGTTGAAAACCCTCCACGAACTAAGACGTACCTGTCGTTTTCTAACACTTTCATAATTCGGTATGGTCCTTTGTATTTCGGAATCAATTTTCGTGCAGCTCCTAAATTGCTATCGAAATTTTTTTATAACCACATAATCTCCACTTTTGTACTTTACCGTTTTCTTCCTCTTTGAATTAACGTACTTCTCGTTATACTCCTGCGCTCTTGTTTGATTTTTCTGTGCATTCTCTCTAATTTCTTGCAAATCACGGCATTCATCCTGAATTTCATAGTTTCTCTGATATTGTCTACAATTTTCCCTTTTTGGTTTACTCCAAATAACATAACGCTCGGGTGTTCGTTGATCATTCTATGCTTTGTATTATTAAGCGTAAATTCAACTGACTCTATGACTGTATCCCATCTTAAGTTATTATCGGCATCGGTAAGTTTTGCTATCATCGGTCCTAAATTTCGATTCACCCTCTCGACCTGACCATTTGCTTGTGGTGAGCCGGTAGCTATTTTTATGTGTTGGACGTTATTGTCCTCGGTAAATTGTTTAAAATCATTCGAAGTAAAGCTTGATCCTCTGTCCGAGACTATATATTTTGGTCTGCTATAATAACGAAAATACTCTTGTAAAGCCACCATGACTTCTTTTGTTGCTGTAGTTTTGACGGGGTATAATTTCACAAATTTTGTTGCTGCATCTATCACTACCAGTAAATGTTTTTTGGCTGTAGTTTTATCTATTGGCCCGTAATGATCTATATGGATCATTTCAAAAGGCTTGTCTGATTTCGGAATATTGTGGAGGTATCCTTCTAGTTTTCCACTTTTTGTTGAAAAGGCTATACATTTCAAACAATTCCTAATATGCTCTTCTACTTTTGCCCTAATATTTGGGAACCAATAACTTTTACCTATCAATTCAATAACTTTGTTGATGCCCACATGGCCCATTTCATCGTGGTATTTATACAACACGTGTGATTCCATTGCCGCAGGAACATAAAACAGTAACTTTTTATTCTCCAACTTCTTAAAAGGACTCCATTCCTCATTTCATAAAATTTGTGCTCTTTGTCCTGTAATTCTTTTTTTCAACAATATTATTTTCGGATCCTTATTTTGGCATATCACTAAATTTTCCTCAAATGTGTTCGTCTCGACTACCATAATACTCAAACTTCTACTTAACGCATCAACATGCTGCATACGCTTTCCTGCCCTATGTTCTACTACATAATCAAAATTTTTGCATTTCGAGGGCCCATCGAGCAATTCTTGGGTTTTAATTCATGCTTGTTCAATGTCATAGTCAAAGAATTGCAATTCGTAACGATTTTAAATTGTCTGCCATGTAAATATACACGAAATCGTCTCAACGCATAAATTATCGCTAGTGTCTCCAATTCATAGCTTGAAATTTCGCTTCTGCTTCTGTAGTTCTTTTTGAGAAATAAAACACTGGATGCCATTTTTTTGTCTTCCTTCTTTTGAACTAAGACTGCTCGAAACCTAACGCACTAGCATCACAATGCAGTTCTGTCTCAGCTGTCGAATCAAATAATGCTAAGACAGGTGACTCTAAAAGTTTTCGTTTCAATGTTTCAAATGACTGTAATTCATTTTCTCCGAAATTAAATTTTCTGTCTTTTTTAGTCAAATCGTACAATGCTTCGCAATTATCGAAAAGTCTTTGATGAAACGTCTAAAATATGAGCATAACCCCAAAAAAACTCTGAACTGAATGAACTTTGTTTGGTATCGGAAAATTTTGTATTGCTTCCAATCCTTTCTCATCTGCGCGAATACCAGCCTCATCTATGTTGTATCCCAAATACTTTATGCTATTTTTCATGATCTCACATTTATCCAATCTCAACTCTAACTTATTTTCCACAATTTTTCTCATTACTTCCTCCAAAATACTTAAATGGTGTGCTTCATTATCGGTAGCAATCATAATGTCATCTAAGTATATGATAACCTTCCCTTGTTTCACTAAATCTGCAAAAATTTTGTTAATGAACATTTGAAAAACATGAGCATTTTTCAACCCAAAAGGTTTGTAAACCATTTTTTGTTATGTAATCTCTCAAGTAAATCGTCGATTAAAGGAATCGGATAATAATGTTTTGCTGTATTCTTATTTAGCTTCCTGAAATCAATACATAATCTTAACTCACCCGTCTTTTTTCCGAACTAAAACAATACGCGAAGTGAATTCATCGCTCACTCTGATAATACCCTTCTCTAATAACTCATCTAAAATTTTCTGAACTTGCTTTTCGCTATAAGACAGTCTTCGCGGTGGACAGTAGAATGGTTTTTCATTTTCCAACACGAGTTTCATCTCGTATTTTACCTTCGGCTCGTTGGGGCGTTTCATATTCACATACAATTTTTCAAAAATCTCTAAACACTTTTGTTTGACTTCTCTGTTAACATTTCCACCAATCTGTAAATCTAGCTCTGGACGATTTGGGCTAATATCGATAAACATAATTTGACTCTCAAAATTTTCTGACTGGTTATTCTCATAATTTTCTTCACTTTTTACTTCAATTTGATTTTCTTTCGGTTTGTCGCTTTTCTCTGTTAAACTATTCGTATTCATCACTGGATCTAAGTTTCCCCATATTATTTTACTATTAGTTTTTGAAAGGAAATCTCTTCCTAAAATGCAGGGATATCCCATTGACTCATTCTTGACCACCATCAAATCGATCTCAACATTGTTAGGATTTTGGGTATTTGTAACATAACATAATAATTTTCCTTTTATTTCAACTTCTGTCTTATTCAGACCATAATATTTCACATTATTTAATTCAATTAATTCCGCATCTGCTGGAATCTATTTTTTGTGTACCAAACTGATGGGGCTTCCAGAGTCTATGAGGCATTCTGCTGAAAATTTTTTATCAGTATTATTTTTTAAATCAAACTTAAAATATCTTACATAATTGTTGTCAGCTGGTTTCTCATCCTTACTCGTCTTCTCCGACTTCTTGTTCTGCCAACATTGAGCTACTGCATGCTTGTCACTGCCGCAACCGTAGCAGGTGCCCGGTTGGCGTCTCGGCTTCGTGCAGTCAGCCGTATAGTGCCCACTATTACAATTGTAGCAGCGAACCGACACTTTACCTGCCACAGCCGATCTCGGCCTCTCCATTGACTGCACCAACTGTTCTCTC
The DNA here is from genome assembly GCA_018904265.1 of Lordiphosa collinella. NCBI lineage: Eukaryota > Metazoa > Arthropoda > Insecta > Diptera > Drosophilidae > Lordiphosa > Lordiphosa collinella. Next base: position 64,779 of record JAEIFV010000897.1, read on the forward strand.
CCTGAGTAGCGCTGCATCAGGGCCTGAAGTCGGATCTGCTTGTCTGGAATTCCATCAATTATTTGCTCGATCAACTCTTCCTCGTCCAGGTCCAGACCAGTACACAACGATAGCTTCTCATCATAATATTCAGCGAAATCTTCTTTGGGCATCCACTGCCGAGCTGTAAATTTTTTGCGCATCTCCAACTTGCTTCCTTTTACTCCAAACGCCAATATAAATCCGTGCATGAGCTCAAAGGCGCGTGGCGTTGCCAGCTAGTTAGGATAACATATTGCACGTTGTATGACTTAGTAACTACTTACGAACTACTTACATACTACACATGTATTGGCCAAGACTCAAAAATATAAACTTCCCTTCTATTTAAGAGTAAAAGAGCAATTTTGGTTTTACTTTACTTATACTAACATGTTTTACTTTACAATTTTGGTTTTACTTTACTTTACACGTCTTACTTTACAATTTTGGTTTTACTTTACAATTTAGAAGATAAAGATGTACCACAATTTATTCTCGTTTTAGTGCGTGCTCCTCGCTTGCCGTTGAGCAATGTGTTCCTCAATTCGTTCAGTGATAATTCCTCCGCTTCATGTCATTTCGCCCGCATAAATCGGCCACAGCTCGCTCAAGATGCGGAACAGACTTAGCTTGCCACATCCGTAGGGTCCTGTTATCAACAGGTCAGGCTGGGCACAACGATATCACAGTTGGGTGTTACGACGGGTACTGCTCGCAGACTGATTGACATATTGGCGGGGTCGTCACGGAACCAAAGCTTTTTGCTGACCAGACGGTTGTATCCCTGCCGCTGCTGTTGCATCTCCACCTAAAGCAATCAACTAAGTAGTCTTTGATCTGTGACCGTGAAGAGAGCGCCCAACTCACCTTGTGTCCACCATAGAAGGCGATCTTCGGATACAAGTTGTCCGAATTTTGCAAGCTAAATAGCGAACGGATGTGGTAAGTCAGAGGAATTACAAAGTCGCGCGTTTGCATGATGACGCAATGGAAGATTCATATAGCGAGATTTCTTCATACCTGAGGTCTGCGTTTTCGATACGTCCATCCAAATTGGAGTAGTTTTTGTTCTTGAAGTACAGGCACCAGGCGAGTTCTGCCGATTGAAGTGAATAAGTAATGAAGCTTATGCATTTGCTGTAGTCAGCGCGCCAGCGCAATTTAAAAACAAGACAATTTACAACAGCATATTATTTGCCCGTGCAGACGAGCTGGATTATGGTTAACATTGAGACGATTGAGAATTTATGCCTCGGCTATTTGCCCGTGCATTCGCGACGGGGCTTTTGGCGTGGACTCCGTCTTCTTGCAATCCTAGAAATATATAAAAAGCTATATTAAGGAATTATTAATTCAGACAGCCACGGCTTACTATTTGCCGGTGCAGACACGGCGGCGCTTGTGGCGTTGGCTCTTTGTCACTTTGCAAGCCTAGAAATATATATGAAAATCATTAATGATTTATATATACACACTTTACACAGCCACTCACTATCCTCCGATACCCGTTCTTTTTTCGGGACTCATCCTGGCCCATGCCCTTGCCGCCTTTCTGATTAGCTCTTTCGGCTTTAAGCCGCAGTGTTTCCGCCTAAATGATCTTATAAAGTTAAGATACCCATTGTTGGTAACGGGGCCGGGTTTGCTGCAGCGCACCCGTTTGCCGCATTTGCGCTTCCGTTTCGGTGCGCATGCGCGCTTCTTTGGCTTGGGTTTGCGACAGGATCGCTTTCGCTTAGGGGCACACTTTGGCTTTGCGGGCTTCTGGGCAGGACATGCCGCCGGTGGATCGGGTGGAGTTGGGTTGGAATCCAAGTCATCATAGGTATGATGATGAAAGCTTGCTGCTAGGGAAAGCGCTCCCTATCGTTGGCGCTAAGTTGCTGTTTCCAACACCTTATCGCCTCCGAGGTACATCTAACTGAGCCTATGTTTCCGTAGCGCTTACGAAACTCGTTCATAAAAAGCATGAAACCATCATCCTGTAATTTTTCCATTTTGCAGTGATTAAGCTGGAAATAAAAGCACGTTATCGGTTATCGGTTCCACTGACACGCCGAAAAGGTCGGACACAGAAAGCTCCGACAAAATTGGACATTTGATAATTTGCGAAATTGCATAATCTTGTAAGCGCAGAAAGAACCAAGAGCAGTCAAAACTGAAAGAATGTCGGTCCCAAGCCCGACATTCGTGCGACTTCTAATCTGCACAGAAAGAACCATTGCGAACCATAAATAGATTCGCTTCGCAGTAAACAAGGCATGGACGAAGTACCTACTATCCACGAGCATAGACCAGCGGTTGTGGTATACTTATCGGACCAAAGAAGATTGTGGTTGTGATTCCTTGAACTTACCGAGAATATTTGAAATAAAAGTAGTTCAAGGGTTGCAAAGATTGTAATCTGAAAAAAAAACGTAAAAACGGGTTTTATAGATTCGCTTCGCAGTAAACAAGGCAAGGACGAAGTACCTACTATCCACGAGTATAGACCAGCTGCCGAGATCTTGAGCGCTTGTGGTAGGTAATCGGACCATACAAGAATGTGGTTGTGGTTTCTCGAACTTGCCAATTTGGTTAAAGGTTGATATCTGAAAAAAAAAAAAATAATATTAGGCTTTGGCACTGAGAACTGCAATACGACGCAGAAGCAAAACAGGTTTACAAACGGAAGAAACGCCAGGACAAGGGGGCGTGGCTGGGTTGTCAGCAGGGCAAACGCCTAAAGTGGTTTCTAGGTTTGTTGCACTTACCTCAGAAGGGTTACTATGATTGAAATTTTTTAAAAATGTTTAATGTAGACCTTTCGTAAAAATTTATTTGAAAACGTAGAAGCCTTAGAGCCAAACGACTAAAAATGTTTTGAAAACTGTCAGTCTTTAGACAGTCTTTAGAAAAATTAGGTGTACAAACGAAATGCGGAAGACTTTGGGAGAAAAGCGGCAATACCTGTGATATACATACCGGGCTAAAGAATGTAGATTTACGTTTTCTTGAACTTACCCCGAATTGTTAAAAGTAAAAAACTACGTTAAAAATTCACTTAAGAAAAAGAGACTTGTTTACTGTTTCACAATTTTTACTAGAATGAAATGCTAGAGGCGAGAGTTGAACTATACAATGTGGGGATGGAAATCAAAAGGTTTACTATGATTGAAATTTTTTAAAACGTTTAATATTGACCTTTCGTAAAATTTGTATGAAAACATAGAAGCCTTAGCTAAACGGCTAAGAAAAATGTATTGAAAAAATTTAACAGTCTTTCAATACGACGCAGAAGAAAGCACAGGTCAAAGCGTCAATGGATTACCAAACTTAGAAGGGACGACGATGACCAGAGAGCGTTTTTAGCAGCGGCAGAGATCTTAGGCGGCTGTGATATACATACCGGGCTAAAGAATGTGGATTTACGTTTTCTTGAACTTACCCCGAATTGTTAAAAGTAAAAAACTACGTTAAAAATTCACTTAAGAAAAAGAGACTTGTTTACTGTTTCACAATTTTTACTAGAATGAAATGCTAGAGGCGAGAGTTGAACTTTACAATGTGGGGATGGAAATCAAAAGGTTTACTATGATTGAAATTTTTTAAAACGTTTAATATTGACCTTTCGTAAAAATTTGTATGAAAACATAGAAGCCTTAGCTAAACGGCTAAGAAAAATGTATTGAAAAATTTGACAACAGTCTTTCAATACGACGCAGAAGAAAACACAGGTCTAAAAAGCGTCAATGGATTACCAAACTTAGAAGGGACGACGATGACCAGAGAGCGTTTTTAGCAGCGGCAGAGATCTTAGGCGGCTGTGATATACATACCGGGCTAAAGAATGTGGATTTACGTTTTCTTGAACTTACCCCGAATTGTTAAAAGTAAAAAACTACGTTAAAAATTCACTTAAGAAAAAGAGACTTGTTTACCGTTTCACAATTTTTACTAGAATGAAATGCTAGAGGCGAGAGCTAAACTTTACAATGTGGGGATGGTAATCAAAAGGTTTACTATGATTGAAATTTTTTAAAACGTTTAATATTGACCTTTCGTAAAAATTTGTATGAAAACATAGACAACAGTCTTTCAATACGACGCAGAATAAAACACAGGTCTAGAAAGCGTCAATGGATTACCAAACTTAGAAGGGACCACGATCACCAGAGAGTGTTTTTACCGGCAGAGGGGGTTTTTTTGGGGGTAGAAAAAAAGGCGGGGGGAATAAGGATGGGTTTTTACTTTTCCTTAATTTTTAAAGTTAAAAAAAAAAAAAAAAAATTTATTATAAAAATAAAAAAATTTGATTTTTTTATTTTTTTATAATTTAAAGAAAATTGATTTGTTCGCAGCAGAACGCTATCTAATTTGCCATAATTAATTTCATACTCAATCATATTGTCATAACGTAAAATCACATTGAATTTTGTTAACTTGAAGTAAATATTTGCATTGTTAATCACGAGTAACGATCATCACTAATCTCTGTTAACTAGCGATATATTGTAACGATCAAGGTGTCATCACTGACACCCACACACTCCGCAACTTGATCCGCCAATTAAAGCACACATAATTTTGATCGGCCTCTTTTATTTAAAAACTATTAATTAAATAGGCAAAGGGGATATAAAATAATATCTCCTCGAAACATTGGTGACCCCGACGTGATATTGGATCAAGTTGCAAATCGGTTTCGTTTAATTGTTGCAAAATAAACAACAATATTCGCTGTCTTGGCGCTGCAGCCAGACACACACACACACACACAAGCGTGCTAAGTGCGGTTTTCGGTGTTGCAGAATTAACACAAATCGATGTGTATTCTCGCCTAGCGTTATTATATTTCGGACAATATATATAACCAAGCTGTTTTAGCACAATTCGGTGCCAAAAACACATATCTCGGTACATCGAAGTCCCATTAGCATACGCGCATACACACACATACATTCAAACATTCGAAGTGCAGTTCAGTGCAGTGTACAAGTAAACATACATACGTGCATTGGCGGTGCAACGGTAATCCGTGTCTCGCGTTTGCCCAGTTGTTCTAACTTTGACTTTGTGCGATTTCAAGGGCATTTCGTTCGCTGACCTACCGCAATAGTCAAATTCGTCGCGCCAAATTTTCTGTCGTACAGTGAGCACTCATCATAATGCCTGATCCACCCACCACGGCCAAAGGCGAGCTACCCCCCAGTGAGATCGACTTTTTTCGAGCTAAAGCTGCATCGGTCAAACGCCAGATGTCAGCCACCACCAGATTCATTAAAACCGAATTGGAAAGCTTTGATGAGTCTGATCTGCTGGTTCGCCTTAAAGTGATCGAAAAAATGAATTGCGAATTTGACGAATTTCAGTCTAGCCTTGAGAAACTCGATTTAGTGGAACTGGATGGCGACGCAAGATCAGACTTTTCTCAGCTCTATTGTGAGGCATGCTCAACCCTCTCTCGAAAATTGGATGCGCTTGGAAAATCTCGCGGTTCTTGTGTCAATTCAACAGTGATCTGTAATGATAATGGCCAATCTCATCACTTCAGTCACAACGCATCGCAGTCTCATGCCCGTAGATCGCGTTTGCCAGAGCTTCAATTGCCCAAGTTTAGCGGCTCTTACGAAGATTGGCCTGACTTCTACGCTATGTTCCGCACTGTGATCGACAATGAGGAGGATCTGAGTAAGCTTGAAAAATTCCAACATTTGCGCGCTTGCTTGGATGGTGCTGCGTTGGGCACAATCAAGGCACTGGAGCCTTCAGATGCCAACTACGAAAAGGCGTTAGAGTTACTTATCAATCGATTCGATAATAAATTGCTCCATTTCCAGGCACACGTGCGGGCTATATTTGCATTACCAGGTGTAGAGAAAGGATCAGCATATGGGTTACGCGAGTTGAGTGACGAAATCAATTCGCATCTGCGAGCGCTAAGCTCCATGTCAACACCAGAGGAGCTGTCTGACGGTCTACTCATTCACATCATCAGCCGCAAACTGGACCAAAATACTCAGGAGAGATGGGAAGAAGCCTTGCCTGCAAGCAAATTACCCAAGTGGAGGGATATGGCGTCTTTCCTAGACAAAAGATGTCGCATGCTGGAAAATTTGGAATGCGCTATGGTAAAGGCACCTAGCCAGCAGGTGGGAAAAGCTTTTTCAAAACCTAAAACTAACACCCTCATTGCATCTTCATCAAATCATAACACTCCATCATGCCCATTTTGCGATTCGAAGGAGCATTTTCTATCCAAATGTTCCCGGTTTTTGAATTTATCGCCTCACTCGCGCCACAAGGAAGCGAAACGCATGCACCTTTGCCTGAACTGCCTCCGCAAAGGTCATGGCCTACAGCAGTGCAGATCGGGGCATTGTAAACATTGCCAGTACAAGCATCACTCGTTGCTTCACATGGACTCAGGCAACACTACTCATGCTTCTCCGCCTGCACAACTTGCACCTGCCCCTCAGGTGCCTAGCTCATCAACTCTGATTTCGACCTCATTAAATGCTTCTCCTGACTCTCTGAACACTAAGCCCTCAGAATACGTGTTGCTCCCAACGGCCATAATATATGTCAAAGGACGCTCTGGTGGTTTTATTCCATGCCGCGCTTTATTGGACTCAGCCTCTCAGCTGAATTTTATCACTACACGCCTAGCTAACCAGTTGCAGCTAAAAATGCATAGGTCCAATATATGTATTTCGGGCATCGGTGAATCATCTCTATCATCTGACAAATCGGTTGAAATTTCTGCTCATTCGCATGACAACGGATGCAGCGCTTCATTTTCGGCTGTTGTGACGCACACCATAACAGACTATCAGCCTCATTACGACTTAAATGTTCAAGGATGGAGCATTCCGAAAAACGTTACTCTGGCTGATCCACTATTTTTCAAGTCTCAACGGATTGACATTCTGCTCGGTGCTGGTCTATTCTTTGACCTAATGTGTGTTGGTCAAATACGCATGGGCGACAACTTGCCATCTTTACAAAAGACCAGACTCGGCTGGATTGTATCTGGTGGCCTTTCTCATGGTTCACCTAAGCATTCTTCTCTAGCCGCACTTCTTAAAGAATCTCAGCTGCTCACGGTTGAGGAACCACTCGCAGATATCGTAAGGCGTTTTTGGGAAATCGACAATTGCTGTGGCTCTGAACCGTACACTTCCGATGAGGACGCTCTTTGTGAGCAGCTATTCCTTCAAAATTATACGCGTCTCGATTCTGGTCAGTACTCTGTTCGTCTTCCTGCCAAAACCAATTTTGATGCATTGGGGGATTCATATCAGAGAGCTTTACGGCGTTTTAGGTCTCTGGAAGCCAAACTATCAAAAAATCCTCAATTGAAGAAGCAGTACTCAGACTTTTTGAAGGAATATTTGGACTTAGGGCACATGTCCCTAGCATCCAAGCAGCAAGTCAAGCCGCAATTCTTTTTGCCACACCATTGTGTACAGAAGCCGGACAGCACCTCAACTAGGCTGCGTGTTGTTTATGACGGCTCAGCGGCATCTACTTCTGGCGTCTCTTTGAATGACTTATTGTTGGCTGGCCCATCTATCCAGCCGAAGATTTTTATCACGCTCATTCGATTTCGATTTTTTAAGGTTGCCATATGTGGAGACATCTGCAAAATGTATCGGTGCGTGCGTGTGACGCATCCAGACGAGTACCTGCAGTGCATTCTATGGCGCGAAAATCCAGAAGATGACATCGACATTTATACATTGGATACTGTCACTTATGGAACCAAGCCAGCTGCATTTTTGGCCATTCGCGCGATGCATCAGCTAGCTAATGACGAGGAGCATGCATTCCCATTGGCTGCCAAGGTTGTCCGCAGAGACTTTTACGTGGATGATCTTATTTCTGGAGGGGATAGTACCGAAGAGGCTGCTGAAATTCGGAAACAGGTCAAAGATATGCTGCTCAGAGGACATTTTCCTATTCGGAAGTGGTGCTCAAACGAACCTGCAGCTCTTGAGGGTGAATCTGAGTCTGATCGAGAGAAGTTGATTAAATTTCATGATGGATCGGATATCACTAAAGCTCTTGGTTTAGCTTGGGACCCTAAATCTGACCACTTGCTCTTCAACTTTTCGCAAATCGTATCAGAGAGCCGAGGAACCAAAAGAATCATTCTAGCAACTATCGCTAGATTTTACGACCCCCTAGGATTGATAGCGCCCCTCATCACAAGGCTGAAAATATTTCTTCAAACGCTATGGAAGGAGAAGCTGAACTGGGACGAGAGCCTACCACAGTCGTTGCAGTTCTCATGGGATGAACTCACTTCTCAGCTATCATTCGTTTGCAGCCTTAAATTCCCGAGATTCGTCATGATCCCAATGGCTACTTATGAGATCCACGCATTTTGCGACGCATCCATGAACGCGTATGGCGCTTGCGTGTATGTTCGCTCTGAAGTTCACGGGACAGTCACATCTCACTTACTTTGTGCAAAGTCCAGGGTAGCACCATTGAAAACGCTTACGATCCCAAAACTTGAACTTTCCGCTGCTCTTTTACTATCGGAGCTCATATCCAGCATTGCCAAGAACGTGCAATTCAGCTGCACATACCACTGTTGGTCCGACTCAACTATTGCACTTGCATGGATACGCCAAGCTCCATCTGATTTCAACGTTTTTGTCTCCAACAGGGTTTCCCAGATACAAGAGCGCACTAAGGAAATGACTTGGCATCACGTACCCTCCCAGATGAATCCAGCTGACATTTTATCACGCGGATGTACTCCTCTGGAGCTTCTGGATTCTCATCTCTGGCGTGAGGGACCCGATTTTCTAAAATCTGATCAATCAAAATGGCCGGAACCCGTCAACCATTCAGATGAGCTTCCTGAACGTCGGCACAAATCTTTGGTCGCCTGCTCTCATGAAGACCTATCATCCGGATGTAAATTTCTGAATTCCTTTGGAAAGCTTCAGCGCACATTCGCCTACGTTCATCGTTTCGTTATGCTGAAGGATAAGGAGTTGCCTCGTCAGAAGGGTCCTCTCACCGTGGAGGACATTAAAAACGGAACACTTCTCCTTATCAAAAACATCCAAATGGTGCATTTCTCTGCAGATTACAGGACACTAAGCTCAAGCAAGACACTCTCCAATAAGAGCGAGCTCCGATCGCTGCTTCCCATTCTGGATCCAAAGGGATTGATGCGTGTTGGTGGACGACTCCAAAACGCCGATCTGGATTTCGAGGCCAAGCATCCACTTTTGCTACCCAAACGCCATCCCGTCGCATTCGCAATCATCCTATTCTACCATGAAAGGTTTCTGCATGCTGGGTCGCAGAGTCTTCTTGCTGCGCTGCGCCAGAGATTTTGGCCCATCGGGGGACTCAAAGCTATTTCTAGCGTCATCAGCAAATGCATTCGCTGTTTTCGCCTGCGTCCAAAACTTCAAGAGCATGTCATGGCTCCTCTTCCTGCGGAACGAGTGCAGCCAAGCCCCACTTTTTATGTTACTGGAGTTGACTTTTGTGGGCCTTTCTATTTCAAGTCCGAGGTTCGAAATAGGCCACCTGCAAAATGCTACATTTCGATCTTCATTTGTTTTGCTACAAAGGCCACGCATCTTGAACTGGTTGAAGATTTGTCTACGCTGGCATTTATCGCTGCGCTCAAACGTTTCGTCAGCTTAAGGGGAAAGCCTCACACCATATGGTCGGACAATGCTACAAACTTCGTTGGAGCAAAAAATGAGCTTTCCGAACTAAGGCGTCTTTTCTTGAGCGACCCGCAACAAAGCCAGCTAACGGACGAGTGCATTGCACTTGGCATCAACTGGCGTCACATCCCGCCTCGTTCTCCACATTTTGGAGGATTGTGGGAAGCAGCTGTTAAGGCTGCAAAATACCATTTTTATAGAGTCGTAGGAAATTCCACATTCACCTTTCATGAATTACGCACTCTTGTCTGCCAAATCTCTGCCATGTTAAACTCACGGCCGCTTTGTCCCATTACAGAGAACCCAGATGACCTGCAAGTACTCACGCCTGGCCACTTTCTTTGGGGAAAATCTAACGCCACCATCGACGAGCCTGATGTGACACACCTCAGCATAGGCCGCCTCAGCCGCTGGCAGCGCATTTGCCACTTACAGCAAGCCTTCTGGAAGAGCTGGTCCACGAGCTATCTTTCGTCACTGCAGGAGCGTGTAAAATGGCGTTCATCTCACCCCAATCTTCAGCAAGGCGACATGGTGCTTTTGAAGGATGACAACCTGGCTCCCCTTAAATGGTCGCTCGGACGAATCGACACAACAATTGCTGGAGAAGACGGTGTCGTGCGAGTTGTCATCGTTCGAACGCAGAGCGGCTTGGTGAAACGGGCTGTTTCAAAAATAGCTGTTCTGCCTGTCAAGACCACATCGGTTGAAAGCCTGCGACTTCCAACGGGGGGAGCATGTTCGCAGCAGAACGCTATCTAATTTGCCATAATTAATTTCATACTCAATCATATTGTCATAACGTAAAATCACATTGAATTTTGTTAACTTGAAGTAAATATTTGCATTGTTAATCACGAGTAACGATCATCACTAATCTCTGTTAACTAGCGATATATTGTAACGATCAAGGTGTCATCACTGACACCCACACACTCTGCAACTTGATCCGCCAATTAAAGCACACATAATTTTGATCGGCCTCTTTTATTTAAAAACTATTAATTAAATAGGCAAAGGGGATATAAAATAATATCTCCGCTAGAATGAAATGCTAGAGGCGAGAGTTGAACTTTACAATGTGGGGAGGGAAATCAAGGTTTACTATGATTGAAATTTTTTAAAACGTTTAATATTGACCTTTCGTAAAAATTTGTATGAAAACATAGACAACAGTCTTTCAATACGACGCAGAATAAAACACAGGTCTAGAAAGCGTCAATGGATTACCAAACTTAGAAGGGACGACGATGACCAGAGAGCGTTTTTAGCAGCGGCAGAGATCTTAGGCGGCTGTGATATACATACCGGGCTAAAGAATGTGGATTTACGTTTTCTTGAACTTACCCCGAATTGTTAAAAATTTACTTAAGAAAAAGAGACTTGTTTACTGTTTCACAATTTTTACTAGAATGAAATACTAGAGGCGAGAGTTGAACTTTACTATGATTGAAATTTTTTAAAACGTTTAATATTGACCCTTTTGTAAAAATTTAAATGAAATCATAGTAACCTGTGACAGTCTTTCCATACAAACGAAATACCGAAGACTTTGGGACAACTGTTCACTTTACCTCTGGTGTCCCACAGGGCAGTCATCTTGGTCCCTTGGTATTTAACCTGTTCATCAATGATATTCCTCAAGTGCTTTCGTTTTCAACTGCCCTTATGTACGCTGACGATCTCAAGCTATGTGCCTCATTCAACGATCCAGCTTCTCCACTTCTATTACAAAGTGATATAAATTCTATGAGTGCCTGGTGCCTACTGAATCGCCTCCCCCTTAATATTACGAGGTGTAATATTATGAGCTCTCATAGAAACAAGCCGTAGCTATACGAATACTCCATTAATAGGGATTCGTGATTTGGGTATTCTGTTTAAACCCAATTTTAGCTTTAACAGCCACATTTCAGTGATGTGCAATAAGGCTAAAAGTGTACTTGGATTTATCATGAGATGGTCCAAAGAACATTTTTCACCTCGCCGGTCCGACGAAATCTGGAATATTGCTCCTGTCTTTGGTCTCCGCAATATCTGACATATCAAGATCAAATTGAATCGGTTCAGAAGCAGTTTCTGATTTTTGCCCTTCGTGATCTAAACTGGGACACCAACAGGCATTTACCTCCAGACGAGCAAAGACTTCGTTTAATAGACCTCCCTTCACTTAAATCCCGGAGAATTTGTCATGCAGTCATTTTTGTCCACAAGCTCTTGACGGGTGAGATTGACTCCATGGTTCTTTTAAGCCTTATAAATTTGACAGTACCACCCAGATTAACTCGCCACTATACTCCAATCTACCTCTCGCCTCGCCTAACCAACTATGCTCATCGAGACCCCCTCCGTTGCTCACGTCTTGCTTATAATGAGTACTAGCACCTGTTTTCTATCGATTACTCTACTTTAAATGTAAAAAACGCCTTAAGGGGGTCTTCTCATTGAGCAACTTTTTTTTTTCGACTTTTTTTTTTGCATTTATTTATAGCTTGGGTAGTTGTGAATATGCCCCTAAAAGGATTTTTAAAGGAAATACTTTAGAAGATACAGCCTTTTTTGTGAAGCAAGGTCTTCGTCAAAATGATCTATTTTTTTCGCCTCATTTTCGAACGAAGCGGCACAAAGTAACCACCGCCAATATTGGGAAGCCAAGAAGGAAGAAGAGCCAGAGGCTTACCAAATTTGGCTTGATACTCATGACGAAGAATGCACCATAAACCATGAAGGAAGCTCTGGGAAAATGGAGGTGGACGCTGTAATAGAGATGTTCTCCAGGTCGGTTGAAACACACGGCATAAAATATGTAAAGTATATCGGCGATGGTGATACGAAGACCTTCAAAGGTGTATTAGATGTCGACCCCTATGACGGTGACCCTATAGTGGAAAAGAAAGAATGCATTGGGCATGTGCAGAAGCGAATGGGCACGCGACTTCGAAAAATAAAAAAAGAAAATAAGGGCATTGGAGGCAAAGGTGCGGGCAAGCTCACCGACAAATTAATATCCGAGTTGACCACATATTATGGCCTTGCGATCCGCCGTCATCCTGACTCTGTGGAGGACACGAAAAAGAAATTTGGGCCACTTTTTACCATAAGTGCTCCACCGATGATAAACCGCAACACCAAAATTGCCCCACCGGTGCGTCAAGCTGGTGCGCATGGCAGAAAGCAGCTGCTGAAGGTACGTTAGATAGCTTTCACCACACGTATGCACCTCTCGACAAGAAGGTGATGGAGGTAATAAAACCAGCTTACGAACCAGCTTACGAATTGCAGCAGATAATTTGCTTGAAAGATGCCTTGGATCTGAAACTCAGAATTCCAATGAGTCCTACAATTCTATTCTTTGGTCACTTTCGCTCAAACACATCAACTCAGGCGCACGCACCATCGAAGTGGCCAATTTCATTGCAACGTGCCTCTTCAACGACGGTTTTATACCCATACTTAAAATTATGGGTTTGATGGGTATTGCGATTGGCAAAAACGCATACGAATAAGCACTATCTCGCAATGAAGACAGATTGAACCGATCAGAGACTCGAGCTGCGGCATCATCAAAAGCTGGCAGAACGGCTCGCAGAGCAGAGAGGGCAGCAGAAAGCAGTTTCTACGAAAAAGAGGAAGGTGGCCTGTATGGAGCTGGCATCGCCGACTAATATTTGTAAGTAAAAAATATCTGAAATATTTAGATTTTCTTTCAAAGGACCTTTTTTGACTACCTGGCCAGTTTTCTTCACATCTACTGAACCAATTTTGATGAAATAAAGTGAATTCGACGGAGAATTGTCAGCTCTTTAAAACTGCATTTAAACATTTTTGATTTTTTTTTTTCCAAAAAAATTACTTCAAACTTTAAACCCGTTTATCTCGAAACCACGTTTTTCGAACTGGCGGCCATGATATCTCCAGTTCAACTGAACCGATTTTCATGAAACAAAGTGGAATCGACGCAGAATTGTCACCATTCTCGGCTGAACATCGACCATAATTTTAAAAAAATTTTTTACTATTTTTTTTTTACACTAAACTACAAAAAAAGCCCGAAATAGAAATTTTTTTTTTGAATGGCCGCCATTTTGTCAAAAAAAATCACAAAATTAAGTTTGAGGTTCACCCGAGAATTACATCTATACTGATTATAACCCCGTTTTTTTTCATTTCAGACGCTCCGGAGACCCGGAATCGTGGCCGCCGTGACGACACCTTTTTTTTCACCACCAACTTTGAAGTCTTATTACTTTTTGAACAGCCCTCGTATAGAGGCAAAAAAAATTTTTATTTACTTTGAACCTTTTGTAATACAATAAATAAAAAAAGTTTTCAATTATTCTTTGCGTTTTCAAATAAGAATTTTTTTTAAAAAGGATCCAAAAAACGGGTTTTGAATGAGAAGACCCCCTTAATGTCATTTTTTAACTGAAAAATCTCCAGATAACGTACACTCTGACCACCTTTGCTGTAAGTTGGACCATAGCTGGCTTCAGCCAATAAATTAGTCCCACCTGGTCGGAGATCGAACCAAACTTAGAAGGGACGCCGATGACCAGGTGCGGAAAAACAATACCAAGCTTTCTGTGAAAAACAAATGGCAGCTCGTAGAAAGCAGAACCGTATGGCGATCATTTGTAGCAGCGGCAGATATCTTCAGCTGTTGCGATATACATATCGGGCTAAAGAATGTGCATTGACGTTCTTGAACTTAAAAATTCACTTAATATTTAACTGCTGTTCACTCTAACAATTTGGATTAGAATAAAATGCTTGGAGTCCGAGTTGAACTAGACAATACTAGACAGGAGCAAATCAAGTGAACAAACGGAATTTGGAATTTTTTGCGAAGATAGCCAGGAAAAACGACCGAAACTTACATGGGAAAAGCTGAGATGGAATGACCAAGTGCGGGAAGTTTTTAAGGTTTGTGATAACAAGTGGCAGTTCGCACCAACCGCGTAATTGGCATATTTGTCATTAGTTTATATTGATAAAAATATTTCATAGATGGAAATAGTAGACGGATAAATAAAATGTGAGGGTCAAGCGGTTCAAAAAAATGTCATAAATTTGAGTTTAGATTGTCCTGAAGATTAAATAGTTGGCAATTGTCGACGGGTAAATAGATTCTGTAGGCCAACCGGTCAATAAAATTGCGATACAGTCAGATAGACCGACGAACTGCACCAATCAGTTCAAACGAATGTAACCCTTTTAAAACTCCTACAGTCGGAAGTCTATGATACATAAACAAAGGCAGATAAATCCGATTTTCAATTACTGATTTATGAATGCCGATTTTAAGCTGTGTTTACAGTGAATGCCGATAGCGACTGATAAATTTGGTAATCATGATTGGTGAGACAGTTTATCGACTGTACGGCCAACTGTCAACGCCAAAATTAAGAATGAACCAGTGTTTAAATTGCTTCATTCGAAGCAGCAAAAGTCGCAAAATGTTTACTTTTTCCAGCTTGATCTTTGTTCAACTGTTCAATATGAATTGTAGCTTTTGCCTTTCCTTCTGAGAAAAAACAGAATTCGCTGTTGCAGCAAGCACACAAACTGATTTCTGACAAAAGGCAAAGAGCGCCATTAGTTGTCGGTAAACGTTTCCTTTGCTTTTCTTTTTCGCTGCTTGCGATAAGCAGAGCAAGTCGAAGCTGCTGCTTTAAGTCCGCGACGCCAGTCGCAGCAGCAAGCGCTCTGCTTTTGCAAGCGCAGACAGCAGCCCCATCGCTTGTCACTGTTTTTGATTGTTTTTCTGCACACACATATTATATTTCAATGTGTTTCTGCGTACGCGCTCACACTCGCGCTCTCGCTCTGTCGTTTTAATTGTTCTTGGTACCAAAGTTTATTTGTTGTCTGGTGCTGCTAACTGAAAAAGACGAGCAACTTCTGTCGTGCTTGTGCTTTCGACTAAATTTAAAAGCAGAGCGCTTGCTGCTGCTGCGACTGCCGTCGCGGACCTGAAGCAGCAGCTTCGACTTGCTCTGCTTATCGCAAGTAGCGAAAAGCAAAGGAAACGTTAACCGACAACTTTTGGCGCTCTTTGCTTTTTGTCAGAAATCAGTTTCTGTGCTTGCTTCGATAGCGACTTCTGATTTTTCTCAGAAGCAGCAGGAACTAAGCATTCAGTCTCATTTAACCGAGAATCATCAGAAATTACATGTCGCAAGTCAGTAATCGTATTTCTGACTTATTTGCTGAATACGCCCAATCTGAAATAGTTTTTACCAATGAAGTCTTGCGAATTCGCGGTCGATCGAGGACATTTTTCCTGAATTTTTCAGTTGGGGTAGCTCTACTTAACAATTATTCCAAATTGTTGGAAGGATGCCGTTCAGCTCATTTAGTATAAAAATTGGCGTTAAACCATACAACTTTTAAACAAACGACATGAAACATTGCGTAACACTCCGCAGTGACCGAAGTTTTAGTACGTTTTAGGGACGAGTGCACAATGGCAAACGCGCATTGGAAGCACTCTGCGCAGTGACTCGAGATGTTTTGTAGGAGCAATGATTTTACTGTCTAGCGATTTCTGCTAAGCACTGACATTCATTCCACGATAGAGCGTTTGCCTCAAATCATCCAATCCGTGGCGCTAAATGAAGAAACCAGCTGCCAGCAAACATGAGAAAGAGAAATGGGAACGATCCATCTGCTCAAATCTTCTTCATACAATTGCTGTCTAAAGTTAATGACCGTGTTCCTGCGGATTGATTTGATTTCTTATGAATTTTTGCAATTTGTCTAATCGAAAGGCGAGCTCATCAACAAAATAATCCCAAATATCATTGATAACCACAAAAATAAAGACCACAGTAATAAATAAAGATACCACTAGGTGCTTTACTGAAGATAATCAACTCAAGTGTAACACATGCAGCAAAATTCATTGCTTCATCAAAGCATTTCTTTTTCGAACTATTGAAGATAATAAATTTTGTGCATTCATTTTAATGTGTTAATTAAAATTCATCAAGTTTAACTAAAAGGAATCACTAAATTCTCGAACAAAAAAGCTAATCATACAGAACTTGGAGAGATTTCGTGTTCTTTTTCGAAAGTCGAGCGCTAAAAGGTGTGTGCTAGAGCTGCAAAACTATCGACAGTTCTATCGAGGTATCGAATATTTGGTTTCGCGTCACACTATCGATAGTAATTTTCACTATTGATAGTGGCCCACCATTAGTTCATTCTTTGGCATTCTTCGCTAACGTTGAGAAAGCAGATCGCTTGTTAGACTTGCTTAAGAAAACTAGATATATTAACAAATTAATAGTTAACATTACAACTAGATGTAGATTCAATGGTGTTGGCGGCTCTGAAATGCAACCAATACCTCTTTAAAATCGTGTTCCTTCTCTTAACAACTAGATTTTTTCCATACGAAAAAGCTGGTTGTTGGCCTGCTATATTAACAGAATCTGAAAGAATATTAAGCAAAGTTGGAAGCATTATAAGCGATAGATGTTCTTCATTAAAAGCCTAAGTTGTAGACATGCTCCTAATTATCAACAAAAGTTTTAAATTAAAAGATCTCAATCTCATTTTTAGGAACGTTTTATGGGAAACCTGTACTATTGTTTTAACTCTCTTTAATATTATCGTAAAGTTATATTTCCTAGCCTTAAATCCCTATGTAAAATGGCTCGACTCAGCCCCAAAGAGCCAAAGCCGAGCTCCTCTCTAATACTCGATAGTATCGACTTTTGACAAAGAACTATCGGAAATATCGAATGGCGTCACTATCGATAGTTTTGCAGCTCTAGTGTGTGCATAAGATTATGATACAACCACAAACACAGTGCTAAGTCCCGTAGGTTAGTGAATTCGGTTTGGTTGGTTTGTGTATTGGCCTTTTTCAAAAGCTCCTAACAAAATACGACAGGTTTGAAACCAACCGAAATTCTGCGGCACCTAAGAATTGGTTTTCGGTTGGAACGTGGTTGGAAGCGGTTTCTGTGTCACCCCCGATTATGTTGAATGGTAGATGTGCTCATTATTAGATGTGCTCATTGTGAATTGTGAATTCGCCGGGCCATCTAGTAAAGAAATGAAAAAGGCAAGGGGTGCTATGAATTTAAATTCTTTTTTTTAAAGATATTTCGTAAAAATTTCAAATTGAACATAGAAGCTTTTGTTAAACTAGCCATAAAATCTATTATCAAGAAGAATCTTAAGGTAACCATTTCGCGTATTCAGTGAAACGGATATGGCCTCTAAAGACCACGCATAAAAATGGGTGTACTCGGCAACGTGAGGTTGAAACCCACGACCCTGAGATTAAGTCTTATGCTCATAGCGACTGAGCTAGCGAGCTCCCAAATGACAGGCACAGATAAAAAACTCACAGATTATACAAATGCAGCATCCACAAAGCGAATATCAGTTGTCCATCACTGACGATACATACCACGAACCGAAACAATCTCTTCACTTGAATGGGCAGAACTAAGCGCAATCCTTCTTCAGTATTCTTCTTCTTACCTTTAAATTTGATTTAGGTTTCACACAAAAATATTTGAATAAAATTCTCGAAAAACTACCGACTGAATTTTAATATCAACTAGTAAACACGAGCACAAAACTAAAACTAAATGAATAAAATTTTCAGTTAGCCTAGCCAAATGAGGATGAAGCCAAAGTCAAGGCATGCTATTTTTTCTCAAACTAAACCAACATATGAAAACACAAAACTAGATTTAATCTGTTGACGCCGCCGGATACGCATTCCCGGTGGGGATAACATCCTGGCATAAATTATGCGAAACGATTTTTATTTTTATTTTTACTCCCAACTACAACAATTTTCTTTGGCGGGTTTATTAAAATTTCAAGCCGCAGGCCGTGTGTGAGGTTTTCTATTATCTGCAAAATGTTATATGATTTATTATGTGCGGGTTCAAGTTTATGGTGTGGCCATAAATTGTGACCCTTTGCCGTTGCCCTTGCCAGCAGTTAAGTCAATTAATTGGCTTTAAATTTATTAGTTTTTTCTTTCCCATGTGCCCTGATTTATTGTGCTTAGAGTAATATCAACAAAAACCAAAAAAAAACATAACCAAACCGTACGGGGAAATGCTAAATGCTTCAACTTGACTTTAGCACGCACCCAGGATGAGTCCAGGGTGACATTGTGTGTGGGTGTGGTATGTGTATATAAATAATGTGTGTGGGTGGGGGGGAATAAAATAGATTTTTAAATATGAGACACTCTCACACACTCACAAACACATGAGGCTTGGTTTTGCGTTTCACTTTCCTTGTTGTCGCCCCCCGGGGCGTAAACTTCTTCGCGTGCTACAAAAAAAAAGTGAAATTCAAGTTCCTTGTTGGACATTTTCCATTAAATTAGTCTTAGTGTCAAATGTGACACATGAAATGATGGCTAGAATAGGCAGAGTCCTTTCTATTGCTGTCATTGTATTGTACTAAATTATTTACTAGGTCAAAAGTGAAACCAAATGCGAAAGAAGAGCTGAAAAGCATTTTATGAGATAAACTGTCAGAGATGTGGCAGTGAAGGAAGGAGAGAGGGAGGAATGAAATTGAGTTGGGACAGATAAAAATACTACCACTCTTCATATAGTAGATTCGAATATTGCTATTGAGATCCCTATTGGCGAAAGATTTTCGAAAAATATTGGGAAGAATGAGTATGTAAGCGTAGTCTGGACAGAAATTTCCAAGACCCGAATGGGGGTGTATTTAGTAAGGTAAAGCTGCTGACCGGTACAATAAGATAAACCCAGAGTGATCCTGGCTTAGTCGACGCACACCAACTCGTTGGTAACCTCTGTTAACAAAGGGATGCAGCCGTAAAGCCTTTAGCTAACGTAAACAACGACCCGCCTTATTGGGTGTTACGAACAGTTTGGCTAAAAGCAAAATTCGTATAAATGAACTAAGTCTTGAGTATTGTAACGATACTTGACCGGGGTGTAGCTCGCCGGGGCCAGAGGTAACAGAAATTTGTTTTCTTTTTTGTTTAGGCGAATCCTCCCAGATAGAACAACAATAGTGTCTCAATCGAGTCTTCACAGTATGACTTTATTGAGGTGATAGATTTATTTAACTTAATGCTATAGCGATAATAGAGGAAAAGCACCTTTCGGTGTCGAGTTTCCGTTTGTGACGTGATCCAGATGTTGACTGCCCTTGAGGAGTCTCGATATGATGTGTCGCGTCTGTAGTATGTTCACATATCGAATGCACACTGTACCCAGTTACGCATTCCTATTTCCAAACACATTGTACAATTGGCCACAATATTTATACAAATACAAATACAAATCAAAGTCCCAAGCAGTTCCCCAAGCATTCGGTAATATGAGTCTTCCTCGAGTGCAATGGGACTGGACAGAGCTGAGTCGGCATATTTGACATGCGCGACGGCTCTGTCGCCATGTGAACATATACCTCTTCGCCCGTTTTAAACGTTTGTATACATATATACATAGCACTGACCGCTCCTCTGCCGGCGTCACTGGCAGCGCAGCGAGTCATATGAAATATTGTAATAGAATTAAGTTGAGTTGAGAATACGGACTTGAGGCAGCACAGACGTGTTGCCCAAGCCCTTTAATAAAACAAAGACATTTAATAAAACCAAACAAGCATTGCGATTCTAATTCAATGGCGGACTAAAGGTGGGAATACGGATACAAGCTCAGCCCAACGGACGGTGGGAATACGAATACAAACTCAGCCCAACGGACGGCGGGAAATCTAATACATGGCGACCGTGACGAGGGTCTGGAGACCCAGGAATCTGCGGCGAATCTGACGAGGGTCTGGAGACCTTGAAACCGAGAATCTGAGTGAGTACAGTGAGAGTTGTTGGAAAAATTTTTTTTTGAAATGAATTGCCAGTGTGTTGGAAAAAAGTCCAAAACTAAAGGTGGAATAAGAAGAACAATTCAGAAAAGAATTGCCCACCTACAAAAACTCTAAATGGCACTGTTCCTCCACCGTGGGATACAGCTGTTAAATTAAATATTTAGCTTTCATTTCACCAAAGAAGAAAAAAAAAAACCAAAAAACCCATCGTATCACCACCACCCCCAAAAAAAAAAAAAAACTAATTTCAACCCCCCCCAAAAAAAACAATAAAAATAAAAATATTTTTTCCAGTTTTTTTAACCCTCCTTTTCACCCCCCCCCCTCCCACCACCCCTAAAAAAATTTAAAACTTTTTCCACCACCCCCCACCCCCCCCCCACCCCTTACCCCACGGACATCACCACCACCACTTGCCGTTCCCGCCCTTTCCCTGTCCCCCCCCACCCCTACCCCCACCCTTAACCAGCTCCCCCCTCCAGCGCCTTTCCCCCCCCCCAAACCCACAACAAAACAAAGCAAATAAAAAAAAAAAAAGAAAAATAATATTATAAAATAATTTATTTTTTTTATATATAATTTATTTATTTAATTAATTTTTAAATAATTATTTTAATTGTTTTTTTTTTTTTTTATTGTAATATAAAACCGTTAAAATAAATTTATTAATATTTTTATATTGTAACGAACCTTTGCAGCTGGGCGTAGCTCAGGGGTGCTAGGGGATCGCTTCAACAAATTTATATTGAAGAATTGCAAGAAATAAGAAGACAACGATTTAAATGTACTTAAGTCTATATTTGGGTTGGTGTAAATCACTTAGAAATAAGCCTTAGGCTAAGTTCACAATTCTTCATACACTTCAGTTCTTAATTCGACCGTTCGCCCGTTCGTGCTTGCTCCCGTACCGAATTCGAAGTACTCGCTCAGTTTCTAGTGCCACGTCCGCCTTCGTCGTGCCAATCGCCTCGACCACGCAGGACTTTCGCACTATACACTGGCTATCGTTGACCTCCTTGCCACTTAACGTCGAGCCAATCGCTTCGACTTTCCGCAAGTTTACGTCACCCTGCCTTCTCTGACTACCGTTGACTTCCTTGCCACTTAACGTTGAGCCAATCGCTTCAACTTTCCGCAAGTTTCACGCCACTCTGCCGTTTCGGTTGTCGTTTGCCCGCACTTCGGTTCACACTGATTACTGCCGCTCCGCGCACTTGTAAATCTCCAACTGTCCCGTCTTCTGGGCAGCCGCTCCTTATATAGCTGCTTCGCAGGCCCCGTTCCACTGCTTCAAGCAGGGCCTGTCTCATCCCAGACACCGTTATGTGTCTCAAACGGGGCCTGCCTGGCTTCATTTGCTGCTGCTGCTGTTTCTCGACCGGGGCCTTCCTCTGCTGCTGCTCCATCGCTGCAACGGGACTTTCGCTGCTCTTCGTGCTGCCTAGCAACACGAACCGTCTGCTGGCAGCCGTCTAGAACATTCTGTCCCGTTGGTTCTCGCCTCTCCGCCAACTCCCCGCTCGCCGCCGTCCTCCAGTTATGGTTCCGTTAGGAGCAAGGCCTTTGCCTGTCCGGCCACGGCCCTTTCTCTCTAACTCTCCACAGATCGCTCTCTCTCGCTCTATCATCATGAGAGCGAGCTTTCCCCAATTCGCCGTGCTACCCTGTAGTTCCCGGCTTGTGAGGAATTACTCCTCACACTCCCCCTTTCTTCGGCTATTTTTGTTCCCACACAAAAACTCAATACCTCCTCCCATAACCTCCCGTTCACTGTATTCAACTTTCCCGCTCCCCATTTAAGTTTGCGCGCCACCCTTTTCCATTTGCGCGCCCCTTTACTATTTTCCGCTCAAATTTAAATTTCCGCGCCCTTGTCTAAAGTCCCGCTCCCCCATTTAAATTTTCGCGCCACCTTTTTCCCCTTATGCCCTTCTGGTCACACCAGCACGTGATCGATAACACCGATTCAGCTATCGCTACTCGATACGTTGCCGCCAGTGTGACCGTTGCACCGATTATTTTCGGTATTTTCCCCCACGCCTTCTATCGATATCGATTCCGATACCGATCGTGCTACCATGCTGTTCCACAGGTAAGTTTCTGTGTATAAAATTTTCCAAAATATCGCCTAATGAGTCTTCTTCTTCCCACAGGTACCCTGATTGCGCTTCCCCTTCCGCCCAGGTGAGTTCTCCTGCAGTTTTCCCTCCCCCCTGCCGCCCATACTTATTGTTTTCTTTTCTTTCAGCCAGCGATGCCGACTAGATGCTGCTCCCCCTGACCCCTGGCCAGGCTGCCTCTGCTGTCGCCCTGATGCTGCTGCTGCCGCTGCATTAAATTTTCCATTTGTGTCCCCCAAAGTGTGTGCCTTTTTTTCCTTGTTTTGTGTTTCGTGTTTTGTTGGTGGCTCCCGCCAACCGGGTGGCGTTCGCCACCCTTGTGTTTCCCCTGGCGCGGCGCGCGTGACTACCGCCCGCCAGGCGGAGTTTTATTGGTGGTCGCGCCGGTGATCACCTCGACCACCCCCCTTGGCTCCCGCCAAGCGTGTGTTTTAGCGTACCTGTGTTTTTATATTTAATAAATTGGTCTTGTTCATTGTTATATGTTGTGTTTTATTTTTTTCCTCTTCCCCCTAACGCCGTTCGGGGTCCGGTCGCGGAATACTCGCGGGCCTCCACGCCCCATCCCAGGCGGTGCCGGCGGCCGCCGACCCACCTGAGGTGGGAGCCTTTACCCCGCCCTCCGCGCACCATTCGTGCGGCGACCTCCGCTATTGCTCCTGCTGGCCACTCGCCAGCTCCCACTCCTGCGACTCCTCCTCCGAGTGTCGCGGCAGACCTCTCCATGCCCTTCCGGCTGGATGAGGCCCCGCCTGCAGCTCCACCTGCGGCTTCGCCTGCGTCTTCGACTGCGGCCTCGCCTGCGGTCTCACCCGCGGCCTCGCCTGCGTCCACGACTGCGGCCTCGCCTGCGGTGTTCCGCTGGGCATCACCTCATCGGCTATCCGCCGATTCACCCTCCCAGTCCCACGACTCCGCCTGCGACCGCTCCGTCTCCGACTGTGAGCCCGGTGATGCCCTGATTAGAAACGCCTCCAGACTCAGGACATCCCCCGGCTTGCGGATTCGCGGGCGCGTTTGGGACAATTTATTCGCCTTGCGTCCAACGGCCACGAAGGGCAAACGCCGCTTCCCGCCGCCGCTTTCTTTTTTTTTTTTTTTTTTTTTTTTGGCTGGTCGACCGACCATGCTTACCTTTGGACATGCGCTCCTTCCCACTCTTAGTGATCAAATAGACCGAGTTTTAGGCTGCTCCGCCGCATAAAGCCTCGGTCGCAACGCTGCTGCGCAGCGATCACGTCAGGGTACCGTTGCCACATGCAAGCTTTTTGGAGAGAATTAAAAAAAAACTCTGTAACGGTAAATTCTGATGTCGCTATCTTTCTTCCCCGTATGGCTCTCTCTTCGCCCCATTTCTGTGTAACGTGTTTGGGATCGACTCCTTGATACCCTACACATTCAAAATGCTCATTATTTTCTTCATTTTCAGCTTATTCCTTTTGGGCATTTATGCTCCTTCCCCTTGCTCGACTTCTTCATCCTGACTCGCTGGTTTTAGTCCGCTTATGTGTGCCGTTCTCAGCTTCTGTTTCCCCTTTTTCCCTCAATTTACAAATAACTGGGGATATAAAACTTATAATCTGATAGGGGCCTTCATACCTGGGTGCTAACTTTGCAGCGAATCCTTCCGATGCCTTCGAGAGATGGTGCGTTTTGGCATATACCTCGTCGCCTACCACTGGTTTCCAAGCGCGACTTCTCAGGTTATAATGACGAGCCTGATCCTGCGCCGCCTTTCCATATTTCTCCTTGCCACCTCGAAAATCTCCTTTAACTTCTTCGCGTTTTCTCCTGCACCCCTTCTCGCGTGTCCTGTTCCGAGATTATTTTCATCGTACAAGGCATTAGGCAACCGTAGTTCCCTTTCTTTGAACGAGAAACGTCGGTGTGTATCCTGTCGATTCCGCCACACTGGAATTTACTGCTAAAGTCAGTTCTGGTAGCAGCTCATCCCACCTTCTCTGATCGGAGCCTGCAAACTGAGCTATCATCGTCTTGACCGTCCTGTTTGCTCGCTCCGTTGGGTTTTCTTGCGGAGTATATGGTGCTGTAAATTGATGAGATACCCCCATCTCTTCCAAGAATCGATTAAATGCCTTACTTGTGAACTGAGCTCCATTGTCAGTTATTAGCACCTTTGGTACTCCGAACCGCGCCAAGATACGTTCCCTGAATGCTTTCTGCAAGGCCACCGCCGTTGCCGTTCTCAGTGCTACTAGTTCTGTCCATTTCGAAAATCGATCGATCAGTACTAGTAACACCGAGTTCCCATGCTTCGATCGAGGCAATGGCCCTACGAAATCTGCACAAACCGTTGCCCACGGCTCTTCGGGGATCTGCGTAAGCATCTTCCCAGCCGCTTGCAATTGGTGCGATTTGTATTTCTGGCATGTTTCGCATTTCCCGACATACTTGCGAATGTCTCTTTGCATTCCGGGCCAATAATACCTCGCAGCTACTCTTGCGATTGTTCGCCTTGTGCCCGTGTGCCCTGCTGTTGCCGCATCGTGGTTCTCATGTAGCACCCTTTTCTGCTCTTTTTCTGGCACGCACAATTTCCACGCTGCTACTTCTTCATGTCCTGCTCGATGAGGTATATGTCTGTACAAATTTCCCGACTCTTTTAAGTAATCCGGAAATTTTTGGGGATTCTGTTGAATCTTTTCCTCCATTCTCTGAATCCACCCGATCTTCTCACCTTCATCGGCTAACATCAGTATATCGCATTTTTCCGCATCCAATGGTTGCCGTGAGAGTGCATCGGCTACCACATTCAGTTTGCCTTTCCTGTACACTACCTCAAAGTCATATTGCTGCAATTCTAATGCCCATCGGGCAACCCGCCCTGATGGACTTTCTATAGAATTCAGCCATTTTAGTGCCATGTGATCCGTTATGACCTTAAAACGGTATCCCTCTATGTATTGCCTTAGTTTACGGACTGCCCAAACTATCGCCAGACACTCTTTCTCTGTAGCAGAGTAATTCTGCTCTGCTGCGTTGAGAGTTCTACTGGCGTAGGAGATAACTCTCTCTCCTTCGTCTGATGACTGAGTCAATATAGCTCCCAAACCGTAATTGCTCGCATCCGTTTGTAACACGAACTCTTTCTCAAAATCCGGGCACGCCAGTACGGGTGCAGACGTAAGTCTTGCTCGAACTTCCTCGAACGCATTACGTCTTTCCTCCGTCCACTCCCATTTGGTTCCCTTTTTAAGCAGAGAGTTCAATGGCTGTACCGTAGACGCGAAATCCGGTACAAATCGCCTGTACCATGACGCTACCCCCAGATACTGTCTTAACTCTCTGACATTTGTAGGTGGTTTGAGTTCCGCTATTGCTGCCACTTTGTCCGGGTCCGTTTTAATACCTTCCTCAGTCACCATATGCCCCAAGTACCTTAACTCCTTTTTGAAAAATTCGCACTTCTCGACATTTATTTTAAGGTTTGCTGCCTTCAATCTGCGAAATACCTCAGCCAGATTTTCCATATGCTCTTCCAGTGTCCGCCCAATCACAATGATGTCGTCCAAATATGCAAACGCATGCGGCATCATTTCTGGACCAATTACTTGGTCAAGTGCTCTTTGGAAAGTGGCTGGAGCTGACGCGAGGCCAAACGGCATCACTCGCCACTGGAATAGCCCCCTTCCTGGAACCGTAAAAGCTGTACATGGTCTGCTTTCTGGTTCCAATGGAATTTGCCAGTAGCCATCCTTTAAGTCGAGGCTACTAATGTACTTCGCTTCCCTCAATTGCTCAAGGATATGATTTACCCTAGGCAGTGGATATGCATCCTTTTCGGATCGTGCATTCATGTCCCTAAAATCGACGCAAAACCTCCATTTTCCGTTCTTCTTCTTGACCATTACCACTGGTGCACTATGAGGACTTTTCGACGGCTCAATGCAACCCTTTTCCAAAAGTTCATCCACTTTGCTGTTTATCTCAGCCTGCATTTTCGGATTTTTTGGAAAATATCGTTGCTTTACCGGCCTGTCGTCCTTCATAGTTATCCGATGTTGTGTAATGTTCGATAGACCCTTCATGTTTGCAAATTCTGCTAATTCTTTTTGCAAAAATTTTTCTACGCGCGTTTCTGGACTTTCTATCTCAGGCTCATCTCTTGTTCTTGGCTCTTTTGGACTGCTCTCGATTTCTACGACTGCCACCGATATTTTCTCCTCCAACCAACCATTCCTTCTGCCTCTTGGTGGGATATTTATTTTCATCCCCGCACATTCCACATTCAAACCTGCCTTCACTAGGAAATCCCATCCCAGCACCAGTCCATCTATGACTCCTGGCAGGACCAGTAATTCCATTGCCAATTCCTTATTCCCGAAGCTTATCCTTGCTTCAAATTGTTCGCAAACATTGCTGCTCCTGCCATCCGCTAGCCTCACCTGTCTCCTTACTCGGTTTAGCGATCCTTCCCCACGCATTCTCTGCAACATTTCCTCGCTCACAAAACTACTGGTAGCCCCAGTGTCGACTGTGGCCTTATACGCTGTCTTTCCGATCAGCACTGTTGCAGACAAATGCGCTCCCTCGTCCTTTAACTCTCCTATTAGTGCTGAGGGGCTGGTCCTGACGACACCCGCTCGTCCCTCGCAGACCGGGGTCGACGATCGTTTCCCGAACGTCTGCAGCACTCCCAGGTTTTCACTCCTATCCTTCCACACTGCCAACAGTACTCTCTCCACACCCCTTGACACTCTCGCGCAAAATGCCCAACATGCCCGCACCGCCGGCATGCTTGTGAGGGGTTTTCTACGAATCCTTCCCCGCGCGGTTGAGCAACCGCCTGCGCATGTCCTTGGGGTGCTATTCTTGCACATCTATGACAACCGTCATTTTGTGCTTGAGATTCTGTTCCGGGTGTGGTAGGAGAGCTGACTGCCATAAAACGCGACCTATTCGGTCTGCTTTCCTGTCTCAAATTGTACCTGTCTCGCTCCAACTCTTCAAATTCGTCTGCTAGCTTCATTAGTTGGTTTAGATTGTCGCACAAAAATGGTCGTACGAACGCTCTCAAATCCGGCAAGCTGTTATTTAAAATTGTACTTAACTGCCTAGATGGTTTATAACGCAGTGGTCGCATTAAAGTCTGCATCTCGACCATGTATACCTTAAATTTTTCGGATAATCCCTGTTTCCTTCTGTATACTTCGTCTTCCACCTTTGTAAAGTAGTCTCTTGGCAGAAAGTACTCCTGGAAACTCTCCAGAAACGATACCCAAGTGGTCCACTGCTGGTTATTTGCCACATACCACTTTAGAGCTATCCCTTTTAACAACTCTGGCATTGTTCGAGGTAACCAATTCAAGTTTATTCCGTACGTGTCCGCGGACCACTCTACTTGTTCAATAAACTCTAATGGCTTGCCCTGTCCATCGAAACTGATTCCCCATTCTCTCACCTGTTTGGCTACTTTGGAGTAGTCACTCCTTGGTGGTTGTTCCGGCGTCTGTCCTTCCTTGTTCCGCGTAGTTTTTGCCTCAGCGGTCATACTGGGTATGGACAACTCCTCCAGTTCGAAGTCCTGCCCCGGTAGCTGTAGTTGATCTTTTACCGGACTGTTCCTGGCGTGAAGTCTGGCCAATTCGTCTATCCTCAGACCCAATCTCAAGTCCTTTTCCATACTTTGTGCCCATTCACCAAACTCTTTCCTCATATTTTCCACTGTTCCACTCACTTCCAACCCAAATTCCTTCGCATATTTAACCAACTCCTCCTTTTTGAGGTTATACACCCATGCTCGTACCATTTTTACGCTGTTTTATTCTTCTTATTCTTGCAATACCACGTTGGGCGCCAGTTGTAACGAACCTTTGCAGCTGGGCGTAGCTCAGGGGTGCTAGGGGATCGCTTCAACAAATTTATATTGAAGAATTGCAAGAAATAAGAAGACAACGATTTAAATGTACTTAAGTCTATATTTGGGTTGGTGTAAATCACTTAGAAATAAGCCTTAGGCTAAGTTCACAATTCTTCATACACTTCAGTTCTTAATTCGACCGTTCGCCCGTTCGTGCTTGCTCCCGTACCGAATTCGAAGTACTCGCTCAGTTCCTAGTGCCACGTCCGCCTTCGTCGTGCTAATCGCCTCGACCACGCAGGACTTTCGCACTATACACTGGCTATCGTTGACCTTCTTGCCACTTAACGTCGAGCCAATCGCTTCGACTTTCCGCAAGTTTACGTCACCCTGCCTTCTCTGACTACCGTTGACTTCCTTGCCACTTAACGTTGAGCCAATCGCTTCAACTTTCCGCAAGTTTTACGCCACTCTGTCGTTTCGGTTGTCGTTTGCCCGCACTTCGGTTCACACTGAATACTGCCGCTCCGCGCACTTGTAAATCTCCAACTGTCCCGTCTTCTGGGCAGCCGCTCCTTATATAGCAGCTCCGCAGGCCCCGTTCCACTGCTTCAAGCAGGGCCTGTCTCATCCCAGACACCGTTATGTGTCTCAAACGGGGCCTGCCTGGCTTCATTTGCTGCTGCTGCTGTTTCTCGACCGGGGCCTTCCTCTGCTGCTGCTCCATCGCTGCAACGGGACTTTCGCTGCTCTTCGTGCTGCCTAGCAACACGAACCGTCTGCTGGCAGCCGTCTAGAACATTCTGTCCCGTTGGTTCTCGCCTCTCCGCCAACTCCCCGCTCGCCGCCGTCCTCCAGTTATGGTTCCGTTAGGAGCAAGGCCTTTGCCTCTCCGGCCACGGCCCTTGCTCTCTAACTCTCCACAGATCGCTCTCTCTCGCTCTATCATCATGAGAGCGAGCTTTCCCAATTCGCCGTGCTACCCTGTAGTTCCCGGCTTGTGAGGAATTACTCCTCAAATGTTATAAACAAAATCGAGGTAATATCCCCTCATATAGAATTGATTTCAGTTTTTTGATAGCTATTGTAGTATTGATGTGCATAAGCATCGGTATAAAAATATACCAAATGCACAACAAATGTATTAAGAAAAAGTATATGAGCAGGGCAAACGACCTAGATAAACCTTAAAACAAAAACAATGAATATAATACCATTCATATGGAATGGAATAAAATAGTTGAACTTATCAAACAAAATAGAGTAGAATTTGATAAATCCTTCAAATGTCTCAATAAAAGTGCAGTCATTTCAAACGAAACAAAAAGTAAGCACATTGAGATACTAATTCGCACATATAATGAAGTACGAAGGATAATTAATGATAATAAAGCCAGATTAAGTTCCTTACATTGGACACAAGCGTCAGATGTTCTCAAACGTCTAAGAGAAAATCTAGTACATATATCAAATAGGCATAAACTACAATTGTTTTGCCCTACATCACTAGATTTTCCAGCAACATTCGACAAATCCATATTAATGGATGACAAGTCCAGCATTGCGATAGAAACGAATAGAGA
The DNA here is from genome assembly GCA_018904265.1 of Lordiphosa collinella. Lineage (NCBI taxonomy): Eukaryota > Metazoa > Arthropoda > Insecta > Diptera > Drosophilidae > Lordiphosa > Lordiphosa collinella. The sequence continues at coordinate 94,858 of JAEIFV010000897.1, forward strand.
AGATACACCAGCAGCAGTAAATACACCTGCTAGCTCAGAACAATCAGAGACTACGCAGAACATATCTATCAACATGACAGACCAAATAGCAAAAGATAGACAGTACGTCAAAGAGGTATCTTCAATCGTACCTGACTTTGACGGACGAAAGCTACACTTGGAAAGATTTATTACAGCCTTAAAACTGGTTGGACTAACAAAAGACAACCAGGAAGCAATAGCGATTGAGGTAATAAAGTCCAAAATAATTGGTCCAATATTGTACAAAGTACAAAATGAAACAACCATAAATGGAATAATTGCAAAACTAAAAGAAGTCGTAAAAGGTGAATCAGTGGATGTTCTAAAAGCCAAAATGTTGAGTATTCAACAAAAAGGTAAAACGGCATCCCAATACACCACAGAAATAGACAACCTCCGCAGATCACTAGAGGCAGCATATATAGACAATGGTCTAGATGCTAATAATGCTGAAAACTTCGCCACAAAAGAAGCAATCTCAGCTATGATCCAAAATTGCGACGATGACAAAATTAAGACAATACTTGAAGCAGGAAACTTTAGCACAGTAAATGATGCTATTGGAAAATATATACACTGTTGCACAAAAGCTACTGGAAGCCCAAGCACTGTCTTCTATTACCAGAATAGAGGCAGGGGTAACAGTAACAGAGGTAATTACCAGGGAAGAGGTAACTATCAGAATAATGGTAATTACAGAGGAAACAACAACTATAACAACAGAGGCCGTGGTAATTTCTCAGGAAATCATAGAGGCTCTCAGCAAAATTATGGCAACGCCAACAGAGGTAATTCCAACAATTGGAATCAAAACCGTGGCAACCAAAACAATAATAATAATAATAATAATGGTAACAGAAACAACAACAACAATGTAAGAGTTGCACAAGGTAACTCGGGAAACCCCCAAAACCCTTTAGAAACTCGCGAACAATAAAGCAAGTTTATACAATCAACCCCGAACTCAGCGTCTTTATAAAAGTAAAAAATGAAAATACTGGAAAAAATCTCACATTACTTATCGACTCAGGTGCAGATATCTCAGTTCTCAAAGAGAACTCAGATCAATTTACCAATATAGATTTTAACACTATTTCAAAAATATCTGGAATAGGCGAAGGTGTAACTAATTCCAAAGGATTGGCCTTCGTAGAAATTCAGTCAGACCAATATATAATACCACACAATTTTCATTTGGTATCACCCAATTTTCCTATACCAAGTGATGGAATTCTTGGTATGGATTTCTTCAGAAAATATAATGGTATTCTTGACATAAACCCAGTCCAAGATCGGTTCGTACTCCGACCAAATAATTTGGATCATGAAATTTCGATTCCAATATCACATTCAAACGATACAAATGCCATTATCTTACCAGCAAGATCCGAAATTGTCCGAGAAATTAAAGTGAACACAAACGATGATCACATTCTAATTCCAAATCAAGAAATTCAAAATGGAATTTTTATCGCAAATTCGATAACCAAATCTAAAAATGCATATGTCCGAATTTTAAATACAACCAACAAAGCAGTAATGGTCAACCTTAACAAGGTAAAAATTGAATCATTGCACGAGTACGAAATATTCCAATTAAATTCAGAAGACAGAAAAGTAAAAGTTATGGAAGCATTGTCAAAAAACTTTCCCCCTCTTTTCAAAGAAACATTAACTGAATTATGCACAGAATATGTCGATGTATTCGGACTTGAAACCGAATCAATTACAACAAACAACTTTTATAAACAACAGCTAAGGCTAAAAGACAATGAGCCAGTATATATCAAAAACTATCGAAGCCCGCATAGCCAAACAGATGAAATACAAAAACAAGTTGAAAAACTCATTTCCGACAACATCGTCGAACCATCTGTATCCGAGTACAACAGCCCACTACTACTTGTCCCAAAGAAAGCCCTTCCGGGCTCAGAAACAAAAAAATGGCGATTAGTAATTGATTATCGTCAAATAAATAAAAAACTGCTATCAGATAAATTTCCACTCCCTAGAATTGACGATATTTTAGATCAACTAGGTCGAGCAAAATATTTCTCATGCCTTGACTTAATGTCAGGTTTTCATCAGATTGAACTCGAAGAAAGTTCAAGAAATATAACGTCTTTTTCAACGAGCAATGGCTCATATCGCTTCACGCGACTACCATTTGGTTTAAAAATAGCGCCAAATTCATTTCAGAGAATGATGACTATCGCATTCTCTGGGCTTGAACCTTCCCAAGCATTTCTCTATATGGATGATTTAATAGTTATTGGTTGTTCCGAAAAACATATGATTAAAAATTTAACAGATGTTTTTCAATTATGCAGAAAACACAATCTTAAACTACATCCCCAAAAATGCTCATTTTTTATGCACGAAGTGACCTTCCTAGGTCATAAATGCACAGACAAAGGAATTTTACCAGATGACAAGAAATATGAAGTCATCAAAAATTACCCAGTCCCACACGATGCGGACAGCGCTAGACGTTTTGTTGCATTTTGCAATTATTATAGACGTTTTATTAAAAACTTCGCCGACTATTCACGGCACATAACAAGATTATGTAAAAAGAATGTCCCTTTCGAATGGACAGTTGACTGCCAAAAAGCATTCGAATATCTAAAAACAAACTTATGCAACCTACCCTACTGCAGTACCCAGATTTTAGCAAAGAATTTTGCATAATCACAGATGCAAGCAAACAAGCTTGTGGAGCGGTTTTAACTCAAAACCATAACGGACTCCAACTACCGATAGCATATGCATCACGCTCATTCACAAAAGGTGAAAGCAATAAGAGCACTACAGAACAAGAATTAGCAGCTATTCATTGGGCAATATTACATTTTCGACCATATATCTATGGCAAACACTTCACAGTGAAAACAGACCATAGACCCCTTACCTATTTGTTTTCGATGGTCAATCCCAGCTCTAAACTAACACGCATGCGGCTTGAGTTAGAAGAATATGATTTTACAGTTGAGTATCTAAAGGGTAAAGATAATTTCGTGGCCGACGCACTGTCACGAATAACAATAAAAGAATTAAAACAAATAAACACGAATATACTAAAAGTCACTACCAGATTTCAAAGTAAACAGAAAAAATCCTGCGCAGGAAATGAACAAGTAGATATGCCTAGGCAATCTCTTGAAAACGCTTCTCAGCCCAACGTATATGACGTTATCACAAATGACGGCTTACGAAAAATAGTGACATTGCGAATAACCCCACTTAAATGTTTGTTAAAACATGGAAGAAAAGTTATAGCTAGAATCGATATTAGCGATTTGTACACCAATGGAATCCTAGACTTAGGTCAGTTCTTCCAAAGGCTTGAAAGACAAGCCGGTATACTTAATATCAGCCAAATATCAGTGGCACCGTGCGAAAAGATCTTTGAATCAATTTCAATAGACACTTTTAAAAAAATGGGCAATAAAATATTAAAGACTCTAAGAGTAGCGCTACTCAAGCCGGTGACCCTAATAAATAATGAGAAAGATCAAGAAGCGATAATGTTTACATTCCATGACGATCCAATTCAAGGAGGTCATACAGGCATAACCAAAACGCTAGCAAAAATAAAAAGACACTATTATTGGAAAAATATGACTCGTCATATCAGAGAGTACATAAATAGATGTCATAAATGCCTGACTTCAAAAATAACGAAGCATACAAAAACACCCATGACTAAAACAGAAACCCCAATATATGCTTTTGACAGAGTGATAGTGGACACTGTTGGCCCACTTCCAAAATCAGAGAATGGAAACGAATATGCAGTCACTTTAATATGTGATTTAACCAAATATTTAGTTGCTATTCCAGTTGCAAATAAAAGCGCAAATACTGTCGCTAAAGCAATATTCGAATCTTTTATTCTAAAGTATGGTCCAATGAAGACGTTCATTACGGACATGGGAACAGAATATAAGAATTCTATTATAAATGACCTGTGCAAATATCTGAAAATAGATAACATAACGTCAACTGCACACCATCACCAGACCTTAGGTACCATTGAAAGAAGTCATAGAACCTTCAATGAGTACATACGTTCATACATATCAGTCGACAAAACTGATTGGGATACATGGTTACAGTATTTTGTGTATTGTTTTAATACTACACCATCTGCAACTCATGATTATTGTCCATATGAACTTATTTTTGGAAAATCAAATAACTTACCAAAAGATTTTAATAGTATAGACAGGATAGATCCACTATACAATGTAGAAGACTACGCTAAGGAAGTTAAGTTCAGACTAGAAATAGCATATAAAAGAGCAAGAATAATGCTAGAACAGCATAAGGCAAAGAATAAGGAATATTATGATAAGAAAATAAATAACTTTAACTTGAAAATAGGAGATAACGTTTTACTAAGAAATGAAACTGGCCATAAGTTGGAACCAGTATATTTAGGTCCATATTTAGTGACAGGAATAGAAGATAAAGACAATATTTTAATTAAAGATAAGAAAAACAAAATACAAAAAGTACACAAAGACAGACTCAAAGAATACAGCAAATAGACTTCAAAACAGTAAAACTGAAACCAAAAATCAAAAAGGTGGTGGCCTGATCAACCATTCACGTTTATTAATCATTCAAATAAATATAAAAAGCAAATTAAATTCAACCAAATAATAAATAAACACTTTATTCAAATATACTTCATTTTATTAACCTACAAAAAAAAAATTTTTTTTAAATTTCTTTATTAATTAAATATTAAATAACTTCATAAATTTCTTATATAGTATATACACTTATATATTATATACATAGTTAAACAAACAAGATAAATTTTTATAAAAAAAAATATATACTAAAAAAATAACTTCATATAATTACGTTATTTTTCTAAAGGAGGGAGATGTAGTATGTTCACATATCGAATGCACACTGTACCCAGTTACGCATTCATATTTCCAAACACATTGTAGCAATTGGCCACAATATTTATACAAATACAAATACAAATCAAAGTCCCAAGCAGTTCCCCAAGCATTCGGTAATATGAGTCTTCCTCGAGTGCAATGGGACTGGACAGAGCTGAGTCGGCATATTTGACATGCGCGACGGCTCTGTCGCCATGTGAACATATACCTCTTCGCCCGTTTTAAACGTTTGTATACATATATACATAAGCACTGACCGCTCCTCTGCCGGCGTCACTGGCAGCGCAGCGAGTCATATGAAATATTGTAATAGAATTAAGTTCAGTTGAGAATACGGACTTGAGGCAGCACAGACGTGTTGCCCAAGCCCTTTAATAAAACAAAGACATTTAATAAAACCAAACAAGCATTGCGATTCTAATTCAATGGCGGACTAAAGGTGGGAATACGGATACAAGCTCAGCCCAACGGACGGTTCTCCAAACTGGGAATACGAATACAAACTCAGCCCAACGGACGGCGGGAAATCTAATAACATTTTGTACTTACTGTAAGATGAAAAATGCAAGAAACTCGCGTTCATTGTTCTTTGTTTTTTTAAGCGAGTCTGTTCTCAAAATTCTCAACGGGTACTAACACTTTTCTTATGGAGTAATGGTAAATTGTAGAACCAATTGGGAATTGCTTAAAAACTCTATGTCTAGAAATACTTGATTTTAAGAAAGAATATTTCATACTTATTTCGGAGAGTTATTGCATTTTTGCATTCTTGCATCCATTGAACAGTTGACTGGGATTTGTTGACATTGTAATATGGAATTTTATTATCGAATTCTATTAGTAGCTTTGGAGAGAGACGTGGCAATGATATTGTAAGTGATGGATACCACGAGCTGGCAATCAGCAATCGAATTTGCTTACAATTGAGCAATTTGTAAGAAGTTAATTTTTTTTTAAACTTCTTAGCAATTAAATAATAATTCAAATTTTTACTATATAAAAACATAAAATAACATATATATAAGACATAAAATCAAGAGAACGATCGGTCGGTCGAAAAACTAGTTCGAGTGAGAAAAACTTTTTGTTTTAAATGGGATCGCCTCCAAATTTCGCATTTAACAGTGTATTATGCTTTTCCATGATTTCACCAAGTTTAATCGAAATCAGACATCTTTAAAGTATAGATCCCATAGAAAAGTAATGTCCAAAAAGTAGTCTTAGAAAACCTTTTTTGTTTTCAACGGAAGCTGCAAGGGTATACAAAACTTCGGCCGAGCCGAAGTTAACTTTCCTCTATTTTTATAACCTGGCAGAGGGTATTATAAAGTTGTGCGGATGTTTGTAACGCATTGAAGGAAGCATCTCCGACCACATAAAGTATATATATTCTTGATCAGCACGACGAGCTGAGTTCATTCATCTGTTTCTATGCTATCTCCTCCGTCAGTTTTGAAGCCATCCTCACCAAACTTTTTGCACAAAGTCTTTTGGTACCAATACGCTGCACATTTGCCGGAACCTGCTGGATCGGATGACTATAGCATATAGCTGTCATAGAAACGATCGGTCAAAAAACTAGTCTTAATGAGAAAAACTTGTTTGTTTTTAATGGAAACGTTTCCAAAGTACGTTTTTCTTAGTTAACTATCCTTTCCCATGATTTCACTAAGTTTGGGCGAAATCGGATGACTATAGCTCCCATAGGAACGATCGGTCGAAAAACTAGTTCTAGTGAGAAAAACTTTTTTGTTTTTAATGAAAACGTCCTTATCATTGGCATACACTTATTTTATATACTTTTACCCAATTCTACAAAGTTTGGTCGAAATCGGATGACTATAGCATATAGCTTCCATAGGAAGGATCGGTGGAAAAACTAGTTCTAGTGAAAAAAACTTTTTTGTTTTTAATGGAAACGTCCTTTTTATTGGCATATTCTTATTTTATATACTTTACCACATTTCTACAATGTTTTATCAAAATCGGATGACTATAGCATATGGCTGCAATATTAATGATCGGTCGAAAAAGAAGTTCTAGTGAGAAAAACTTTTTTGTTTTATATGGGATCGCCTCCAAATTTCGTAATTAACAGTGTATTATGCTTTTCCATGATTTCACCAAGTTTGGTCGAAATCAGACATCTATATAGTAAAGTCCGAAAAGTAGTCTTAGCTTGAAAAACTTTTTTGTTTTCAATGGAAGCTGCAAGGGTATACAAAACTTCGGCCGAGCCGAAGTTAACTTTCCCCTATTTTTTTTTATTCTTATTTAATTTATTCCTTAATACCTTAAAAAATGGCACTGCAATTCAATTGTGAATCAGCATGATTATTTCCTTTGCAGCATCAAATTATGCAATGACAAATATGAGCTCTTACTCAAAGCTTCTGCTGCCCTGGACTTCATGCGGTAAGTGCCACCCGCTGACATTTGCTGGAACCAGCTGGGCCCAGTGCCAAGCAAAGGGTTAATTTACTTTGAAAATTCCTCAAATATGCGAACAATTGTGCAATTGTGCAGATTTTTATCAGAAGAAATTGCCAACTAAAATTAATAAGAGAAATAAGTTTACCATTTCCTGTCGATGCCAGAAAATTCTAGAAAAATGCCAACTAATAGTCTATTGTCAATAGACATTCCAATAACTGTACAACATCCGGTTGCCACACAATGGTAAAAACGTTTCCAATTTCAATGGCGAAATATTTCTATTTCAACATGAAAATATTTTTAGCAGCCTTTTGTATGTGATATCTAAACGACTCTTCACCTGGCGAAGACCAGATAACACACACACACACGCACACACACACACAGACTCAAATACTGAAAAAAGAGAAGAGAAAAATTCAATCTTAATCCAGTGGCTCGGCAGGAAATTTTTTCTCTGCAGACATAAAAAAAATTGATGCCATGCACCCCTTGTAGGAGGGCTGGGGCCGGGTTGAATGAAGCCAGTGACGTATGCACTTGACTTGACTTGCACATTTGCGGTAGAGAACTCAATTCGAGCCAAGTAAGTAAAGCCAAATCCAAAGAAAAATAGTTATTGTTAGACCAACGGCAACGACGAAGGCAGTAAGTAGCTTTATTATGGGATTTTAAGTTATTACACTGAGCGGCAACGGGGGACAGAGGCACATGACATTGCGAGCACTCACATATGCAGCTCTTTGCACTTCAATGAGAGGCTTAGGAACCTGATGGGATGATGTGATGACTCTTGCCTGTAGGCGAATTTGTCAACATGACTTCGATTGAGACCAGAAGGATGCACGTTTCTAATACATATATGTAGTACACTGTTTGCCTCCAAATGATTTATATGGATTTAATTTGACTGAAACGAGGGCAGTTTGAAATGTCAGTTAGGGTATGAGAGATCTCCTCCACCTTTTTGTGTCAGTGGTCCTTCAACAGATGAAACTCTCTAATTTCCGTGTAATATTTTTTGTATTTTCCTTCCTCAGTTCGCTCTGTTTCCTTAGAAAATCGCAATCACTTTTTCAAACGAAATCTAACAAAGGGTTAACAATAATAAGATTCATCCTGTCCGCACACAAGTAATTTCGCTTGATTTCTGGTTCAATCATTAAAACGCTTTCCCCCATAATTGACAGCGCTTTGATATTTGTTTTTCCCAAACCAAAAAAACCGAAGGGATAATCCAACCAACCGGAGGTTTGCTATACCAAACACAAAATCGATAGACAACAATACGTAGCCAAATCCCCATGTCGTTTTCCTGGAACCACATGAAAGCCAAAACTTATAACGCAAATTTTCTTTGATTGATGCGCAAATCAGCAAATCAATTGGAATGCCAAAAAATAAATAAATAAAAAAGTGCAAAATAAACTAACTCAGGAAAGTGAAGCAAATGCCAGGGAGAAAGGTAGATACGAACTTTTTACACTAAATTTGCATATCAAATGCCCGCTGGTGGATGCCAGTTGTGGGTGTGTGTGGTCGGTTACATGTGATTTTGATGCGTGATTTGTGCAAGCAAATAAAATGTATGCACAAAATGTAACAACAACAACGACAACATACAACAAAACACAGTTGCTTGATGAAGTAACATGGCCAATGTGAGACCTGCAAAAGGTCCAAGTGAAACTGAGGAACATGAAGAGGGAAACGAAATGTCCCCAAGGCAGGCGCTGAGATGCCATTTCAACTGCACGCACGCATCTGCAAAAACCTGACGAGACACTCAAATCCTTGCCTTCAAATTTACTGAAATGCTGCGGCACAGTGGGTCGGGAATGGATATGATATCGTACTGAAAGTTTTTTTTTTGAATCAAATTTGATTAATCAACCTTATAATTTAAGCTCAACAACATCAGCCTAAAAGGATCAGCAAATGAAAATATGTTTAATCACATATATTTTATTGTAATATTGGCTGCAAGCCTGTAAGATTTTGGTTTGAGTCTTGGCTCTCAGATTCTTACATAGTTACATAGATTTCGGAAAAAGTTTTTAGCATATTTTTGTTTAGGAGGACATATCCAGTTTAACAAGCTCTTTTAATCGTCAATCTGTAGTCAAATGTACCCTTTTTTAGCCCTCTACTTTGGACTTCAAAAAATATTCAAGGACTTTGAAAATGGAATAATACATATGCTTAAAAAAAGCTTGCAAAAAAATTTGAAGCTTGATCAGAGCTCCTTTGTAGGGTCTAAACCTTGCTAAAAATACAACTTTTTACGCTGGAGTCCCAGCTAAGGGTACAGTGTGACTGCCCAACGCCAATACACCCTTCAATACTAAAATACCACCGAATGTCAAACGGTCTTACTGCACTGTGTTTCTTTACCTAGTGTGATTTGATTACAATTAAATTGATTTAAGTAATAAAAGTGCAAATGCAGGAGTATTTGGATCATATTTGGAGAGCAGAAGTCTTGGTCAAACCCTCAGTTGTGTTTTATTTTGTTTTGGTTTGTTTTTTGCTGCAGGCTGCAGAAATTGTTGAATTACTTTAGCAAGGATAACTTGCTAAATAATTGCAAAACATTTTTTTTTTGCTTCTACCTAGCTAAGCCAATAGCTAAAGCTATCAGCTTTTAACCAGTCAAGGTAGCGGCGCCACGCGTTCTTAGCAGGGTATGAGCTAATGCATTTAGCTAGTCTGAGAACGGCTCAAGCTAAGAGGTCAGCTAAAAGTGTTAGCAACCGTTTAACATTCTTCAAAAACTTTCCAAAAAAATACATGTTAAAGCTGATTCTTTCCCAAAAATTTTGAACGGTGGAACAAGTTGATCGGGCAATGAACTCCGGAGTTATAGCCAATTTTGTAAGGCAACCTATAACATTTTTTTAAAGGAACGAAGCAAACTGTTGCTTCAATACATTATTTCCACAAAGCAATCAAAATGTTTCAAAAAGGCGAAGGAAACCTTAACAGATGAAGTTTTTATAGTGCCTTTAGACTTCTCGAAGCCGTTCAAGGCTTTCAATGGAATAACAATCAGTCCTTAATTCACCTTATAGTGCTATATTTTCGTAATTCTGAAAAAGGTTGACCACGGTTGGTGGGAATTTCCGACTGTTTGGAACATGACACTATACATGTTCCAACGTAGACTGATCAACTTTTAGAAGAAATAATTTGCTGTAGTGAAAGAAATAAAATATTTTTCTGATAGAGCCCCACAGCAGTACAAAAACAAAAAGAAATTTTGTAATCCTGCTAAACCATTTGAAAGATTTTGGCATTGCAGCAGAGTGGACCATTTTTCCACTGCTCATGGGTGACTGTGACAGTGTAGGCGGTAGTCTAAAGCGATTGGCTAGACGATATTGCCTCCAAATGCAATTTTGACGGAAAAACAATTATGTATTTGAATGGGCAAAAGAAAATCTTAAAAACCTTAACGTTTCTGTACTTTATCCAGCGAATACGAAGAGTCTGCGGAATATTTGAAGGCAAGCTTGGAAACTTGTAAAGCTATCAAAGGGACACCAACTCCCATTTACGCATTCGCAAAAGTTTTGCGATTTGAATCCGGTTTTTAGAATTATTGAAATATGTTTAAGTTTTTGGCAACGATCCATTATTGAACTTTGGTCACACTGAAATTTGTCTTTTTTTGAGCCCAGAACGTTATGAAAGGAAACTAATAAACATGAGTGGGCAAGGATTGTGTGCCATCGAAAAGTTGGATGGCGACAACTACGCGGTGTGGTCAGTGCAAATGAAAAGCATTTTGGTGCAAAACGATTTGTGGCCAATTGTGTGCGGCAGAGTTGTGAAAAATGAAGAAGGCACGGCTGAGCAAAAGGCTGATTTTGATACTCGTGACGAAAAGGCACTAGCAGGCATATTGTTGGGTGTAAAGCCGTCAGAGATCAATTTAATCAAAAACTGTACTTCTGCAAAAGAAGCTTGGGTGAAGCTCGCCGGCGTCTATCAGCCACGCGGACCAGCGAGAAAAGTTACGCTGTTTAAAAGGTTGCTTCGATTGAGCATGCCAGAGGGTGTGTCTGTGCAAAACTACATGAACGAGTTTTACGATTTGGTGGACAAATTAAAAGAAATCGATGTTGCAATTTCTGACGAAATTCTAACAATTTTGCTGCTGTCAGGTCTGTGCAAGTCGTTTGAAAACTTTGTGGTAGCAATCGAGACGCGAGAAGTGTTGCCATCTCTGTCTGACTTGAAGGTCAAAATTATGGAAGAAGGAGAGAGGCAACGAGTGAACAACGAAGACGTGGACTACAATGTACAGCGAGTGTTTGTGTCGCGTACAAAGAACAAAAGCAACAAAAACTCGCAAGAACAAACGGGATCTAAGAGAAACAAAAAGTGTTTTAGATGTGGCCGTGAGGGTCATTTTATTGCTTAGTGCAAAGAGAAAAATGACGAAGGCAAAGAGAAAAAAGCGTTTTCAATTCTCGCGAGTGTGCAGAAAAAAGACATACTGACAAAATCTATGTGGTGCCTTGACAGTGGCGCTACGGCGCATATGTGTTGCGAAAAGTCATTGTTTGTAGAGCTAAGAGAGCACAAAGAGAAAATTTTACTGGCTGGAGAGAATGTCATTTTTGCTGATGGCATTGGCACTGTGTGTGTGAATTCCGGTAAATATTGTATGGGATTGCTTAACGTGCTGTACGTTAAGGACTTGCAAACAAACTTTATATCAGTATCGAAAGCTGTTGATAAAGGATTTAAAGTGATTTTTGACAAAGAAAGTGCAGTAATAAAAGACAGTCAAAATGTGGTTATACTGCGAGCTAGCAAGTGTAGTGATCTGTTCACTATTGACATAAAATCGAAAAAGTGTATGTACTCAGAAGCTAGCTGCAGTGAGTTGTGGAAGTGGCATTATCGTCTTGGACACTTGAATATGTCAAGTATAAAGAAAATGGCAAGTGACGAGATCGTTCATGGTCTGAAATCGATTCGTAAAAATTCTGGCTTAAAAGACGATGTGTGTGACACCTGTGCGAAAAGCAAAATTACGGTTAAGCCATTTCCGAGAAAGTCTGAAAGTCGTGCAGATGAGCTGCTAAGTTTAATACATTCAGACATTTGTGGACCAATAAACAAAGCGTCTGCCGGGGGCGCGCGATACTTCGCTACGTTTATTGACGACTACTCGCGGTATACATGTGTGTATTTTCTAAAAACCCGTGATCAAATATTGGACGCATTCAAAGACTTTGTGGTGTTTGCGGAAAAACAATGCGGTAAAAGCGTAAAAGGATTACGTACTGATAACGGGCGCGAGTACCTGAGTCGTGAGTTCGAAAAATACCTGTCTGATCGTGGTATAAAGAGACAACTAACTGTACCCTACTCACCTCAACAAAATGGGGTGGCTGAACGTGCAAACCGCACCCTCGTGGAGATGGCCAGAAGTATGATTGTGCACTCGGGCGTAGATGAGAGCCTGTGGGGCGAAGCTGTGCGGACTGCAGCATATTTGCGCAACAGATCGGAGACAAAAACGCTGATCAACAAGACGCCATACGAGGTTTGGACTGGCAAAAAGCCATCAGTGGCACATTTGAAGTTGTTTGGCTCGAAAGCCATTGGGCTTAATAAGGCGCACAAACAGAAGTTCAGAGCCAAGGGAATTGAGTATATAATGATAGGGTATTCCTGGACTGCAAAAGCATACAGATTATATTGTCCAGAGTCGCGAAAGGCGATTGAAAGCAGAGACGTTATATTTATGGAAAATAGTTTTGGGGGTTCTGCTAGCAAGGACAAAGAAATTGTTTTGCTTGATGAGAGCATGCCTCTTGGCCAACAGACTCAGAGAGTGAGTGTAGAAGGCAATAGTGAGGATACAATGAAAGAGAATGATCTGCAGGTACGGGCGGAAGTTGAGTCTGAGTCAGATGGGCAAAATAATGAGGATGACGAGAGTGTCATTAGTGAGGAGCAGTCTCCAGTATATGAGGTTCGTGGCCCAGGTCGCCCAAAGAAAATTAAAACAGGTCTACCAGGTCGACCCCGTAAGCAGTATCAAACATTGAATATGCTGAGAGCAGAAGAGATAGTCATCCCAGAAAGTGTAAGTGATGCCAAAAAGTCTAAATTGAGTCAGAAATGGTCAGATTCGATTCAGAAGGAGATAAATGCGCTGGAAGCCAATAATACTTGGGAGCTTGTAGACTTGCCAAAGGGCAAGAAAGCTGTTGGCTGTAAATGGGTCTTTGGCATCAAAGTTGATAAAGACGGCTACGTAGAGCGTTTTAAGTCCAGGCTAGTAGCTAAAGGGTGTGCTCAGAAGTATGGCATAGATTATTTTGAAACATTTTCACCTGTGGTTAGGTACTCGTCTGTTAGAATGATTATAGCACTGGCAGTGGAACATAAGTTGTTACTCCATCAAATGGACGTGTCCTCTGCATACCTGAACAGCGAGTTATCTGAAGATGTATACATGAAGCAGCCGGATGGGTTCGTAAGTGACGAATACCCCAAGAAAGTACTGAAGCTGAAAAAATCTCTCTATGGGTTAAAGCAGAGCGGTAGAGAGTGGAACACGAAACTGGATGTGGTCCTGAGAAAAATTGGTTTTACTCCATGTGTCAGCGAGCCTTGCGTTTACATTAAAAATGGGGAAGATAAAATTAATGTAATCGCGGTATACGTAGATGATCGTTTGATTGCCAGCTCAACCAAAGAAGACTTACTGGGCATAAAAAGGTCAATTGCAGATGAATTTGACGTAGTTGATGGCGGTCAGCTCAGTCACTTCTTGGGCATAGAGGTTGAGCGTGAAGGAGAGACTGGCAGTATAACTATCGGGCATAAGCAATATGTCGAGCACATGCTATATGATTGGGGCATGTCAACGTGTAAGCCAGTGGCTACACCTTTGGAGGCTGGTCATCAAGTCAGGTGTGATGAGGCCAGCTGCGAACCTGTTAATGAGAAAAGCTATCAGTCATTGATAGGCTCATTGATGTATTTGGCTATAACAACCAGGCCAGATATACTACACTCCGTTGCCAAGCTGGCGCAACGAAATGTGAACCCTCACAAGGAGCATGAAGTTGCAGCAAAACGTGTGCTCAGGTACCTCAAGGGCACAGCTGACCTGAAACTTCACTATAAGGCTACGGGTAAACCAATACATGGGTACGTCGACGCAGACTGTGCGAACGATACTACAGATCGTAAATCTTATAGTGGATACGTCTTTATTGCTGGTGGCGGTGCGATTTCGTGGGAGTCCAAGAAACAAAGCCTGGTGGCATTAAGCAGTACCGAAGCCGAGTACATTGCTTTATCTGCTGCTTCATAGAAATTAAGACTATTTTATTGTACTGCGATAGTCAAAGTGCACAATGTTTAACTAAGAATCCGACTTTGCACAATCGTAGTAAACATATTGATATAAAATACCATTATGTCCGAGAACTATATTCTAAGAATGAAATTGCTATTGAATATATATGTACTAATGATATGGTTTCGGATGTACTGACTAAGAATTTGCAGAAGAACAAACATGTAAAATGTATTACTGAAATGAGTTGTTATTAATACATAAGTTGTCAAGAATATGATCGTTGAGAAGGAGTATTGAAATATGTTTAAGTTTTTGGCAACGATCCATTATTGAACTTTGGTCACACTGAAATTTGTCTTTTGCTTTCCCCCCGTATTCTTATGTACATCTAAGTTAGTTGCTTGCAAGCGCTCTGCAGAACGGACGCACAATTGTGAAATAAACTTAATCCCTTTCGAACAAGAATTAATAAAAGTCATCTATCTATATACATATTTAGAAATGAATGTTTGTCTGTCTGTCTGTCTGGCCCTTATGCCTGCCTAGGCCGTTCATCCGATTGCGATCAAACTTTGGGAAATGGTAGACCGCTTGCCCGGGAAGGTTTGTAAGTTGGAAAAATGGCCGAGTAATGGTCCGCGAAACCGCGAAATTAGCTAAATTATGCCGTCCATCCGATTGTAATGAAATTTTCGGGATTGGTTATACGCTTGCCCTGAAAGGTTTCTAAGTTGAAGAAAGAAATTTTAACATTTTCCATTTGAGCCTAGATTATGAAGAAGACTTGATAGACGGCATTTGTAAACGGGTAAGTAGGATAAAACGGTCACATTGTCGGAAAATTCGCAAAATTTTCATATGAGTTTAGATTAACATGAAGACGGGTAAAATGAGGTGAAGATCGAGCGTGATTTTTCATTGGATTCCCAACCATAAGTGCATAAATGAAAAGGGATATAATCTAATAATGAATGTTTGTCTGCCTGTAAGTGTGCTCCTAGAGTGAGAGTGTGACATTTTTGTCGAAAAAATTTGAAATTTTAATTTCTGATTAACGCTCAACATTTATAAATTCAATCATTTAAATTCATTTTTGTGCAGTTGTGCCTCCCAAAAAACGTTAGATTCGTCGTTCTACGTCTCAAGCACAAAACAAAAAGGCAAAACGAGCTTCTGAAACAAACGAGCAACGAGATGCAAGATTGAAAACTGACCGAGAAATGCATGCGAGAGCCCGTTCATCGGAAGCAAACGAGCAACAAGAAGCAAGAATGGAAACCGACCGAGAACTTCATATGAGAGCCCGTGCATCGGAAAGCAATGAGCAACGAGAAGCGAGTATGGAATCCGACCCGTGCATCGGAATCCAACGAGCAAAGAGAAGCGAGAATGGAAACCGACCGAGAACTGTTTGCGAGAGCCCGTGCATCGAAATTGAACGTGTCAATTGAAGAAAAAATAAACAATTGCAGAATGCACTAAAAAAATAGGGAAAAGTTAACTTCGGCTCGGCCGAAGTTTTGTATATTCTTTCAGCTTCCATTGAAAACAAAAAAGTTTTTCTAACTAAGACTACTTTTTGGACCTTACTTTTCTATGGGATCTATACTATATAGATGTCTGATTTCGACCAAACTTGGTGAAATCATGGAAAAGCATAATACACTGTTAATTACGAAATTTGGAGGCGATCCCATTTAAAACATAAAAGTTTTCCTCACTCGAACTAGTTTTTCGACCGATCGTTCCTATGGGAGCTATATGCTTGAGTCATCCGATTTCGACCAAACTTTGTAGAATTGTGTAAAAGTATATAAAATAAGTGTATGCCAATGATAAGGACGTTTTCATTAAAAACAAAAAGTTTTTCTCACTAGAACTAGAACTAGTTTTTCGACCGATCGTTCCTATGGCAGCTATATGCTATAGTCATCCGATTTCGACCAAACTTAGTGAAATCATGGGAAAGGATAGTTAACTAAGAAATACGTACTTTGGAAACGTTTCCATTAAAAACAAACAAGTTTTTCTCATTAAGACTAGTTTTTTGACCGATCGTTCCTATGACAGCTATATGCTATAGTAATCCGATCCAGCCGGTTCCGACAAATGTGCAGCGTATTGGTACCAAAAGACTTCGTGCAAAAAGTTTGGTGAGGATGGCTTCAAAACTGACGGAGGAGATAGCATAGAAACAGACAGACGGACGGACGGAAAGACGGACAATGCTAAATCAACTCAGCTCGTCATGCTGATCAAGAATATATATACTTTATGTGATCTTGCTTCTTTCAATGCGTTACAAACATCCGCACAATTTTATTAAACCGTCTGCAAGGGTATAATTATTTGGAGAACTTCGTGGAGGACTAACATGTGGCACTGATCAAAGCACCTCATGTATTTTGTTGAAGAGACTGTTCGGGCCAGAACCTCTGCGCTTTGCCGCCCATGTAAAGTTTCTACAACTTTCTCAACCTATAATTAATGGTAATCAAATCAATGGCCATCTGCCCCCAAGTTATGTTTGCTTGCTTTGATACTCGCTCTTGTTAAACATATTTCTTCCTCGCCTGTTCTATATTTAGACATTGCAGCTACGCAGGCGCTCTCTCAAGCTCACTCACAGCAGCGCAGTCGCCAGCAACGCTTTGGTCGCATTAGAACATTTGTAAAGTTCAGGCGAGCGACACTTGCACATGAGAGCTCAAATAAAGAAGACTTGTTAAATTATTTGCTCGCCGTGTTAATTTCATTTGGTTGGTTTTAACTTGGCCAATTGGTGAGGCCAGTCTCTCCACAGAGACCTTTCGATATCCATTTCCCCAAACCTAAGTGTAATCCCGCTTTGTCTTAAATTATCAACAGTGGTTGTCAGGCTTTGTGCCAACTTTTTGATTGGCATAGGTATGTTCTAGGACCATTTTTTACTTGCTAAATAAAAAAAAAATAAATTATTACTTTACGTTCCTTGCCTGGGAATTGAACCACGTATTTCGTACTCTCGTTCTTAACACAAATGCCGGCATCTAAACACTTTCGACTGTCGACCCCATGACAATATTGGGAAATTTTTTTTATCAAATTCGAAATACCTTGCAAGACTTTCAAAAATTCTTTCTTACAATTGAATTTTGGATTGAAACATTTCAAGAACCGCAGTTCGATTCGGCAATAATGCCTGACCCATGACTTACTCAATATTAATAAAAAAGTAATACACTTTTGTAATAATTGATTTAAGATTCAAAATATTGTTGTTTTCAAAGTACAAGCCCACTTTGTGGTCTTGCTCCTTGAATCTTTTAAAAAGCTTTAGGGTCGAGGATTTTAAAACCAAAGGCTGCTATAGGTGGCGTTTTATCATTATTCTAAAGGATTTTCAAAAAATTTTATAAAGCGGACACAAAAGCGGAATTTCGTGCTTAGACCGATTAGGCTAAGTCATTTCTAAGCACAGCATAAAATACATTTTTCATCAAATTGAAGCCCCATACCAATATTTAGTTAAAGTTTATTAAAGTTGTAAAAACATGTCAACAAATATTGGCTTTTTTCCTTGGCAGTTCCACTGTGCCGTGGCTGCTTTGTTTTTACATGTAATGGCATTTTAATTGCGCTTACAACTCAGCAAAGTGTCTCTCAATTAAAAGTGTCTGCTTGGCTCAAAACGACATCCTCGTTGTCTAAGTCTCCAGTTTGGGCAACGGGGAAAAAGGAAAAATGATGTCAGGCACATGTCGTAATTTGCCGCAGAAGGCACGGCGATCCCCGACCACACACACTCACAAACTCACACAAGCACTGTTAATTATGCAAGGCAGGCGGCTTGCTCAGCGAGATAAGAAGAATCCCAACTTCCCGCAGCAGCCTGGTCTAATGCTTCACAAAATTTAAGCATTTCATTTAAATGTTCAGTGCTCAAAAAAAATGTTTAGGCAAGTCTAAGTGAAAAATAAAATTTTTGTGAATTGTAAAAATTTAAATTTTATGTGTATGTTTATAAAAAAGATTGAAGTGGTGGAAGAAAGTCAACCAGAGAAGGAAGCGAAATTGGAATTTCGACAAGAACCTAAAAGCCTGAGGGAAGAGTTGCATCCGAAGAGTGTTGGCTTAAGTCACCATGCCCCAGAAGATTTTCACAGGTCGCAGGTGGGTTTAAAGCCGTAATAAAATGGAATAACGATTCATAAGGCTTCAATTGCCTACTAGTGGCAATCCAAACCCACATCCTTCTGCTTTCTTATCTATCGCTGGATTTTGGCTGCCTTCTTTTGTTCGAGCGTTGTGAGCAGCGCTGACATTTATTTTAGCAAAGGTCGTTGGTTTGCCTATTTAACGAATTGGGGATTTATGATGTGTGGTCTGACCAGTGTCAGTGGGGCAATATATACAACTGTGCATCATTGGGACACTGAGCGAATGGGTAAGATGAGTTGAGTGAAGATGAATTGCAGTAAGCAATTACAACAATTCTTGGTTCCGAACTGTTAGCCAGGCACAAATGCCTGGTTAAGATCTATTGGGCTTGCTATTGGCATTGTGTATTGGACTCTTAGGTGATTGTTTAGTAGAGCTACCCTCACCAAAAATTCTGAAAAAAATATCATCGATGGACAGCGAATTTACAAGAACTATGACGTTTCAGATCGCGGGAGACTCCCGCGGTTCAATGGTGAAAATTGTTTGAAAGTTGCATTTTTTTGTATAAAAAACAGATTGTTTTTGCCTTAACTGTCATTTATAAATTGAAAAATTGTTTCTGGTAAGCAAAATATTCGTTGTAAACTCTGACCACCAATCACATCGACGAAAAATGAGTTGCCCAAGTTGCGTAAATACGCTAATGAAGTTTCGCTAAGTCGGATGAGGAGATAATGCAATTTGTGGAAGATCACGACTGCATTTTAAAGAATGCAAAAAAAAAACGTGTCCAAAATGCGGTTCAAAGTGCACTGCAGCGAATGGACGTTTCCGGTGTAGGGAAGATAATGACCGTCCAGAAAGGAGCTC
The DNA here is from genome assembly GCA_018904265.1 of Lordiphosa collinella. Classification (NCBI taxonomy): domain Eukaryota; kingdom Metazoa; phylum Arthropoda; class Insecta; order Diptera; family Drosophilidae; genus Lordiphosa; species Lordiphosa collinella. The sequence goes on from JAEIFV010000897.1 coordinate 114,583, forward strand.
ATAAGAAGAAGCAAAAAATAAAGTGCGAGTTTTTTGAATTAACTAAATTTTTTTTTAAAAATCGCGCGATTTTTATAAAAAAAATTTTGCCTACGGCGCTACTTTGATCAGTACGCCGCATAGCAACGTTTCTAGGTATTAGATCCATTATTGTGATCAATAGATTTTTTAGGACATACTATTAGTAGTATGGCCATTAAGGTTTACTCTATAAATGTTAAAAGACCTTTATAATCTAAATGGTTCCATGTCTATTGATCACAATAATTGATCTTATACCTAGAAACGTTGAAACGTTGCCAGTGGGCTTTAAAAGAGGGGGCATGAAATAACGCCAGGTGATATATCGCCCCCAGGCGTTATTTCACTCTAATAGTGAAATAAAGCCCGCGGGTGTTATTTCACTTTCATTCAATGTATAGCGCCATTTTCATACTGGGAAACGAAGAAAAAGTCGGTAAGTAGCACATCTATACAAATAAATATAAATTATTTTTGAGAAATAATGACAGTTAAGGCAAAAAAGAATCTGTTTTTTATACAAAAAAAGGAACTTTCAAATAATTTTTTCATTGAACCGCGATCTGAAGACGTCATATTTCTTGTAAATTCGCGGTCCATCGAGGATATTTTTTTTCATAATTTTTAGTGAGGGGTAGCTCTACTAAACAATTACCGACTCTTATTCATCCGAAAATAAAGAATATCATTAGTCCCGACATTATGACCACTCTCTACAATCTCTGGGTCCATGCTTTACCTCATATGATAGTCTTAGGATGGATCTATGCTCTATTTACCTTTATCTACTATGTCCTGGGTGGTCTGAGTGGGTAAGTATTTGTATGCATATTTTAAAATCACTATAATGTTTTATCCAATTCTTTTGTAGTCGCGGTGAAATATATATTTATGAATGTCTGAACTATGAAAAGCCCGGAACAGCTATAGGCGCCATATGCCTGACCAGTCTGCTTCTGGTGGCCTGCGCGACCCTTCAATATGGCTTATATCGATTGAGGGTCTATGTAGCACGCAAACTGGGTAAACTTCAGTAAACCATCAGCATAATTGCATTCAAGTGAGGCGTGCCAAAACTTTAAACACAAAAAACTGGGGGAAAAACACATTTTGCTTATTTGTCCTCTGATATGTCACTCTTGTTTGTTGTTTACGCCGCTCGCACGTGTCCGGAAAATTAAACCAAATGCATCCAGCAACCACTCTAGCCCCTGCAGCGTGTCTTTCTCCCAAGTATCTCTATTCGTAGGTATGTGTGTGTTTGTATGTATATGCACACAAAAAAATCTGTGGGTAAATTTAACCTATATCGTAGGTTAGAAATGCGCCAACCCACAAAGTCGGTTAAGTTAACCAATTTGTACATTAACTATTACGTAAACCTTTACGTAAACAGAACAGTTGCTATAGTAAATCGAACCGAAAATATCGTTTAGAAATGCGCCAACCGACAAAATTTGTAATATATACAGATGTTTACAGTAAGTAGCTTTTCTTACTATTTTCGCAGTAATTTAACCAGCAAAATGGTACATTGACAGTTTTCTGGAAAATATACCGAAAAACTACTGTTAAGTAGTAGGAATACTATTTTAGCTGTCAAGTTACCATACAAATAGTATGATAACATTTTTACTGTATAAGTACAAAAAAATAGTAATGTAACTATTTTAGTTACTTTACTATGAGTCTGTTTTAGTGACCTTTTTGAAAATCAATGAGAGAACATTTTAGCAGCCTCCAGGTCAATAAGTTACGTTTGTTCATAACTTTTAAGACAAGACACACATCTTCGGCAAGTCGGCAGAGGCCATTCCATGCCAACAATGCTTTAACTGTTTGGGAATTCCAAGGCAGCACAAGAGCAAAAACCAACACGTACGGTAGCAACCAAATGTTTACTATTCTTACTGTTACACTTTACTATTATTACTGTAATAATACCGAAAAACTAGTAAGTACAGTAACTCAAATGCTTAAAAAGGAAGACTTCGGCCACGTCAGATCAAGTAACGTTAGAGTTACCATTTCTATGGTAAATTTACTGAAACAACTGTAACTTTTTACAATAACAAAATATGTGTAAAACAAATTTGTAGCTGAAATTGCTATGATAACAGTTGTTAATTGCAACAACAACATAAGAGCAAACATAAATACGTGAAACTTACAATATCTTCGGTAGATCTAACTGTTTGTACAGTTACCAAACAACAACAAAATACATGCATAAGAAAATTGGAAAAAATTTACTGTTAGCGTAGTTAATTCTACCCACCAGATTTTTTTGTGTGTGGACGAGTATCGCCCCTCTGTTTTTAATGCAAAGCTACCACAAATTGTTATAAAGTTTTGTACTCATTTGTTTATGATTCCACCATGCAGCAGAGTGAAACTTTTTCGGTGTATCTGCACACAAAAAAATCTGGTGGGTAGAATTAACTACGCTAACAGTAAATTTTTTCCAATTTTCTTATGCATGTATTTTGTTGTTGTTTGGTAACTGTACAAACAGTTAGACTCTACCGAAGATATTGTAAGTTTCATGTATTTATGTTTGCTCTTATGTTGTTGTTGCAATTAACAACTGTTATCATAGCAATTTCAGCTACAAATTTGTTTTACACATATTTTGTTATTGTAAAAAGTTACAGTTGTTTCAGTAAATTTACCATAGAAATGGTAACTCTAACGTTACTTGATCTGACGTGACTACTTGATCTGACGTACTTACTAGTTTTTCGGTATTATTACAGTAATAATAGTAAAGTGTAACAGTAAGAATAGTAAACATTTGGTTGCTACCGTACGTGTTGGTTTTTGCTCTTGTGCTGCCTTGGAATTCCCAAACAGTTAAAGCATTGTTGGCATGGAATGGCCTGCCGACTTGCCGAAGATGTGTGTCTTGTCTTAAAAGTTATGAACAAACGTAACTTATTGACCTGGAGGCTGCTAAAATGTTTCTCATTGATTTTCAAAAAGGTCACTAAAACAGACTCATAGTAAAAGTAACTAAAATAGTTACATTACTATTTTTTTGTACTTATACAGTAAAAAATGTTATCATACTATTTGTATGGTAACTTGACAGCTAAAATAGTATTCCTACTACTTAACAGTAGTTTTTTCGGTATATTTTCCAGAAAACTGTCAATGTACCATTTTGCTGGTTAAATTACTGCGAAAATAGTAAGAAAAGCTACTTACTGTAAACATCTGTATATCTGGTGAGAAACTAGGGTTGACATATCATTGACTAGTAAAATGCCAACAATGCCAATCTATCAGTTAAAAATGAATAGTGTACCTACAATATAATTTTGGTTCTCTAGGTAGAGACAAGAAAAGGCTTTTAGGTTTTAGCAATTGTATTGTTTAGCAAGATGGAGTATTGGTTAGCATTATGGCTTTTTATACCAAAACTGAGTACTTTTACAAGTATTTCCGAAGTATTGACGCGTGTGTAAGCCATCAGCAAATCAGAAAGCTGATGCCAGCCATTCCACTGGCTTTGATGAGGATGACGACAGAGTGCACAGAAACAAAATTGGTGGCTTTTGCGATAGTCTCTCAAAATGCTCGATTGCTGGTTCCGATGCTACAGAAAGTTTTCTGCTTTGTGGCATTTAGGTAAACTGCGTTAGGCAACTTGTAGTTATAACGTCTTTGGATTGCCTGTATGAACGCACAAGTCTTAGAGATGGAAGGAGAAAGAGGTTCGACATGCAAGGCACAGAAGTTTCTTATAAATTCAGGCAGAATAAATTTATTAAATATTTTTGAGACGACCCATCTCACTCAACTGTTTAAAAGATAAAATTGATAAAATTGTATAAGAAGTTGTTTTGGAAATGAGCGTTGCAACATTTATGCATTCCAGTTCGCTCAACGGAATCGGTACAAACTTATGTTCAGTCCATTTAATGTAATGACCACGGATAGACGCGATCCCTTAAAGCAAACTACGTAGATATGCTCCGTTTTACAAACGAACAAATGGTCGAATAGGTAAAAATATTTTTTCTGGTACTTCATAAAGTACACCCAGAAGAAAGTAGATCGAATAACGCTGTTGAAAAAAAATTTATTCATTCTTGAGTTATTATTCATTCTTGAGTCTTCTGTTTGGTGATTTTAGGCGAGGGGAGTGAGGAAAAGAAACTGGGAGAGGGGTAAGTGGGGAAACAATCGAGTGAAGAGCTCTCCCGTCAGTTTGAAAAAAATTTGGACGATGCTCAAGGCATCATTGATGTGGTGGTGTTGTCTAAGCGGTGGTGTCTGTGAGAGCAGTCTTTCGAGGTCTCGAGTTCAAGTCGCAGTAAAGGTAAGTAACAAATAAAATTAAAATATAGAAATAGTTCCCAATAAATAGAGTGGGGTGGGGTGGTGGGTTGGTGTTGTAGGTACCAACTCCTGCAAGGTTGCACTGATTTTGGCGGTGAGAGACCGGGATGCCATCTAAGATTTATCCCACCCCAAACATTCGGACTTAAATTTTGTTTACAGGTCTTGGAGTGAAGTGGCCGAGCTTGTTCAAAAAGGTTTGTAACATATGTAAATGACTAACACTTTTGATAAATAGATTCAAATTTCTACCAATATGTGACAGTTGCTAATTGCCGAACTTGTTTAATGGCTTTGCGGGAGAGCTATTGCTATCATGGCAGAAGCACAAGCGTAGATGTCATCAAAACAAAACACTCCTGATTGAGCAGTGTGCATAAGTTCCACGTTGACACAATAAGTGGTGGCGTAAGCTGAATTACTTACGTCGTCAGTTCGTCGGGGCCTTTATCGAACTATTGATTACGAAAATTCTTGATCCAAGTATGAAATTCTCCAACTCTCAATTTTTTCTCTCAGTGTATGTAACTTCTACTCGTGCACAGGATATTAAAAGCGTGAGTTAAAGTCGTCCCTGCGCAAACTTTATATACCCGTTACTCAGGGGATGAAATTTTTACCAGCCGAAAAATATATATGTAACTATGAATATATGGGCAATATCCACGTTATGTGTGTCCTAATTTAAGGCAACACAATTTTGACAATTTGTTTACCGTTTGCCGAAATAATTCGCGTTTTTCTGAGCTAACATCGGCTATCTAGTATTCTCTTTAATGTGTTTACAGAATAGCTATTCAGTTAACATAAAAGCCCCTAAAAGTATACTTTCAGAATGTAAGGTGGGAAATTTAATAATACTTTTTCATAGTCACATAAATTTTCACGATGCTGGACTGTTTGGGAGCTGTTGCCTTGTAGGGCCATGATAATCTCGGAATGTCTTCTTTTAGAGGCTTTTATGTTAACTAAAAAAAACTTATGATTATCTTTAAATATAAAACTGTTCAACCTGACTGACTGACTGTAAGAGCTAGAGGGCTGAAATTTGGACAGGAGTTTCCTTAGGTGGTGAAAGTGCGTACTAAGACGGGGGTTTGGAAAATTCCAACCAGAAAAGTTTAGGAAAAGTTAGTATGGGGAAAATTTTATTTTTCATCCGATTGACTTGAAATACGGTTTGTTAGCATAGTATGCGAAATAATTGGACACGTATTTTCCCGATTTTGGAAAATCCGCCCACAAGGAAAATTCTCGGGAAATTCGATATGCAAAAATCTGTTTTTCATCCGATTGACCTGAAATGCGGTTTGTAAGGACTAGTAAGTAAAATAATTTGTATTGTAATTTTCTGATGTTGGAAAATTTGACCTTAGGGTCGGAAAACTCATGGGAACTCAGCAGCCAAAACCTATTTATATCCGATTGGCTTTAAACTTGGTTTGTGAGGGTAGTTTAAGAAATAACGATAACGGTAACGCTAACTCGGGCTGCCTTTTTTCATTGTACTGGTTGTGTGCGGGACCTGGACCTCGACCTGGAGGTGGAACTGGACCTGGACGTGGAGGTGGACGTGGACCTGGAGGTGGTCATTGAGGTGTCCATTGAGGTGGCCATGGTTGTGGTCATGGAGGTGGCCATGGAGGTGGCCATGGTGGTGGCTATGGAGGTGGCCATGGAGGTGGCCTTGTTGGGCCATGATAGTCTTGAAAGTCTACTTTTAGGGGCTTTTATGTTAAGCCTAGTACGGAGAACGCCAAACTGTTTGTGCCCACAAAAAACCCATTTATTGCGAAAGTGGATCGTAAAAACACCAAGAATAAGGCGTTATTGGTAATTTTTAAAGGTACGGTCATACTTTTCCCCGGCTTACAAACAATTTAATGAGGATTTCAAATCACAACAATAAAAAAATTAGTATATGAAATGCAGATCGGCAAGGTCCAATGGCAAAGCCAGGAGGCAGTTGTCCCCCTACATTACAGATTTTGTATCTGAAAACTTAAGTTTTCATTTATGCCGCACAAATTGCCTTGGATGTGGAAGGCGGAGCATACAAGAAGCAGACGCTAGCGTCTCAGTTGCCATGTTTGAAAGATTTGCTAACGATATGAATATATCGACAAAGCTAAAGGAGATTGTAAGATCTAATGTGATTTCACCAATAGTTCGAGTCACAGAAGTGTTCATTGAAAACTTCCAAATTAGAGCCCACAGTTTTAAAACAAAGCACCCGGTGCAGACGCGATTCGAATCTGCAGGCGTGCGAGATCAATAATAAATGTTACACATTTTCATTAATTATTTGTTTTTATTTCATAAACGTTAGTACATATATATCAATGTGGTTTCTCTTCATCGACATTGGCCGGTGCAAGCAACAAATTTGTTGCTGCTCTTTCTGGACTTCGAGGCTGTCTATGGCAACTGAAACAAAATACTCAAAATATTGATGAAGCCCCAAACAATTAGCTTTTTCTTCTTCCTCATGAAAGCGCTTCAATCGAATTTTTATTTTTTTGATATATTTTTGCTCTACCGACCGTCAAAATAAATAAATTTAATTAGTTTGGGCGCACAAACAAAACTCGAACAGCTGTTCAATAAAATCCACATGCGCAGAGTAGTTGGTAACGCGCAGGACGCCAGTGTGGATTTTACGACCCCCTGTTTGCTTGTCAGCATACTAGTCGCAAAACGTTTTATGTCAAAAATTTTGCGAGCTGTTTTACAGTGTCATTTTTATATGAAGATTTTTGTTTGCGAGCGCTTTTTTGCGTTCTTCGTACTAGGCTTTAACTGAAAAGAACTTATAATTAACATTATATGAAATAAAGTTTTTTCGAAATCAATTTTTACTTTTATACGTTCAAGTTTTATTTATATGGCACAGCATTCTTGTGGTCGCAGTAACATATAATATAAATTTCACGCCAGAGAATAGGCGTTCCACGCTAACCTGTGTAGCTGGAACAATTAATTGGAATTTGAAATCCCATACAATTCTGGGAAATTTGTGGAGGACTCTGACCACCACTTTAGAATGTTTCATGGTTTCGAATACGTTTCTGTGGAAGAAAAATGTTAATGGAATCCAGCATCTTATGCATCAACTTAGTCATCAATATCAGATAAGCTAGTATTGAAACATTCATCATAAGGCAGTGATTGATCAGCAGCTGACGAAATTTCAGCATAAACATTTGTTAAGAGTAATACATGATTTTTTCCTGTGGACTTGGCATTTCGTTATACATTGGTTCCAAAAGGGTTTTCGCACGCTTTTCTATATCCTGAACGAGTGTATTCGCTAAAGAGGACGTATTATTAGATATTTCCAATTTGCGGTGTATCCAAATGGAATAAAAATCACTAAAGACTATATTTTCGGCTTGAAGATTAGTTGTGGTCACTTCAGCTGTTTCTTATATGCGCACTATTTCGCGAACTGCGTCCCACTCTTTCCGATAAAGAAGAATGTCGTGTTCGCCTTCCGCAAAATTGAAGAAATGTTGATGTCTTCTGCCAGACGTTTTACGCCTTCTTAAAAAAGTGACAAGAAAATTTGACATAGTGTAAAGGACGTCTTGTGATTCCTACTTCGCGTTACAATCATCTGACCAAAATTATGAAGGTAAAAAACCAAAGCCGTGCCGGTACCAACGTTTCGGTTTTGTTTCGGTACCATCGGTTTCAATAATAACCGTAAACGGTATTCGGTTCTCAAAAAATATTTGTATCGGTTCCGGTTTGAAACGGTAAATTTCGGTTAACGGTTCCGGTACCGGTATTAATCCCTGCTTGTAATATATTCCAAAGCAGGCCCCACTGTTCCACTCATCCTTACTGATATTTTCATGATTCACAACCTAACAGTTCCTTGAACTTAAGCATCCTTTATTACTTTTAACAAGATTTTGAAAGTGACCTAACAAGAATCTCCATTTTGTCACCTTTTGAAAATATCTCATAGTCTGGGGCATTTTCTTCCTTTTTTTATAATTTTGCAAGTCCAATTTTAAACATTTTATTTGAATACGTTTCGTTGAGCTTTTAGTGCCACATTAACAAAGCAACAAACCGAACGAATGCGTCTACAATTTACCTTTTCTTGTTGCCTTCATTGTGCATTCCTCTTGTTATTTTCCCGGTCCGCCTTCTTATTTTATGCTGCAACAACAAAAACAACTTTGATTGTGGCCTTTGTCCTTGTCAATTTGACTTTTTATTTTAAGTCTACGAATGAAAAACAAAAACAACTTGTTATCGAAGTTGTCATTGGGCCATATTTTCTTGAGCACGGAGCAGGAGTAGGAGGAGCTGGCTCCCATTGTCGTTCGTCAATGTTTCGCGTGATTGACTTTTCGGGTTAAATTAATTAAGCGTGTGCGTTTTTATTGTTGATTGAATGCTAGGTGCCTGGAGGGCGGGGTGCCTAGGGGGCTTAACCCAGGCAGTGGTGGTTGAGCTTGCGTTTTAAATGAATTTGTGTGTGTTCTGGGGCGGGGTTTTAAGTTTTAAGTTAGAAGAATATTGATTTAATCTTTTAAATAGCTGCAAAGGGAAAATTACATGTAATAAGAGAGAAAGCCAAAGCAAGAGCAGGAGAATGAAACAATTTCCAAGCAGACAAACCACAAAAAATTAAAACTGCAGCAGGCGAAACCGCCACAACGCTGCCCTTGTCTGTTCCTTTATTTTGACTGCAGCGAAAAGTTTGGCATAAAATTTACTAATTTTATAATGTGGCAGGCAGACATTTATTTCGACGCTAATTACAAACATTTAAACTTTTAATTAGTTTTCAAACCAGCGGCAGCAGCTACCCAAATCCAGCGTCGCGCTGGACCAAAGAAAATCAGCATAGAAAAAAAATGTAAAGATATATTCGGCAGTGGGTGTTGCGTATGCAAATTTCATTTTATATCCAGCTAGGAAACAACATTTCACTACTCATTTATAGCCTGCAGAGCAAAATAAACAGATATATAAAAAAAAATCATGAAAATGCCATAAACAAATCCCCAACACTGATTGCCACTCAAACCAAAACAGAAAAAAACAAACTAAAATGGAAATTGGCTTCAAGTGAATGGCCATAAGCAGCTAAGAAGGACGAAAAGCAAATCAAATTTATTTTTTTTAGAATATTTTACATCAAATGTCAACTTTGTCACTGAATGCCTATAAAGCTAATTGAACATGCAAACATTAGATGGGAGAGTGAAGGGAGTCGAAAGAAATTTGACAACTGGGAATATCACAGAATTGGATGGAATGGAATAGAATGTCATTGGCGTTGACAGCTTGTGAACGAAAACCATAAAAAAAACTCACATGAAATTATTTGCACTTTCAATTTTAGCTACCAAATGTAATGAAGAACCAAGTTACAGCAACAAAGTATGTTTAAGAAGTTCTCAGTATACTGAGGCATCTGGTCTAGGGAACTACATATCTCTAGAGTACTAAAAGTCTAGAAAAAATACTTTTTCAAAACTTGTTGCAACTTCATTTTAATTTTCAACTTTTGTTTCATTGAAAGTTATTCCGAAAAACAATTACGGTTATTTATTTAAAAGATGAATGATAAATGGGTGCTGACAACTGTGGTAAGACTAATGAGATTTGTATTGAAAACTGTCTTCCTTCCTTCCTTGTTTTCTTATCTATATTTATTAGCTATGCATGCCATGAATATACATGCACCACATTAGTATGAATGCGTATGAATATTTAATATGAATATTTGGTCGCAGCACCTGACCGCAGATTGCCTCAACCACAAGTCATAAAAGTATTAATGCTATTTTAAGTACTTCCGTAACGAAAACTAAACACACACATAAACACGCACACACACACACTGTGCTGAGAGGGGAGGAAAAATGCAAAAGCTCACTAATTCTAACTGCAGCATAAATTAAAGCGCTCATGAATAATAATTCAAGACAGTCAGACCCCCGGGTGGGGCAGAGGGGGTCAACATAGGAGCAACAACAGAAGCAGAAACAGCAGCAGACGCCGAAGCTGCGTCGCAGTACCAGCCACTTGAGTAAATGCGATGGCGAGTGGGTTTTATAAAGGATTTCGCCTGCAAATCACCGATTCTATCATTTTACACACCCTTAAGGCCAGTCTGCTTAAGAAAAGAAATCCACTTTTGCTTATTATAAAGGTCTAGTTCTAAACGTGTGTGTATGAACCAAGCAGAATATATTTCAGTGGAATATGACTTACGGAGCTCATTCCCAAAAAGTACGTAGAAAAGACAGCAAAAGAATGATTTATTTTTATTTTTAACACACAATGATTTAAACAAAATTTGAATCATTGATATTTTTGTGAAATATCATACTTAACAGTTTTGATTTTGATTTAATTCTTTTAAAACTAAAATGTTATGAAATTTATTCTGTACTAGCCGAATACCCGGCGTTGCCCGGGATCTTATGATTCTTATTAGAGCGATTATATTCAAGTTAGTAATGGCTGCAAATCGATATAAACATTTTGGACAAAAGTCCAACCATTGCCCAAGGTTTCATTACAATCGAACATGTGGTAAATTTCGCGGTTTTTTGACCATTTCTATTATTTGGAATACTTCGCGGGCAAGCGTCGAACCATCCCCCAAAGTTTTCCAAAACCGTAAATTTGGTAATTTTCGCGTTTTTGACCGTTTTTTGTCAAATTTTTTCAACTTAGAAGCTTCCCGGGCAAGCGTT